>CM061141.1:89223645-89666498 GCA_030789695.1 Scilla litardierei | reverse complement strand
CGCCTCCCCCCACGGATCCGACGAGCGACCACGCCACCCGCCTCAAAGCCCGCATCACGTCTCTTCGACAAGCTTCCAGGCCGCCGGTGTCACGACACCCCCGGATCACCATCCTCCGCTCGAAGCGTTCGTCGTTCCTCAGTCATCGTAGCCTCCGATCGCATCCACCCTCCTCTCTTTCCCCTCACCGGATCATAGCGCCTCCCGCCTCGTCAACCCGGCACCATCACCCCCTTCCTCCCTCTGTCGTCTGCCTCCATACCACGAGCGCCTTGCCGGCGACGTCGAATCTGTTGCACCCCTACTACGCCTCGCTGCTCCAACATCCCTACCACCGACGCGTCGTCCTTCGCTCCACGCCGTCGTCTTCATCGTTGAGACCGTCGCTGCCGACCAACCGCGCCACCAAGCTTGCCCTATTACCACGAAGGCACGCTCGAGTTACGGGGCGCTCCATGAGAACGGCGAGTTACAGGTACTTACGTTCACACGTCATCTCAACGCAACTTGCGTTTGGAGACTATTATTTCATGCAATCAGATGTTTTAACGTTAGTATATAAGAATTAGATTGTTAGTTAAGGGCTGTTTTATTTTGTTAACTTACTGGAAAGTGTACTTGTATTACATGCTACCACAATAAATGAACCATGGGTTCCCAGCATGTTGATTATAAGGTATACTTGTACCTATAAACAAACAACGTAACAACAGATGGGGTTATAATCATATTCTATAATATGTCAGTATGAATACACTCATATGTTTACTGTCATGTATAAACCTGCATACATAGGTAGGCGTATAAATGTATGGGTTTGAATATTGTTGGTTAATAACTTCTAATTTAAATATCGCGGACCCAATCTCACAGATTAAAATCACGACTCTCACCGTGATTACCTGGACGCCCGGAAACGTTTCACATCAGGCAAGTATATTATCTTCTACCAATTTTTGAAGGTACAAGTATATTGTTTTCCTACAACTTTTACGGTGCAAGTGTTTGCCAACTGCAAGTATTTTACCGTATACTAAACTTAAGAAGTAACGTACGTCATTGGTACTGCCAGGTAACAATTTATAAATATTCTGCTTAGGAACATTTGAACCGATTACAACGGACCTATTAGTATAGTCTAAATATACAGGTTGGATTGCTTTCACTATCAAGGGCTATGTCACAGTGCAATGAGAAAGAGATCATATATTGCTACCTTAATAACTTACAAGAAATGTCCTCTTTACTTATTGCATCGTTGTTTGAAAAACGTGTTAATGGGCCTTCGGGCATTCTACAGAACATTGGCCCTTCGGGCAACTACGGACTACTGGGCCCTCCGGGCAAATTACGGACTATTGTGCCTTTGGGCAAATTACGGACTATTGTGCCTTTGGGCAAATTACGGACTATTGGGCCCGCGGGGCATTTACGGAATGTTTGCCACTCGGCAAACATTGAACTACGGATTGACCTTTGGACACTTTGGGTGGGGTAGTCTAGTGTAGTAGAGGCTGGAAAGCTGGATTACACTCTAGTGGTGAACTTGACCGACACCTGGCCGGGTCGGTGAGTATAGAGTCACGGGTAGCTCCCGTTGACTTGGGTGTGATGCTGGTCACCTCCCCCTCAGACACTGGGCTTGTCACTAGATAGGAGATTGATTTACTGATTGATGCACCCCCTTTTTACCTCTGCTGATGCTATAGAGTAACCTGCTAAAATTATTGTCACGATTAAATATTGCTGTACACACTTCACCGTCACGACTATTGTTGGGCACACCACACTTGCTATACATATTGATGTACACACTACACCGTCACGACTATTGCTGTATACACTACATTTACCATGCCAGTTTACTTTACACACTACACCTAGTTGCTTTGCTACTTTGTACACTACACCACTCATGCTCACTGCTCTACACACTACAGATGTTATGCTCACATGTTTCCATACGCTGCTACGTACTATCTTGTTTTGTAAATCACATTATAACCTTGCCTAGGGTCTTTTCCTACTAATGTTTTTAAATCTTGCCGAGCGACCCTCGCTGACGTATATTTCCTTGTTTGTGAAATATACGTTAGGTTTTGAGCAGAGTTCACCGAAGAGCTCGTTTGGAGATTGAACAGGAGGACCAAGAGAACCAGGAGCCCGAGACCCGCTGCTGAAGACGAACGATACATCGCAGCTTGCTAAAAAAATTTTATTGTTGTATTCCCTTCAGATGTATTTCAAATTTCTTTGTAACTGTTGTAATGGCCATGCTAGGCCTTTAATTCCTTGTGTACATATAATCTGGATGTCAAGTATAATGATGATATTCTGTATTGTTCTGAGATCACAAGCAAGAACCTGTATTTTCAAATGGTGTATCACTACAGACGCTTATTGGGTTGGGGCTTCACCGCTCCAGCCCAAGCGGGCCCGCTCGCGTCCTCGCTCCCAAGCATAATGGGAAGCGGGGCGTGACAGGTTTTAGTGGTGGCCCATGCAGGTCATGCTTCTGCGAAATACTCGTAACAATATGGATGTCATTATTAACTAGACTGTCTGGATAAATCTTGTACGCAAATGTTTTCCTTGTTTGTTTGCAGCATGGCCGGAAGACGTAACACTCGACAAGGATCCGGAGCTGTTGGAGGCTGAGAGGACGACATCCGCCAGATGCTTGGTGTTATGAGAGAGATGTTGGAGGGTCAGCACCATCTGGTCCAGCAGGGACGTCAGGTATGTCTCTTCCTTCCTTGATACCCTGACCCTTCGTCTACTAGGCTCTTACTCGATCATAACTGACTTAGGAAATTCCGAGGACGGAATTTTTATAAGGTGGGTAGGATGTAACGACCGGTTTTTATCGTTACGTTATATCCGTATTTCGCTCGTGTATTATTTTTCTCATATCCGTTGTTAGACGTTTTTGCACCCGTACCCGTACCCATTTCCATTTTTCTTCATACTTATTATTATTCTTTCTAATAAATATTTTAAAACTATCTCTTCTTAAAACTAGTTTAACTTTTCTGATTCAAAATTCAAATTTCAAATCCATTTAAAACGTTTTAATGGTTAAAAATACCTTCCTATTACAACCCATTCAATTGACTTGATTAGCCCTAATTACTCCCCATTATTATTCAATATTCCTATTTACATTTGTTTTAATTCCATGATAAAAATTTTATAAAAGGAAATCTTTTTACTTCAAAAACTTTCCTTTCCTTTTCTTTCCCGCATTAAACCATCTTAATAGCATTTAGGTTCTTGTTTCTTTCCATGTTCTCATAAGTTTTTTAAAAAAAATCTTTTATTTGAATTAAATCCTCCATTATTATTATTAAATCCCATTATTAGTAATTCAAAAACCTTCCTAATATAAACTTTTCCTTAATTCTAACCTAGTTTTTCTACAGCCATCTACACCCACACACACCAAAAAAATTGATATACAAAGGAAACTTTAGAAAACTAAAATAACCTAGGGGACCTAGCATTCATTGCCGTACGTTTCATTTCTCCACATAGCCACAGCTAGCTAACCTAAAAACCTAAGCCAATAGCCTACTCACGTGCTGTCATCTCCACTCACTCTATTCTCATTACAATTCTTTCTCTCTCTTCTCAATTCATCTTCGTTCCCACCCATTTCTACTCCGTTTTCTTTGTTCCAGCTACACACCGTCAACCTGTCGATCCGTTCCTAGCTGCGAGGTCGACGACGGGTCTCCGCTGCGGCAGCACCAGCACCTGATGTCTCCGAAGGTAGCTGGTAGATGTCGCCGTCTCGAGCTGGGCTTATGATATACAGTTCTGCGTTCTTCTTATGCCCAATGCTTTTCAGCTATAAGGTCTGCCAGGCGGGCGGCTCTATCTCGCGTCCGGTCGGTCGCCGCTGGGATGCTGAAGAATCTGTCGGCCGTGCCTGACGCGAGGCAGACTTTATCGGAGGAAGAAATCATCAAGGTCATGATCAACCTGCTGGATTGCGGGATTGGGTTGGGCTCCAAAGAGTACACTGCGGAGTGCTTGCAGAATCTGACTTGCAGCAATGAGAGCCTTCGGAGGCGCGTGGCATCAGAGGGAGGGATCATGAGCCTGCTGGCTTACCTCGACGGGCCGTTGCCTCAAGAACCGGCGGTCGTGGCTTTGAGGAATCTGGTTGGTTTGGTGCCGGTGGACATCATTCTTTCGCCAGGCTTGCTTCCTCGTATGGCTCATGTGCTCAATGACGAATCGGCGCATTGCAGGCCATGGCGCCTCTGCAATATGTAAGATTGCTTGCTCGATGTTTGGGGAGCACGGCCGTGTGCCTCTGCTGGTTCGGTTGCTGGAAGCGAAGTCCAACGGTGCAAGGGAGGCTGCGGCGCAGGCGATGGCCAGTCTGATGAGCTTCCCGAAGAACTGCAGGGAGGTCAAGAAGACGGAGAAGAGCGTGTCGAATCTTGTGATGTTGCTTGATCCGTTGCACAAACAAATTCGTTGATTCCTTAATCTACATTTTCTAATCCAAGGCTGGATTGCCTCAAGTAATTGTACTCTGAAAATCACTGAAATCACCTTACATTGTTCTTTCAGTAAATACATTGCTAAAATAGGTTGTTGGCATTGTGATCTGCTTATTTATCTAAACTAGGATGTAGTTTATTTTATCTCAATATGAAAGTTTTATATAGTTATATAGACCGAACACTTAATGGCAGCAATTATCAGTGCTTATGTTTTTTGAGGAAGGTTGATTGATACATATTTTCAGACACAACTTGAGTATATTTCCAATTAGAATGTAACACCACTCCAGTAACCAGCCGCCCGTTAACACTGCATCAATATCTAGCTGCCAATGAAGAGGAAACACAAAGATATAGAGACCGTTTTGTACTCAGAAGTCAGAATGCTAGAAGGGAATTAATGGGGAACAAGAACCCCTGTGATACATGGGTAGAGGCCACTCAAAGTAGAGTCCACCCACTTCATCGCCGTGGAGTTAAAGCTAGACTGAAGTAAGCATTCTGAAAAGCATTGGAACGCGGTACTGTATATCATAAGCCCAACTGATCCCAGCTCGATACTGGACTATCAACCAAACCCATTACGTAGAGCCACCCAAGCTTCATTCCTCAGCCAAGCCAGCACGGCAGACGCCTCCGGAGACATCGGAGGCGCCGACGCAACATCTCCCTGCCACCTTCGGAGACATCAGGTGTTGGTGCTGCCGCAGCGGAGACCCATCGTCGACCTCGCAGCTAGGGACGGATTGACAGGTTGACGGCGTGTTGTTGGAACAAAGAAAACGGAGGAGAAATGGCTGGGAACGAAGATGAATTGAGAAGAGAGAGAGAGAATTATAAAAGAAAGGAGAGAGAGAGAAATTAAAAGGAAAGGAGAGAGATCAGGACAGAGTTTTACGTACGTCGTTTCGCTTCACGTGAATTACACCATGTCCATTTCGTTTCACGCGAGCGACAAATGTGTTCCGTCACATCTCGTCCCCGTAAATTTCCGTGCATACACCGAACGGCGTTCGGTGTATGTAGCACGCGCCTTCTTATTATTTCAACCCTAGGACAGCCTAGCTCTCACCCTACATATATATAAGAATCCCTTGCCATTTTAATATAAACCCTAGGCTCTTTCTTCCTCCTCTTCCCTATTCACGCAGCCTAGCCCCCCTACTTTCTCTTCTCTTCCGCATCACCCCGCCCAACACATGTCGACCCCTCTCCATCCCCACGCAGCCGGCGGCCTCCCCTCTTCTCCTTCCCGAGCTCCCCGCACCGACCACAAGCCGCCATCGCTCTCCCCTGTTTCCCTTCACCACACCGGACCACCACCCAACTCGCCCAAGCCCGATCCCCGCTCCGTTCAGCCACTCAGCCTACCGCCGCCTCCCCCTCGCAAAATCCACCGCCCAAACCCGCCGGCGCCTCCCTCCTTCCCCGATCCGCTCTCCCCTGTTCCGCCCCGCTTTCCTCTGTTCGGAATAGAGGACAGCAACCCAACCCGCCGGCCAATCTCCCCTCCGCCCAGACGACGCCTGACGCCTCCCCCCACGGATCTGACGAGCGACCACGCCACCCGCCTCAAAGCCCACATCACGTATCTCCGACAAGCTCTCTAGGCCACCGGCGTCACGACATCCCCGGAGCACCATCCTCTGCTCGAAGCGTTCGTCGTTCCTCAGTCACCGTAGCCTCCGATCGCATCCACCCTCCTCTCTTTCCCCTCGCCGGACCCCAGCGCCTCCCGCCTCGTCAACCCAGAACCATCACCCCCTTCCTCCCTCTGCCGTTTGCCTCCATACCCCGAGCGCCTCGCCGGCAACGTCGAATTTGTTGCACCCCTACTACGCCTCGCTGCTCCAACATCCCTACCACCGACGCGTCGTCCTTCGCTCCACGCCATCGTCTTCGTCGTTGAGACCATCGCTGCCGACCAACCGCGCCACCAAGCTTGCCCCGTTACCACGAAGGCACGCTCGAGTTGCGAGGCGCTCCATGAGAACGGCGAGTTACAGGTACTTACATTCACACATCATCTCAACTCAACTTGCGTTTGGAGACTATTATTTCATGCAATCAGATGTTTTAACGTTAGTATATAAGAATTAGATTGTTTGTTAAGTGCTGTTTTATTTTGTTAACTTACTGGAAAGTGTACTTGTATTACATGCTACCACAATAAATGAACCACGGGTTCCCAGCATGTTGATTATAAGGTATACTTGTACCTATAAACAAACAACGTAACAACAGATGGGGTTATAATCATATTCTATAATATGTCAGTATGAATACACTCACATGTTATCTGTCATGTATAAACCTGCATACATAGGTAGGCATATAAATGTATGGGTTTGAATATTGTTGGTTAATAACTTCTAATTTAAATATCGCTGACCCTATCTCGCAGATTAAAATCACGACTCTCACCATGATTACCTGGACGCCTGAAAACGTTTCACATCAGGCAAGTATATTATCTTCTACCAATTTTTGAAGGTACAAGTATATTGTTTTCCTACAACTTTTACGGCGCAAGTGTTTACCAACTGCAAGTATTTTACCGTATACTAAACTTAAGAAGTAACATACGTCATTGGTACGACCAGGTAACAATTTATAAATATTCTGCTTAGGAACATTTGAGACGATTACAACGGACCTATTAGTATAGTCTAAATATACAGGTTGGATTGCTTTCACTATCAAGGGCAATGTCACAGTGCAATGAGAAAGAGATCATATATTGCTACCTTAATAACTTACAAGAAATGTCCTCTTTACTTGTTGCATCGTTGTTTGAAAAATGTGTTAATGGGCCTTCGGGCATTCTACAGAACATTGGCCCTTCAGGCAACTACGGACTACTGGGCCCTCCGGGCAAATTACGGATTATTGGGTCTTGGGCCATTACGGACTATTGTGCCTTTGGGCAAATTACGGACTATTGGGCCCGCGGGGCATTTACGGAATGTTTGCCACTCGGCAAACATTGAACTACGGATTGACCTTTGGACACTTTGGGTGGGGTAGTCTAGTGTAGTAGAGGCTGGAAAGCTGGATTACACTCTAGTGGTGAACTTGACCGACACCTGGCCGGGTCGGTGAGTATAGAGTCACGGGTAGCTCCCGTTGACTTGGGTGTGATGCTGGTCACCTCCCCCTCAGACACTGGGCTTGTCACTAGATAGGAGATTAATTTACTGATTGATGCACCCCCTTTTTACCTCTGCTGATGCTATAGAGTAACCTGCTAAAATTATTGTCACGATTAACTATTGTTGTACACACTACATCGTCACGACTATTGTTGTGCACACCACACTTGCTATACATATTGTTGTACACACTACACCGTCACGACTATTGCTGTATACACTACATTTGCCATGCCAGTTTACTTTACACACTACACCTGGTTGCTTTGCTACTTTGTACACTACACCACTCATGCTCACTGCTCTACACACTACAGATGTTATGCTCACATGTTTCCATACGCTGCTACGTACTATCTTGTTTTGTAAATCACATTATAACCTTGCCTAGGGTCTTTTCCTACTAATGTTTTTAAATCTTGCCGAGCGACCCTCGCTGACGTATATTTCCTTGTTTGTGAAATATACGTTAGGTTTTGAGCAGAGTTCACCGAAGAGCTCGTTTGGAGATTGAACAGGAGGACCAAGAGAACTAGGAGCCCGAGACCCGCTGCTGAAGACGAACGATACATCGTAGCTTGCTAAAAAAAATTTTATTGTTGTATTCCCTTCAGATGTATTTCAAATTTCTGTGTAACTGTTGTAATGGCCATGCTAGGCCTTTAATTCCTTGTGTACATATAATCTGGATGGCAAGTATAATGATGATATTATGTATTGTTCTGAGATCGCAAGCAAGAACCTGTATTTTCAAATGGTGTATCACTACAGACGCTTATTGGGTTGGGGCTTCACCGCTCCAGCCCAAGCGGGCCCGCTCGCGTCCTCGCTCCCAAGCATAATGGGAAGCGGGGCGTGACAGCATGGATGTGTGTGGATGTGTGTAGGAAGAGCCATGCAAGTGTGAAAGGGGTTAGGGGTCAATGGCAACCCTGTAAATTTTTAGAAAGGCTAGTGGCAAAACGGTCTTTTTGGCTAAAGCTGCTGCGCGTACATACTTAAGTGGTAGGTGCGTAAAGTAATGGCAAACTTGTAAATACCTAGAACATAGAGGGGTATTTTAGTCATTTAATATGATGCATGCTTATCTTTTAGAGAATTCTAGAGATAGATATTTTGGATTAACATTCTCTCCTCTTCTTTATTCTTCATTTTCCATTCTTTTCCATTTCTCCCCTTCCTTCCTAACTATGGCCGGCCACCCTCCCCCATTTTTCTCCTCCTCCAACAATTGAAACCCTAATTCTCCCTCACCAAAAATCAAGAATACCAATTGGTTGCAAGTGGGAAGAAAGAAGAGAAGAAGAGAAGGAGAGAAGAAATCAAGAGCTTTTGAGGTAGGAAATTCATTTGGATTAGAATATCAATTTAGGGTTTTCTTTTATCTTGTATCTATATCTTGTTTGCTCCATATGTATTAGGGGTAGTCAAATTTTATGTGCCATGATCAAATTTCACCAATTACTCCTTGAAATTCCAAGAAAAATCTGCCCTTTAGAAACCTGAATTTCTGTTTCCTGATGTTATTCGAATTTTGGCTACTGTAGCTCGAATTAAGATTCGAAAAAAATATGAGCTTGTAGATTTTGAAGTTCTACCCTAAAATCATATAAATTTTGACATAGGTTCAATTCAGAAATTAGGAGAAATAAATCCATCTTTACAACATATCTGTTTGATTTTCAGTGTTGACACAGTTTAGTAAAATTGGCCTAGACACCTGCACGCATCATGGAATTTTATGATCTTGGTCTTGTTGGAAATTTAAAAGGTTTTTCTAAAAATTCACCTGGTTCTTATATGTCGAATTTCTGGCTCCAACATGCCCAAAATTGGCTTTCAATACAAGCCCTGAAATCTGTTTGAAAAACAGATTTGACACACTTCACCAATTAATTCACCATAAATCACCTACTTAATATTTTTGCATAACGGTTTATATGTGAATTCAGGACTAATATATCTATAACTTTCATTTGAGACAAATTGTCAAATTCTCACTGCAAACTGTTGTTATATGGCCAAGTATTTTCACTTTCTGCAATTTCAGCAAGCTGAATTCCTTAACTGCTATTCTTATTCATTAATTGTGGTTAATTGGCCATCATTATTCTTGCTTAATAGGGTTGTGTGGTGAAATGAATGTTCATACCCTTGGCACATGTAAATGTTATTGTGTTGCTTTGATATGAATGACGCCCGTCATGTGTTCGATGAAATGCCTCAATGAAGGCAATATCCAATAATTTGAGTAACGTGCATGTGTTAGAGTTGGTATTGAGCCACATTGATAATTAGTGAATTTAGAGGCTTGAATGGCATGGATATGTTGTAATTGTGAATGGGTGATGTGTTGTGATAGAGGACATGTCACGTGTGTGCATGACCCTATATTTAATGATGGACAGCTGAGGTGATATGTGCAAACTTGTGCCATCAAGACCCCTAACATGTCACTTATGATGTTAACTTATAAAATTGAATGAATCGCAATCCTCTCTAATGAGGGTGAGTTAGCGAAACCCGGGTTTTAGATGGGATTTGAGTAAATTGTGGATATGATGCCTGGACTGTGAAGTTGGGAGATGATTATGTGATGTGTGGAGTTTATATCCACTCGCCTTTTTCGGGAGTGGAGGGTATTTTTATACCCACTCGCCTTTACCGGGAGTGGAGGGGAAGAGGGCATACGAAGGTTGTGATATAAGCCTCACTCCTGCCAAGGACGGGGGAGCTGAGAGGCCCGGCGTACAGTGCCCGTGTCCACTGCGTCGTGTGCTATATTCACCCAAAATTTGGGGTGAAGTCCAGGTCCTGGTATCACACAGTTTACCCAAGTTCCAATTAAATCAATTATGAAATAATAAAATAAGAATTGCGTGTTACTTCTACTGCTAGCAGCACTTCCCTTCCCTTTGCATGTTTCTTAGTGACTCTGTGTCATGCCTCAGGCACTTGCACTTATCATATTAGATATTGGTTACTTGAACACTTGTGTTATTATTATTATTTGTGCTAACCCTTTTTCTTGCAGTAACTCAAATTGGACTGCAGGTATGATCCCTCACTTAGTTATTTACTTTCCGCTATCTTGTATAGTTTACACGTTTTATTTCTCATGCCTTGTTTAATGGTTGATAACCTTAAACTGGTGTTCCAAATCCAAGTGGATTCCTACTGGGGCATGCATTGACGTGCTCCTCCCTATTTTTCAGGTAGCAGGGGTAGTATGATTGGTGGTGACTTGGGGTCAGGTCTCAGGGGTAGCGTTTGGTGAGTGATGTAGCTTGCAGAGTGTCTTGGTTGTCTTTGAAGGTGGAGAGTGGCTTTATATATATGTATTGGTGTACTTGGACTGTGTATAAAAATGAAGCATGTTATGTATTAAATGTTGTTGTTGTTTTGTGTGATTGTTGGATATTTTAGTGGAGCTTCACTTGTACTATCCCAGCACGTGCACAGTGGCATGCATATTCAGTTTTCTTCCTTCTCTCCCTTTTCCTTTCTCATCACCCTCGCTCTCCAGAATAGTTGGAAAAAAAACAAAGAAAAAAATTAATTATTTCAAATGCATGGTATTTTGGAGAGAGGGGTGTGACAGTTTTTGGCGGCCCATGTAGGTCACCGCACTGCGATGTGCGTAAGAATAGTACATTTAATGCTTCAGTAGGTGATTGGGATTGGTTAACCCCAAGGGGGTAGTGACCTTAGTGACCTTAGAGGTTTAAGTGACCCACCATTGAACCCCTAGCTTTTGGGAGTTCAGGGATGAACTTCCTGTGATGTCTTATACTATAGATGAGTATTTGTGGATATACGGGTGTATTTATAATTGTATGAACCCGCGTGTATAAGTGCGTTTGTTGTGCTTGTATATTAGAATTAAATATATTGTGGTATACTTGTAGTCAGTATATGTATTTATATTTGAATGACATGAAAGTTACAGGCATCTTGAATGGTTATAGTGTATAGGGGTTTATACTAGGTGGGTAATGTCACGACCCGCTTCCCTAAAATGGAGGCGAGACGTGAAAAGGTCCGCACGGGAGAGGAGCTATGAAGCCCCAAACCCGATAAGCGTCAATAATACATAAGCAGGTCCCTGTAACCACAACAGAATAACAATAATAACACAAGGAGAGACTGAAATAAAATCTCACATCTCATACATTGTCCAACAAGAAAATAAGTTCAACATCCAGAAAAGCCACCAGGCTAAAAGTGAAGAGTCTAAGGGCCCAGAACAAGGCCAACAAAAGCAACAACAACAACAAAGTATAGGTGCTACGCACCGATAACAAAACAAGTGTCTAACAAAAGTAAAACACAACGAAGACACTAGGACTGGTCCCCAGTGTCCACGTACTCCCCGTCAAACACGAGCACGGGCTCGGCGTCAGCAAACACCTCGTCCTCAGCAAGTAACTCAGGCTCGGGCTCTAACATGTGTCACCCAAAAGAGTAAAGGGGCACATGTCAGCAAGTCGAAAGACTTGTGCAAGGAAACGGGAATAATGGTAAACTAGCAACCTAGCAATTAAAACATGGTGCATGGCAAGTAAAGTACGGTGGTAACAAGTAAGGTAAAGGAGAGTACAAGTGGCAAGTATCAAGTGGTAGGGGTGACATGTAATGTCAAGTAACAAGTAAAGTACAAGGGATCACTCGACGAGTGCCCTATTGCCCGCAGGCTGTGTTCAAGTATCAAGTACAAGGGGTCACTCAACGAGTGCCCTATTGCCCGCAGGCTGTGATGAGCTCGTCTTCTGGAACACGAGCCAGAAAGTGTATTTGATAAGTATGGCGTAGGGGTGCATCTAGCCGGAACAAGTAGCACTAGTATGTAGCGATGCTACGCAATCACGATGAGTATTCAAGCATGCAATGACATGAGCAGATAATTCGCGTACCGTTAATTAAATTAAACGTGACAGGCGAAATGCAATGACATGAACATATTCACGTACCGTTAATTAAATTAAACATGGCAGTTAAAATGCAATAGCAGGTAAGGATGCATGGATGACATGAACAGTTAATACGCGTACCGTTTAGGGAAATTAAACGTGACATACAAGCATGATGAGGGTGATGGACCAAGCTTCGTTGTCAAGCTAGGTCAATGGCATCTAAACGGCTATCCTTTCACCGTCTAGTCTCTTTTACGCTAAAGCAAGGTAAATGGCCTAAGACATGACCCAAATCAAAAGATGCAAGTTTCACTTGCCTAGCACCGGGGATGGCGACTACTTCGTCACACGGATGCCAATCTATGGGGAAATCACTGTTATGGGGGAACAACCATCAAACAACATGAAATTTATTAGGGTTTCATAAAAATACCAATAGACTATGAAAACATAGAGGAATCGATTTCTTACCAAGAGGAGACGGAAGGAACACTCCGGGGAACCCTAGGATCAGATCTGGAAAAGATTGGAGAAGTTTGGGAGAATTAGGGTTTTGGGGGATTTGGGGATTTTGATGGATTTTGATGAGATTTTGGGAAAGATGAGAGGTAGATAGAGTGGATGGATGGTTTGGATGATGATTCTAGGGCTTGGAATGAAGAAATGAAGCTTGGAGGAAGATGGGGGCTCAAGGGGGAAGATTTTAGGGTTTTGGGTCGTGTTGGGGAAGAAGAAATCGTTTGGGTTGGGTTTAAATAGGTTGAGCTGGCGGTTGCCCAGAAATTAGGGTTTCAACACTGGTTAGTCGGTCAAAGAGCAAACACTGACCGACTAGTTTGGCAACTAGTCGGTCGGTCGACCAACGCAGACCGACTAAGTGCAAACAGTATAACTCCTGAACGAAAATAGAATTCTAGAGTTAGTCGGTCCATGAACAATTACTGACCGACTAGTTTAGCATCTAGTCGGTCGATGAACGTTCTTAGACCGACTAAGAGTAAACAGTAGCTGATACAAAAATAAGATGATGAGTTAGTCGGTTAAAGAAGCATTTCCGACCGACTAGTTTGCAACCTAGTCGGTCAACCAACGTTCTTAGACCGACTAACGATAAACAGTAGCTCCTGAAAAATTTAGAAAGCTAACTAGTCGGTCCAAGAAGGATTGCCGACCGACTGGATCGTCATCTAGTCGGTCGGTGGCCCTTCTTACACCGGCTAATGAGCACCAAAAGTTCCGATACGGAGCGCGGGGCCCCGGGATCGATTCCTAAGACTCCTAGGCTTAATCTAACAGTTAGATACGACCGTTATGAAGTCCGTCACGAGTGACATACTTCGAAATCGACAATCCTAAGGAAGAAACGAGAAAATACGACGAATCGATCGAAAATGAAATCTACGGAGACGAAAACCACACAAGAGGAGAAAATCCACCAAAACATATATTATATTTTAATAAATCCAGATACATGAAAAGCAGTCGTTACATCCTCCACAACTTAAGAAAAATTCCGTCCTCGGAATTTCCAAATACTCACGAGTCCGGAAACAAAAGTGGGAAACGCTCTCGCATCTCATCCTCATTCTCCCAAGTAGACTCTCCAGGTGAGCCGTGTCGCCACATCACCCTCACAAGATTGAAAATCTTGTTCCGAAGCGATTTCTGACGCCTGTCCAGGATCTGCACTGGATGCTGGTCATACGTCAAATCTGGGCGAACGGTAATCTCTGAAAAATCTACCGCATGAGACGGATCGCTAATGTATCGACGAAGCTGCGACACATGGAAAACATTGTGAACTCCTTCCAAAGATGGCGGCAAGGCCAAGCGATAAGCTACCTCGCCAACCCTCTCCAAAATGTCAAACGGTCCAATGTATCGCGGGCTCAACTTCCCACGCTTCCCGAAACGAATCACACCGCGATTCGGGGAAATCTTCAAGAACACATGGTCGCCCGGCTGAAACTCCAAAGGACGACGTTTGGCATCTGCCCAATGCTTAAAACGGTCCTGAGCAATTCTCAACCTCTCCCGAATGTTCCTGACGATATCCACAGCCTCCACGATCATCTCAGGTCCCAACAACTCCCGGTCTCCAACGTCATCCCAACTCAATGGCGATCGACATTTCCTCACATAAAGAGCGGCGAAAGGCGCCATGCCAATACTCGCCTGGAAGCTGTTGTTGTAGGAAAACTCCACCAAATGTAGATGGTCCTCCCACGAACCCTTGAAATCCAACATGCACGCCCTCAGCATGTCTTCCAAAATCTGAATCGTCCTCTCGGACTGGCCATCCGTCTGCGGATGGTACGCCGTGCTGAAACTCAGACGCGTACCCAAGCTCTTCTGCAAACTCTGCCAAAACTGAGATGTGAACCTCGTGTCTCTGTCAGACATGATACTCACGGGGACTCCAAGAAGTCGCACAACCTCCTGCACGATTCACGTTACATCACCATCCAAACTAGGAAAATGAAATAAAAAAGGAGAGTAAAAGAATTTTACCTCCATATATCTCCTCGCTAGCGCCTCAGTGGACTGTCCCACTCGGAACGGAATAAAGTGCGCAGACTTGGTCAATCGATCTACGATCACCCAAATCGCGTCATTCTGCTTCGGACTCCGAGGTAGTCCAGTCACGAAATCCATAGTGATGTGTTGCCACTTCCACTCCGGAATCGGAAGCGGTTGTAGCAACCCGGCCGTACGCTGATGCTCCGCCTTCACTTGCTGGCAAACCAAGCACTTGGCTACACTCCGAGCCACGCTCCTCTTCATACCATGCCACCAATAATTCAGACGAAGATCCTGGTACATCTTGGTGCCACCAGGATGCACAGAATATGGCGAACTGTGTGCCTCCACCATCAGCTCCTCTCTGATATCCCCAGCTGGCACACACAACCTGGCTCCGAACCTCAGCGAGCCATCCTTATGAATCAAAAAGTCAGTCCGCAGACCGGCTTCCACCTGCTCCCGAATCCTCACCAGCTTCGGATCCTCAGCCTGGCCAGCCTTAATCCGATCCACGATCGTCGAATGTACCTGCATGTACATCAACGACGAAGCCTCTCCAGGAAGAACAATCTCCACACCAGACTCGCAAAAATCCTCCTGCAATCTCCACTGCGAGGTCAAAACCATCACCGCAGGAAGCCTACTCAAAGCATCTGGAACCACATTCACCCTGCCAGGATGAAACTGCAAATCAATATCATAATCCGCCATAAGCTCCAACCATCGACGCTGTCGCATGTTGAGCTCCTTCTGAGTGAAAATGTACTTCAAGCTTTTGTGATCGGTGAAAATCTTCACTTTCTCACTCAGCAGGAAGTGCCTCCAAATCTTAAGAGCAAACACAACGGTAGCCAACTCCAAATCATGCGTCGGATAATTCTTCTCATGAACCTTAAGCTGACGAGACGCATACGCCACAACATGCCCATGCTGATGCAACACACAACCGAGACCCTTGCCAGAAGCATCGCAAAAGATATCAAATCCACCGCTGCGATCAGGCACGACAAGAATAGGGGCAGTCGTCAACCTCTCCTTCAGAATACCAAAAGCACTCTCACAATCACCCGACCAAACAAAAGCAACATCCTTCCGCGTCAACCTGGTCATCGGCTCAGCAATACGAGAAAAGTCCTTAATGAATCGCCGATAGTAACCAGCAAGTCCAAGGAAACTCCGAATCTCAGACGCCGACGACGGAACAGGCCACTCCCTGATGGCCCTAATCTTCTCGGGATCCACTGAAATACCATTTCCAGTCACCACATGCCCGAGAAAAGCAACTCTATCCAGCCAGAACTCGCACTTCGAAAACTTAGCATACAACCGATGCTTCCTCAAGATCTCCAACACCGTCCTTAAGTGCGAGGCATGCTCTGCCTCCGACTTCGAATAGATCAGAATGTCGTCAATAAAGATAACGACAAACTTATCCAAAAAGTCGTAGAAAATCAGGTTCATCAGATTCATGAAAACTGCGGGCGCGTTAGTTACGCCGAAAGGCATAACCACGAACTCATAGTGTCCATACTTCGTCCTGAACGCTGTCTTCGAAACATCTCCCTTCTTCACCTTCAACTGATGGTAACCACTCCTCAGATCCAATTTTGAAAACACCCTCGAACCTCCAAGCTGATCAAAAATATCATCGATGCGAGGCAACGTGTATTTATTCTTAATGGTCACCGCATTCAACTCCCGATAGTCCACGCACATGCGACGCGAACCATCCTTCTTCTTAACCAGCAACACCGGTGCTCCCCACGGAGACACGCTAGGATTAATATAACCCTTCTGCAAAAGCTCATCCAACTGCTTCCGCAACTCCTCCAACTCTGCAGGTGCCATACGATACGGCGCCTTCAAAATCGGCTGCGCTCCTGGAACAAGATCGATAGAAAATTCCAAAGCCCGATCAGGCGGTAAACCAGACATCTCCTCGGGGAAGACGTCGCCAAAATCTCGCACCACAGCTGGCCACTCCAGCTCCATCTGCATAGCCGCAGCCTCCACCGGCCTGGCCCGAAATCTGACAGGACCAAGCGAACTGCTACCACGACTGAACTCAAATACTAGATGTCCGGGAATCTCGAACACCACCTTCTTTCTCCGACAGTCGATCGTAGCATAGAAGCTCGCAAGCCAGTCCATCCCAAGAACTGCATCATAGTTGATGATGTCGTGGACAATGAAATCAGCACAAAGCTCACGTCCACAAACCACCAACGGGCAAGAATTGCACCCACGATGCACCGAGACTACACCGTTCCCTGTGAAGATATTCCAACTCTTAGGAAGAGAGGACGTCGACAAGGAATGCTTCTCCACGAAGCTCCGGGCCAAAATGCACATCGATGCACCAGAGTCAAAGAGGACTCGTGCAGGAAACGTGCAAACCAAAACCACACCTAACAAGCAATTAACAATCAAATCCTAGTCTAGCAAACAATCATGAGCAAGCAACCAATATAATCAAAAATCAAACTAACTAAGGAAGATAAATAGCTAGAATGAGCGTTACCTGCAATAACTTCATCCACGGCCATGCTCTCCTCCTCAGTCATCAGAAAGGCCTGCCCTCTCGGCGGAACAGCCTGCCGAAAGGCCTGTCTCTGTGGAACAAGAGGCGCTCCACGTCCAACGGGCACAGGAGCTCGCTGCTGCAACGGCTGTGCTGCAATAGGAGCCCGCCAAGGCTGTCTCGACTTCGGACACTCCCGGATGGTGTGGGCAGGATCTTCGCAGACAATGCATTGTCCTAGAAACCTCCTACACTGATCCCTGAGGTGTCCAGTCTTGCCACAGAAATGGCAAGTCTTCAGAATAGGCCCTCCCGGCCTCTTGAACTGCACCGGATGATTAGGCTTGAAACCAGGCCTAACCACCGCCCTGGCCTGCTCCATAGGCCTCTTCCCAGCTCCGGAAACATGTCCCTTCCTCTGATTCAGATTTAACTCTTGCCGCCTCGCAGCAACCAGAACCTTCTGATATGACTCCAGGTCAGAAGAGGTCACAAAGCTCTGAAGCTCCAAGGCAAGTCCCTGGAGAAATCGCTGAGCTTTCTCATCGGCATCCTGCACCATCTTAGGTGCAAACCGACTGAGCCTCGTGAACTCCTGGTGGTACTGATCCACCGACAAGCTCCCCTGCTTCAGATCTATAAAGCGCTGCAGCATCACCTGCCGAGCAGCCTTCGGGAAGAACTCTCCATCGAATCTGGACTTGAAGGTAGCCCAAACGATCGGCTCCACCAGCATCTTCTCTTCAGCATCCCACCAATTCCTGGCGTTGTCCTTCAGCTGCCTCTTATCCAAATCAACCCATCCAGCCGGGTTAATCTTCACCATTGCCAAGTTATCCTCAATGTTCCTTATCCACTCGTCGGCAGCCAGAGGACCCTCAGAACCATCAAAATATGCGGGACCCAGCTCCCGAAATTGCTTCGCTCCCGGCTCAGAGCGAGGGGCATCCGGAAGAGCCCGGGCAGCTCGAGCAAGTGGAGCATTCTGGACTTGCAGAAGCACGCCCTGCTGAACTTGCATCATCTGGAGCATCATCCGCATCATCTCACCGCTGGTGGGTTCCCGCTCAGGCTCCTCATCATGAGGGATCGCGCCACTACCCCCACCACGGGTGAAACGTCTTCCTGCCATCTAGCGACACAGAAAACGAATCAAATTAGACTCATAGATTATGACTCGGGCGTCGAACTTAGTTTATTGGACGTTCTAATATTATTATCGCTATTCCAAAAATCGCAGTTACAGAAGGACCTGCATGTGCCACCAACAAAACCTGTCACGACCCGCTTTCCTAAAATGGAGGCGAGACGTGAAAAGGTCCGCACGGGAGAGGAGCTATGAAGCCCCAAACCCGATAAGCGTCAATAATACATAAGCAGGTCCCTGTAACCACAACAGAATAACAATAATAACACAAGGAGAGACTGAAATAAAATCTCACATCTCATACATTGTCCAACAAGAAAATAAGTTCAACATCCAGAAAAGCCACCAGGCTAAAAGTGAAGAGTCTAAGGGCCCAGAACAAGGCCAACAAAAGCAACAACAACAACAAAGTATAGGTGCTACGCACCGATAACAAAACAACTGTCTAACAAAAGTAAAACACAACGAAGACACTAGGACTGGTCCCCAGTGTCCACGTACTCCCCGTCAAACATGAGCACGTGCTCGGCGTCAGCAAACACCTCGTCCTCAGCAAGTAACTCAGGCTCGGGCTCTAACATGTGTCACCCAAAAGAGTAAAGGGGCACATGTCAGCAAGTCGAAAGACTTGTGCAAGGAAACGGGAATAATGGTAAACTAGCAACCTAGCAATTAAAACATGGTGCATGGCAAGTAAAGTACGGTGGTAACAAGTAAGGTAAAGGAGAGTACAAGTGGCAAGTATCAAGTGGTAGGGGTGACATGTAATGTCAAGTAACAAGTAAAGTACAAGGGATCACTCGACGAGTGCCCTATTGCCCGCAGGCTGTGTTCAAGTATCAAGTACAAGGGGTCACTCAACGAGTGCCCTATTGCCCGCAGGCTGTGATGAGCTCGTCTTCTGGAACACGAGCCAGAAAGTGTATTTGATAAGTATGGCGTAGGGGTGCATCTAGCCGGAACAAGTAGCACTAGTATGTAGCGATGCTACGCAATCACGATGAGTATTCAAGCATGCAATGACATGAGCAGATAATTCGCGTACCGTTAATTAAATTAAACGTGACAGGCGAAATGCAATGACATGAACATATTCGCGTACCGTTAATTAAATTAAACATGGCAGTTAAAATGCAATAGCAGGTAAGGATGCATGGATGACATGAACAGTTAATACGCGTACCGTTTAGGGAAATTAAACGTGACATACAAGCATGATGAGGGTGACGGACCAAGCTTCGTTGTCAAGCTAGGTCAATGGCGTCTAAACGGCTATCCTTTCACCGTCTAGTCTCTTTTACGCTAAAGCAAGGTAAATGGCCTAAGACATGGCCCAAATCAAAAGATGCAAGTTTCACTTGCCTAGCACCGGGGATGGCGACTACTTCGTCACACGGATGCCAATCTATGGGGAAATCACTGTTATGGGGGAACAACCATCAAACAACATGAAATTTATTAGGGTTTCATAAAAATACCAATAGACTATGAAAACATAGAGGAATCGATTTCTTACCAAGAGGAGACGGAAGGAACACTCTGGGGAACCCTAGGATCAGATCTGGAAAAGATTGGAGAAGTTTGGGAGAATTAGGGTTTTGGGGGATTTGGGGATTTTGATGGATTTTGATGAGATTTTGGGAAAGATGAGAGGTAGATAGAGTGGATGGATGGTTTGGATGATGATTCTAGGGCTTGGAATGAAGAAATGAAGCTTGGAGGAAGATGGGGGCTCAAGGGGGAAGATTTTAGGGTTTTGGGTCGTGTTGGGGAAGAAGAAATCGTTTAGGTTGGGTTTAAATAGGTTGAGCTGGCGGCTGCCCAGAAATTAGGGTTTCAACACTGGTTAGTCGGTCAAAGAGCAAACACTGACCGACTAGTTTGGCAACTAGTCGGTCGGTCGACCAACACAGACCGACTAAGTGCAAACAGTAACTCCTGAACGAAAATAGGATTCTAGAGTTAGTCGGTCCATGAACAATTACTGACCGACTAGTTTAGCATCTAGTCGGTCGATGAACGTTCTTAGACCGACTAAGAGTAAACAGTAGCTGATACAAAAATAAGATGATGAGTTAGTCGGTTAAAGAAGCATTTCCGACCGACTAGTTTGCAACCTAGTCGGTCAACCAACGTTCTTAGACCGACTAACGATAAACAGTAACTCCTGAAAAATTTAGAAAGCTAACTAGTCGGTCCAAGAAGGATTGCCGACCGACTGGATCGTCATCTAGTCGGTCGGTGGCCCTTCTTACACCGGCTAATGAGCACCAAAAGTTCCGATACGGAGCGCGGGGCCCCGGGATCGATTCCTAAGACTCCTAGGCTTGATCTAACAGTTAGATACGACCGTTATGAAGTCCGTCACGAGTGACATACTTCGAAATCGACAATCCTAAGGAAGAAACGAGAAAATACGACGAATCGATCGAAAATGAAATCTACGGAGACGAAAACCACACAAGAGGAGAAAATCCACCAAAACATATATTATATTTTAATAAATCCAGATACATGAAAAGCAGTCGTTACATGTAAATACTTGAGAGTATACATATATTGTCTCTATATAGATACATGATACGGGTATGTGAGTAGGTATGTGTTATACTTGTGTGACTCTACGGTATAGGTGATAAGTATATGTCTATTAGTGGATGTGTACTGGTGGATACATATCAGCTGTCGAGGATATTATATGTTTGTAGAGACGTGGGCCAGGGTGTGTACGTATGTGATGTGAGTGCATGTATGCGGTTCACTATCTCCTAAATTACAGTTATGTTTCATGTGGGGAGTACACCAATGTGTGTACATCTACCCTTGTATGGATACAGTAGTGGGATGTCCGCATTGTCCTTGGACATATGTGGGAAGGTGCATGCGTGTGAATATATGTGTGCTTGTATGGGTAGGTGGTGTAGATATATGTCAGGATATGGGTGTATATATATCGCTAGTGTTGCACTGCTAGTGTATGAATTCTTCTTGTGTTAGATTTGAATAACTGTGAGTATGTGTATATGCTGCCTGTGTCGATATGAACCGATATATTGTCTTAATATGGTATATGGTTGTGGGTTGTTTTAATGCGTGAAGATAGGTGTTGTGCTTTGGCCATATATGGTGTGCATATGGTGATATAGGTAAGTGATGGATGCACGGGTAGTATGAGTAATGCTCCCAGGGTGTTTGGAGTAGATGTATCCTAAGGTGGGTATGGGTGCTTTAGACACGTCCACCTAAGTTGAGGCCTTAGCTCTTTACCATGCCTATCATGTGATAGTAATATATGTATGACGTGTAATACATGTAGGATGTGATGGATATAAGGGTTTGAGACCATAGAGTGCAGGTACGTATAGGATGATTGTGGGTTTGTGCGGTTAAGTGGAATTATGGTATATGTATACATGTGTGTATATGCATACCTGTAGAATGGTGTCTATAGGACCATTTGGATGTATATGTAGTGTACGTGCCCTTCCGCATATAATGGCATGAGGGGGAGTGTGTATTAGCATATGAGATACTTGTATGTACGTAGATGTTGTAGCAAGTGCAGTGTGATCGTGTGCATGTGTTGTTATTATTGACTGTGTATTGGTGCGTGTCTTATGAGTGGTTGTACGTATATATGTATGTGAATGATCCCTATTCTGATATACATGTATCAGTATACGGATGTGTATGTATATATTGGATGTGGCTATCTATCGAATGTGTATGAATATTGAAATACACTTATTTGTGTGTATACTAGCATGTTAGTAAAAGTGTGGATATATTGGATGTTATGTATATAATGGTATGGGTAGCTATCGACTACCTGCTAATATAATTTGAGCAGCTTGATTGTATGGGTGTGTAATAGTAGGATATGTGTAATATATGTGTATGGATGTGTGTGTCCATACCTGGGAATGATGTGCATGGTTGCATGGGTCCTAATAAATATATATATGTGCATGTCTGTACCCATACCTACTATGAGAATAATAGTCTTGTGTGTATAAGCGTACGTGTATTTGGCTATATGTAGATTCAGAAATCTATGTGTGGTATTGATACTTGTACATCTGTGGGTGTATAATGATTATGTGCTTGTGAAAAAATCTATGTCAAGTATTGCTTATTACGTATACGTGACTAGGTATCATAGTTGTATGGATTTCTATTATACATGTCGCAATGGAGTGTAGGAATGCGTTCATGCATGTGTAGTGTGCATTAGAGGCAATATATGGTTGTGTGTATATTGGTTGAATAAATATATACTTAATATATATATATATATATATATATATATATATATATATCCTTGTTTGTTTATTTGTGAATCCTTTCGACATGGTTGCCTATCTACGTGAACTTGGGAGAAGCGTATCCATGTGTGTATGCATGTATGTGTAGGTCTGTACTAGAGCCTGTGTGTATGTGTAGACATATGTAGTGTGGATATGAAAGTGATGAGTATGAAATATAGGTATATGTATACTTTTAATGAATGTAAGTGAATGAAACTGTTTGATATATGGGTATTGGAATGTGCGTATTTGTTTGCATATTTATATGTATACGCGGGTGTGGGGGTGTAGATGGATGTTTATAATTATTTGACTATTATGGCAGTATGTGTGTAGGATGTGCAAAAGTAGTTATATATATAGCATACGATGGAAACATATTATGTTGGCGCACTCTTGTGTGTATTGTGTGTGGTATATGTACCTATCTGTGTGAGGCAGTAGGTGCACTACTATGGATGTGAGGTTATGTGTATATTTATTTTTAGTATGATTGTGAATTCTCTGCGACTTTATCATGCATGTGTTGGTACGTGCACGTGAATATATGTATGAATGTGACAAAAAAATGTTTGTAAATAGATATTTATGTACCTATACATGGGAGTGAGCCATATGACTAAGTGTTGGGTGTATAGGGATCATGTGTACAAACGGTGTGACACTGTAATAGTGACCCTGTCTATTAAGAAATGGTGTGTATATTAATGTGTATTGTTGTGTGTTTGTGCATGGATATAGACGTATGTGCATATATGTAAATAAAAGCAGGTAGAATATAAGTCGTTATACCTGAAGGTATCGTGACATGGATACGATGTGATGTCGTATGCATATGGATATGAGTAGTAATCTAAATACGTATAATAATACGTATAGAGACTTATTTATGGCGAGTGAGATGTAGGTTAATGTGTGAATACATGTGTGCCTAGATGTTTATGTGAAGAACGTATACGTATATGTATGTAATGATACATATAATGATATGGATGTACTACTAGATGAGTAATAGGATGTGTCTGTGACATGTGCGCGCTGCGGATGTGTATAGATGATAGGGAAGCATATAGTGTATATAAGTGTGGTGTAGATACGTATTCTTATTTGTACTTCATGGGTAGTAAGACCACCACACCTAGCAGACCTTGGCAAGGTTCACACCCTAGAAAGTCCGAGGACGAACTTTACTTTAAGGTGGGTAGGATGTCTTGCCCTATTTTGTGATATACGTGTATTCTACTGAACACACGTGGTATTTCTACCTATGATGCATACGTGGGCATGATATAAGCGTAGATATCGATGTATGTGACATAGTGCAAGAGGGATTGGGCCGTAATGCGTGACTAAGAGACGAGAAAGCGAGATTGAATGCGGGAGAAGTGCAAATGACATTGTGGGTGTAAAACAACAGGAATGTGTTAGACGTGTGTGTGTGAGAGGCATGAATGCATGCATGGATGTGCGTGGATGTGGGTAGGAAGAGCCATAAAAATGTGAAAGGGGTTAGGGGTCAATGGCAACCCCGTAAATTTTTAGAAAGGCTAGGGGCAAAACGGTCTTTTGGCTAAAGATGATGTGCGTACATACTTAAGTGGTCGGTGCATAAAGTAATGGAAAAATTGTAAATACCTAGAACATGGAGGGGTATTTTAGTCATTTAAAATGATGCATGCTTATCTTTTGGAGGATTCTAGAGATAGATATTTTGGATGAACATTCTCTCCTCTTCTTTATTCTTCATTTTCCATTCTTTTCCATTTCTCCCCTTCTTAACTATGGCCGGCCACCCTCCCCCATTTTTCTCCTCCTCCAACAATTGAAACCCTAATTCTCCCTCACCAAAAATCAAGAATACCAATTGGTTGCAAGTGGGAAGAAAGAAGAGAAGAAAAGAAGAGGAGAGAAGAAAGAAAGAGCTTTTGAGGTAGGAAATTCATTTGGATTTAGAAATCAATTTAGGGTTTTCTTTTATCTTGTATCTATATCTTGTTTGCTCCATATGTATTAGGGGTAGTCAAATTTTATGTGCCATGATCAAATTTCACCAATCACTCCTTGAAATTCCAAGAAAAATCTACCCTTTAGAAACCTGAATTTCTGTTTCCTGATGTTATTCGAATTTTGGTTCCTGTAGCTCGAATTAAGATTCGAAAAAAATATGAGCTTGTAGATTTTGAAGTTCTACCCCAAAATCATATAAATTTTGACATAGGTTCAATTCAAAAATTAGGAGAAATAAATCCATCTTTACAACATATCTGTTTGATTTTCAGTGTTGACACAGTTTAGTAAAATTGGCCTAGACACCTGCACACATCATGGAATTTTATGATCTTAGTCTTGTTTGAAAGGTAACAAGTTTTTCTAAAAATTCACCAAAGTTCTTATATGTCGAATTTCTGGCTCCAACATGCCCAAAATTGGCTTTCAATACAAGCCCTGAAATCTGTTTGAAAAACAGATTTGACACACTTCACCAATTAATTCACCATAAATCACCTACTTAATATTTTTGCATAACGGTTTATATGTGAATTCAGGACTAATATATCTATAACTTTCATTTGAGACAAATTGTCAAATTCTCACTGCAAACTGATGTTATATGGCCATGTATTTTCACTTTCTGCAATTTCAGCAAGCTGAATTCCTTAAGTGCTATTCTTATTCATTAATTGTGGTTAATTGGCCATCATTATTCTTGCTTAATAGGGTTGTATGGTGAAATGAATGTACATACCCTTGGCACATGTAAATGTTATTGTGTTGCTTTGATATGAATGACGCCCGTCATGTGTTCGATGAAATGCCTCAATGAATGCAATATCCAATAATTTAAGTAACGTGCATGTGTTAGAGTTGGTATTGAGCCACATTGATAATTAATGAAGTTAGAGGCTTGAATGGCATGGATATATTGTAATTGTGAATGGGTGATGTGTTGTGATAGAGGGCATGTCACGTGAGTGCATGACCCTATGTTTAATGATGGACAGCTGAGGTGATATGTGCATACTCGTGCCATCAAGACCCCTAACATGTCACTTATGATGTTAACTTATAAAATTGAATGAATCGTAATCCTCTCTAATAAGGGTGAGTTAGCGAAACCCGGGTTTTAGATGGGATTTGAGTAAATTGTGGATATGAGGCCTGGACTGTGAAGTTGGGAGATGATTATGTGATGTGTGGAGTTTATACTGATCACTCGCCTTTACCGGGAGTGGAGGGTATTTTTATACCCACTCGCCTTTACCGGGAGTGGAGGGGAAGAGGGCATACGGAGGTTGTGATATGAGCCTCACTCTTGCCAGGGACGGGGAGCTGATAGGCCCGGCGTACAGTGCCCGTGTCCACTGCGTCGTGTGCTATATTCACCCCAAATTTGGGGTGAAGTCCAGGTCCTGGTATCACACAGTTTACCCAAGTTCCAATTAACTCAATTATGAAATAATAAAATAAGAATTGCGTGTTACTTCTACTGCTAGCAGCACTTCCCTTCCCTTTGCATGTTTCTTAGTGACTCTGTGTCATGCCTCAAGCACTTGCACTTATCTTATTAGATATTGGTTGCTTGAACACTTGTGTTATTATTATTATTCGTGCTAACCCTTTTTCTTGCAGTAACTCAACATTGGACCGCAGGTATGATCCCTCACTTAGCTCTTTACTTTCCGCTATCTTGTTTAGTTTACACGTTTTATTTCTCATGCCTTGCTTAGTGGTTGATAACCTTAAACTGGTGTTCCAAATCCAAGTGGATTCCTACTGGGGCATGCATTGACGTGCTCCTCCCTATTTTTCAGGTAGCAGGGGCAGTATGGTTGGTGGTGAATTGGGGTCGGGTCTCAGGGGTAGCGTTTGGTGAGTGATGTAGCTTGCAGAGTGTCTTGGTTGTCTTTGAAGGTGGAGAGTGGCTATATATATATGTATTGGTGTACTTGGACTGTGTATAAAAATGAAGCATGTTATGTATTAAATGTTGTTGTTGTTTTGTGTGACTGTTGGATATTTTAGTAGAGCTTCATTTGTACTATCCCAGCACGTGCGCAGTGGCCTGCATATTCAATTTTCTTCCTTCTCTCCCTTTTCCTTTCTCATCACCCTCGCTCTCCAGAATAGTTGGAAACATATAAAACAAAGAAAAAAATTAATTATTTCAAATGCAGGGTATTCTGGGGAGAGGGGCGTGACAATGCATGATAATGTACTATATGTTAAGCATGAAAAATAATTTTACCAATTGATTTTCCCCCTGCACATATGCTCATTAATTTTAATCCTTCTCCTGAAATTGTGCAATTTTTTTAATTTTGGAGGTAAGCAAGCTTCTAATCCCCATATATATATTTGAGTCTGAAAATAAACAATTCTTGGTACTCTTTGCTTTCAAGTACATGGGGTTATCAATTAAACATGATATCAATCAAAAGTAAACCAAACCCATTTGGGTCTAAATTTGCTGTCATATGTGTTCAGGCCAAAAATGACCGAGACAGTTATCAAGCTGACGTTGACCCTTCATGTTGAGTCAGAGCCTCGTCAGCGAGTGAAATGGGACCCCAGGTTGGTAGAACCAGGTTCGGATGGTGGATGTTGATTGCGATGCGGTGCTTGATCGACCCTCGAGTTGCTAGTATGTCGATGGATCGAGACTGGGAAGCTCGAAAGCAACCCTTTCAAGATATCGAGACTCGGCGATCTACACCACAAAGAAACGTCAGGAGTGTCGGATCTGGGTCCCGACCCAAATCCCCTCCAATGCTTAAATTAATACGGGAACTTAAGGAAGAGAAGGCGCTTGGAGCAGCTGAGATCGACACTTGGAGGTTCGTCTCAGATCTGACGTCGCAAGCTCAATAATGTAAGAAGTATCAGCTGAAAGAGTAGAGTCTATGTATTAGATCTCGTTCCTTATGAATTGGAACCTTCTCGATATTTATAGGCATCTGTGTCCCTTTAGTGACGTTGGAGAGATAACGGTCACCCATTATGGGGCCACGATTTTTCCCCTTTAATAGGAATGAACGTTTCCCACGTTTCCGCTAATTACGAGCCCGTCTTTAATCTCACGTCTGAGTGGGGAGAATTGACGTCCCCCCTGTTTGTCGTGGTGATCATGCAAGTATGCAATAAGATGGGGGACACGAGATTTAAAATATTTGTACCGCAAGTGCACGGTGTTGTAGTGTGGCTTGGGGGTCGAACACAAGGAGGCATGGTTGTGCTTGTGTCAGAAAGGAACCAATTCACCCTAGGGATGAGCTAGCCCGAATCGATGGATGGGTTGTCACGAAATGTAAATATGGTGTTAAACAATATAAAGGGAAACCCAGGGACTTCGGTTTCCACCCTATCATGTGTTCTCGCTATTACGATCGGCGGGTAGGATAACGATCAGAATTACGGTTTAGTGGTGAGACGTTGCCTCTAAGAGTGATACCAGCGTCCCATGGGCCCGATATTCCGGTCGGTGCCCAGGATGATATGACGGACTACCCAGGTTCGGTCAGTGGGCATTCCCATGTCCATTAACACTGACCGACTTCGGAAGCACTAAGGTCGCAATGATAACTCCCAACATCTCTTCATGCCACTCCCGCGCGCAAGGATTCGATGTCTACGCTACGGGCGTGAGCTATGGCTAGGGAGTCAACCGCCAAGTTTATTCCCCCTTGGCCCAACGGTCAAAGGCGGTCTTTTTCCCGTCGATGACAATAAAACACCCCGAGTAACCAATAGATTCATATTCCCTATCGATATCCTAGTCCTATGGACGCATTAGGGAGAACCCACGAAGGGGTTTCCACCAAAATCCCAGATTTGGGAACTACTCACACATTTTATCTAAAAAGCAATCTAAATGAAAATCGACCGTTAAAAACATAATCAAGCAATTGAAACTAAGTAATAGCAATGCAATTAACACTATATTAAAATTTCATAAAGATCTGAACACTTACAAATAACCAAAAAATTCCAGCCATCACAATAGGAAAAAGACAGAAAAATAATCAGCTCCCGTTTCTGAAAACCTAGGGCTTATATATAGAGAAAAAAACGTCACCCGATCGGTTGAAGTATCAACCGATCGGGTGACCTGCTTCGTTCTTCGGCAACGATCTTCAGAAACTTCACCCGGTCACTCGGCACGGTCGGTTAGCGCAAGCGGCTCGTCGTTTGGATCTTGCGGTCATTGGGTGAACGATCGGTTGATAAATCAACCGACCGGTTGGAAAATGTCGCCCAAAAGACAGAGACTTGCGACGTATTGGCACGATCAGCTGGCCGTCGGGTAAGCTCTCCGGGTCATGTCTTGGGGAAATAGGCTACAGATGAACCGATCGGGTGAAGGTCACCCGATCGGTTGGAATTCAGCTTCAATTTTTCAAGAAGTCTGTTGGGCTGAACCGGTCATCGATCCGGTCGGTTGATGCTCTCTTACTTCAGCGGTTGTCCGGGTCGTGCACGCGTGCATCACCCGATCGGTTGGCTGTATCCAACCGATCGGGTGGGGGCTGAAAGATAGTAATCTTGGTCATTTGACCCCCTGGATCGTGCGTGACTCCTCCCGTTGCTCCGGGGACTTATGATATCTTTGTTATGTGTCCCCTACGCTGGCAAACTCCCGCAAACACACAAAAACAAGGAGAAGTGAAAGAAAACTAGAAAATACGAGAAAACGGATACGGGACGTCGGAAAATAACGGAAAAACACAAAGAAGACGTGCGTGAATATATAAAATATACACACACGTCAAAATCCTCCAAGCTGAACCCTTCCTCGTCCTCGAGGAAGACGAGTGAGAGTAGGAGCTCGGAGGGAGAAAATAGAGAGAAAGAGAGAAAAAGAGAACTCTAAATCCTAAATCGCCCGTCAGGGCCAACAAAACCAAAAACGCCACACCAAGCAAGCAAACGCCAAATCACAACACTAAACCAAGGAATACGAGTCCAGACAAGAGTCATGGGCCCACGCAGTTAAGCGCGAGTGAGTGTGGTCGTGTGCTAGCAGACGGTGTCACTATCTACATTATGCAATAAGCTCCATATACACAAATCCAAGAAAAGACCCAAATATCGATTCGATTTGAAATAAGTGACGTGCGTTTATATTTCATATATTCACGCACGTTTTCTTTTGTGTTTCGCCGTGTTTTTCCACCGTCTCTTATTCGTTTTCGTGTATTTTCCCGTTTTCTTTCACTTTTCTTTGTTTATCCATGATTGCAAGGGATTGACCACGTAGGGGACGTTTAACGATGATATCCCAAGTCCCCGGAGCAACGGAAGATGTCACGCGTGATCCAGGGGGTCAAACGCCAAAGAATTCATCTTTCAGCCCCTCACCCGGTCGGTTGGTCATCTCCAACCGATCGGGTGATGCACGCGTGCACCACCCGGTCTCTGCCGCAGCTCACAAAGAAGTCACCCGACCGGTTCGCAGACCGGTTCAGCGGGGGCTGTTCTCTGTTTTCTCGAAGCAAAACGCCAACCGATCGGGTGACTCTCACCCGATCGGTTCATCTGTAGCTGAAGAAGAAGACCTGAAGACACGGACGTCGAACCGATCGATTCACCCGACTGCTCCAAGATCCAACCGGTCACTCAAGAACTCACCCGACCGGTTCATGTGATCGGGTGAAAGCTCGCCGTTTTCTGTTATTAATTTGTAACGGATCAACCGATCGGTTGACTTGTCAACCGATCGGTTGACTTGTCAACCGATCGGTTGACTTGTCAACCGATCGGTTGATGCGAAGGTCTATAAATAGAACCCCTAGGGTTCCAGAAACGGGGGCTGTTATTTTTTCTACTGTTTTATTTCCTTGTGACGGCTGTAATTGTTACTCTTTTGTAAGTTTTCAGATCTTTCTAAAATTTTAGTATTGTCTTTATTACTCCATTACTTCCGCATTGCAATTGTCCGATTATGATTCCAACGGTTAAATTTCATTTAGATCGCTTTTTCATGAATTTTTGTGAGTAGTTCCCAAATCTGGGATTTTGGTGGAAACCCCTTCGGGGGCTCTTCCCGATGCGTCCATAGGGTTAGGAAATCTATAGGGAGTAGGAATCTAACGGTTACGCGGGGTGTTTCATTGTCATCGGCAGGAAAAAGACCGCCTTTGACCGTTGGGCCAAGGGGGAATAAACTTGGCGGTTGACTCCCTAGCCATAGCTCACACCCTTAGCGTAGACGCCGAATCCTAGCACGCGGGAGCGGCAGGATGAGACGTTGGGAGATATCGTTGCGGGCTTAGTGCTCCCGGGATCGATCAGTGTTAATGGACACGGGAGTGCCCACTGATCAAATCCGGGAAGTCCGGTGTATCATCCTGGGCACCGACCGGAATATCGGGCCCATGGGACACCGGTACCACTTTCAGAGGCAACGTCTCACCATTAGACCCTAATCCCGATCGCTATCCATACCCGTAGGCCGCATCGGCGAGAGTCTCTCGTCGGGCTGGAAACCAAAGTCCCGGGTTTTCTTTCTTGTTGTTCATACCCTTTTATTTCCTTTCGTGACAACCATTCACCGATTCGGGCTAGCTCGCCCCCTCGGGGTGATTTAGGTCCTATCTGACCCAAGCACAACCTCGCCTCCCTGAGTTCGATATTCCCGCACCCTACACTAACCGTGAAACTTGTGGTAAACGACACCGCGCCGCCGCAACGTAAGCGGGGCGCCGGTCAAGTTTATGGCACCGCTGCCGGGGAGGCAACGTGCTTGTTATTTTAGGATCTCTTGAACCCTCGTGTCTAGCTCACATCCCTACCTCACGATAATTTTCGCACTCTCTACACTTTTAGATTTCACTTGGATATACTGTGGATAGTAATTGTATAGAGCTAATTGACTGGATCGCCGTGCTTCCATCGCAACTTGCGGTTACCGTTTATGCAACCTGTGCTTTTGACGTGTTTGCAACTTGTGCAGTTCTCTCTCCCTCTCCTTTCGTATAAGATCACGGCCCCACGGTAAAGATGTTGCATGCAGTTTCAGGAGACATCTGGGATCACTCTCACCATATCCGCTGTTTGGCGCAGAGCTTAGCAGAATCACTGAATACTTCAAATATACTATCCCTCCTGTCTGCCGTCGTGGAAGGCCAGAGATATCGAGATGCGCAGGAGCACCTTGCCATGGCAACTCCCTTTCCCCACGGAGAAGTGGCGTATATCGACAACCATGGTCTCGAATGTAGCGAAGAAGAGTTAACCGCAGAGTTGTGTCAGGAGAGCCACCCGACCGGGTTTGTAGGCTACGCTGAACCGGAATCAATCTATCCCTTGCAGACTTCTATTGAGCGTCCCCGGTCTTTGGACAATGGAGAAGCTGGAAACGGTTGTGGAGAATCATCGATGACTGAAACCTGTTTTCACCTGCAAGCCTTCTTCACGGATAATTATGATGAGCTCGGAAGAGACCCGGTGCATCCCTCGATCGTTCCCACTATACCCTGCAAAATTTCGCCGTGCGGAGCCACGGCCGAGGGTGAGATTCCGGATGCTGGCTTCAGTGAAATCCACGAAGAACTCCTTTCCCTTGAGGATGCTCAGCTTGAAAAGTATGCGTCGGGGCCCCAAGAAGTTGAGATGAAAGAATTACCGCCGGGGCTTAAATATGAATATTTGGGAGCAGGCTCGACCCTTCCGGTTATAGTCAACTCTTCGCTACCCGAAGACCAAATGACCAAACTTCTTGGAGTTCTAAAAAGGTTTAAAGGAGTTTTTGGATATGCAATTGAGGATTTAAAAGGGGTTAGCTTAGGCCTCTGCTCACACAGAATTCTGCTTGAAGATGAGCAAGCCTCCTCGATTGAGCCACAGCGGAGGTTAAATCCCATAATGATGGAAGTTGTGAATAAAGAGATTGTTAGGCTTCTACATGCCGGTATTATATACCCTATCTCCGATAGTCGCTGGGTTAGCCCGGTGCACGTTGTACCCAAGAAAGGAGGGATGACGGTGGTTCGCAATGAAAAGAACGAGCTTGTACCAACGAGGACCGTCACGGGGTACAGGATGTGCATTGACTATAGAAAACTGAACAAAGCTACAAGGAAGGATCATTACCCCCTCCCCTTTATTGACCAGATGCTCGAGAGGCTGGCGAAGCATAATTATTTCTGTCTCATGGACGGGTATTCAGGATTTCTTCAAATCCCTATTCATAACGATGACCAGGAGAAGACGACTTTCACTTGCCCGTTCGGAACGTATGCATATAGAAGAATGCCGTTCGGACTTTGTAACGCCCCTGCTACATTCCAAAGACTCATGTCCGCTATCTTCTCCGACTACTCCCAAGACATCATGGAGGTTTTCATGGACGACTTCTCAGTCTACGGAACTAAATTTGACTCGTGCCTCAGTAATCTCACTAAGGTCCTGGAGAGATGTCAGGAAAAGGGACTAGTCCTAAACTGGGAGAAGTGTCACTTCATGGTCCAAGAGGGAGTTGTGCTGGGACACATCATCTCTTCGAGGGGAATCGAGGTTGATAAGGCTAAAGTCGAAGTGATTGAAAAGCTTCCACCACCGCACAATCTTCGAGGAGTCCGTGGTTTCTTAGGACATGCGGGATTTTATCGCCGCTTCATAAAAGACTTCTCGAAGATTTCCAGGCCTCTGACCCAGCTCCTCGTGAAGGACGCACATTTCGTCTTCAGCGAGGAGTGTATGGAGGCCTTCCGCACTTTGAAGCAAGCATTGATTTACGCACCCATAATACAGCCACCAAACTGGAAACTCCCCTTTGATCTGATGTGTGACGCTAGTGATTATGCGGTTGGTGCCGTCCTAGGGCAGAGGAAAGATAAAAATCTTCATGTCATATATTATACGAGCAAAACCCTTGATGCCGCCCAAAGAAATTATACTACCACGGAAAAGGAATTGCTCGCGGTGATCTACGCCATGGATAAGTTCCGACAATATCTCGTTGGCGCCAAGGTGATCGTGCACACGGATCACGCGGCTCTTAAATACCTATTGAACAAGAAAGAAGCCAAGCTATGACTCATTAGATGGATTCTCCTCCTCCAGGAGTTTGACCTGGAAATCAGAGACAAGAAGGGGGCGGAGAATGTTGTTGCCGATCACCTGTCCAGGATGCCCACTCTCGATTTAAATGCTACACCGATCGATGATTCACTCCCTGATGAGCATCTCTTCTCTGTCTCTTCCTCCTGGACCCCCTGGTACGCCGACATCGCAAATTATCTGGCTTGTGCCATCGTTCCCCACAATGTGAGCTTTCAGCAGAAGAAGAAATTTTTCCATGAGGTCCGCAAATTCTATTGGGATGACCCCCACCTATACAAAACCTGCAATGATGGGGTGATACGAAGATGCATCCCTGAAACTGAGGCGACTTCCATCATTTCCCACTGCCACGGGCAGCAATGTGGAGGGCACGCGAGCACCTACAAGACCACTGCAAAAATTCTCCAAAGCGGATTTTACTGGCCTACACTCTTCAAGGACACACATGTTTATGTCCAAGCCTACAATAGATGCCAAAGAGCTAGGAATATCTCCAAAAGAAATGAGATGCCTCAACACTACATCCTGGAGATAGAAATCTTCGATGTATGGGGAGTGGACTTCATGGGACCGTTCCCTTCTTCCTCGGGGAACCAGTATATCTTGGTGGCCGTAGACTACGTGTCGAAATGGGTTGAAGCGGTGGCCAGTCCAACCAATGACTCCAGAGTGGTGGCCAAGTTCTTTAAAAGCAACATCTTCCCGCGGTTCGGTGTGCCTCGTGTCCTGATCAGTGACGGAGGGAGCCACTTTATAGAGAAGAAATTTGAGGCCCTCTTAAAAAAATACGGGGTACAACACCGGGTGGGGCGTGCCTACCACCCGCAGACCAGCGGTCAGGCGGAAGTCTCTAACCGGGAGATTAAAAGCATACTAGAAAAGACAGTGGCCAATTCCAGGAAGGACTGGTCATCAAAGCTCCCTGACGCACTTTGGGCTTACAGGACGGCATTTAAAACTCCTATCGGCACAACTCCCTATCGGCTCGTCTATGGGAAAGCTTGTCATCTTCCTGTGGAATTGGAACATAAGGCATATTGGGCGGTTAAGAATCTGAACTTCGACACCAAGAAGGTAGGAGTGCACCGGCAGCTACAACTCAACGAACTCGACGAAATCCGGCTCAATGCCTATGAGAACGCCAAGATCTACAAGGAGAAGCTGAAGCGGTGGCACGATAAGTGAATCTTAAGGAGGGAATTCAAAGAAGGGGACTTAGTTCTCCTGTTCAACTCACGGCTGAAGCTCTTTCCTGGAAAACTCAAGTCAAGATGGTCGGGACCGTTCCGCGTCACCAAGGTTTTCCCGCATGGGGCTATCGAGATAATGGGAAGGGATGAGCCGTTTAAAGTAAACGGGCAGCGTCTGAAACACTATGCAGTAGGAGAACCAGAATTTTCTTCGGTCGGATCCCCCACGAGCGACAACTCTTCCTCTAACCCTCCGGATCCTAATTGACCACCGCTGCGGGCGTCGAGCCAACGACGTTAAACAAGTGCGCTTCATGGGAGGCAACCCATGTTCTAAACTTATGCTTCGTTTTGTAGTATTTTTTCCACTTTATTTTTCTCTATTTTTATAAATAAATCCAGCTGAATCTACTTCTATGAAGGATCTCAGGCATTTCTTGGGGTTTGCAGAAAAACAAGGCCTCAACCGATCGGGTGGGTTCCCACACGATCGGTTGGGATGTGTCAGATACAAACCAAGAACTGTGCCCGAATGAACCGATCGGTTGAACAAATGAGGAGACCGGGTGACAGACCGGGTGAGCTGGGGAGAACTCTCGGGAAATTCTTGGGGAAAACCACCCGATCGGTCGAGTTCGAACGCGATCGGTTGAAGCAACCGGGTGAGCAGCCCTAAATTCTCGGGAAAAACTTGGTAAGCGGCCAACCGATCGGTTGACATTTCAACCGACCGGTTCGCCTGTAGCTGTTGACCGACTAGAACTTTCGAAATTTGGCTACCCGATCGGGTGGGTTCCCACCCGATCGGTTCACTTTCGCCCCTATAAATAACCTTGACACACGGCGACTGCCACCCGACCTCAGAAAATCCCCTTCACGTGATTTCACACCCTCCAGCTATAGAATCGACTTCCTCGACCCTACATACTGTCCCTAAACCCTCATCCCCACTCGCTCCCATACTTCCCCACCTCCGCCACCTCGACATCGTCGACATTCCATCATCAAAACCCCCAAACCCTAACCCTAGCCCCAAAATTTTCAAAATTCTGTTCTTGTTGGATCAGCGAGCGACGGCTTCCCGGATTGTTTCCTCCTACTACGCGAGACCCCCGGGCGCTTGATCTTGCTACATCGATGGGTAACATTCTTCCACTCTGCACATCTTCAACTTTATCTGTAATATCCTAAATTGGTGTGGTATCTGCTTCACTTGCCATATATTCATCTTAAGTTCGCCACCCACATAGCTGCCATGTCTAAGAAAGGGAAAGCGATTGCATCATCTTCGTGCCATGATCCGCTCCACGGCCCCTTTTCCCCCCTCTTTCCTTGGCATAAACCCTTCTACGGAAGAGCAGTCTGACCGTTTGCGAGCACTGCTTCATCGTCCGATGAGACCTACACTCTTCGCCGATCGCCCCACGCTCGAAGCTCTAGGGCTTTCGAACGGCGTCGCCAGAATTTTCAACTGTATCGGGTGCCATACCCTCTCTCACATCCATGCTCACACACAGAGAAATCTCATGCTTGAATTCCTCAGTTCCCTCAAGTTGTTTGATGGAGGTTTCTCCTTCCGCGCTTTCAATTGTGACTTTACTCTGGGTTTCATCGAGCTGAACAATATCCTTAATCTCCGTCACCCCGATCCTAATACTGAACATTCCACCCACGATCGAGCTGACATCTACTCTCAATTTCGGGCTGATGGTGTTTGGCAAAGATTTACCCGGTACACCACCTTTCCACCCGAGGCTCCTGCCTCCTACATTATTCACCCGTATTACCGCCTCGCCCATTGCATCCTCGCCAACACTGTTTTCGCCCGCGTGGATGTGTCCACTGTATCTAGGGATGAGCTCTTCTTTCTCTATGCCATGTCCGATGACAGGATCCTTGGGCACATCCCTATGCCCATAAACGCCGCTCATTGGATCGTCCACGAAATTTTCGCTGTTAGCCGCGCCACTTCTGGTTCCATCTGTTGTGGTGGGATGATCACTCTTATTGTCAGTTGTGTTCTGAGGGTACCTCCCGACCTCCCTATTTTGCCTGGACGTAGCCGTATTGATCGCGGTTACTTGATCGACATCAATATGCTCACTCCCTTCGGTGAAAACCGTGCTGTCTACCTCTACAGCCCCGCCTGTGAACCTTTCGCAATCCTGCCACCTTTGGCCCCTTTGCGGATACCCTATACCCCGTCTCGCCTTCCTTGGGAGTTTTACCCCGATCCTTGGTATTCTCCATTAGTGCATCTACCACCCTTGGATCCTCCCGATTGGCACCCAACTGTCGGCCCACCTAGTACGATCTTCTTCCACCACAGCCCACCGGTGCACATCGATCCTCCCGTGCTCCAGCCTGTCGGCCCTCCTTCACCCATAGGCACACCCTCCTCTTCCTCTGAGGATTCTTTCATTCACTATTCCCCTCCCTCCTCCCCCTCCTCCTACCATACCAGTACCAGCGAATCCGATTGACTCCCCTTTGCATATCTCTGCATTTCATCGATCACATCATTTCGCTATCACTTTCTGGTCTAGCTTGGGGGACGTCTATTTTGGTGTGCTGTCGTGTTTTGTTTGGTTTTCTCATTTTTGTGTGTGTGCTTGTTTTTCATTTTTTGAGTGTCGTGTCGTGTGGTTTTATTTTTATCTTTATTTTCGTATTGTTTGATTTTGATTTTGATCTTTCTTTCTTTTTCAGTTTCATCTATATGTTTTCCTCGTTTTCATTTCTTTTTGTGTCAGTGCGTATTCCCCCCCCATTTTCATTGCCCTCCCGTACTCACTCATATTGCATTGAGGGCAATGCAAACTTCAGCTTGGGGGAGTCGCACTGTGTGCGTCGTTTGAGTCCTTCTTTTCGTTTATTTGTGTCGTTTTTCTCCGTGTTTTTTCTTTTTTTAGCTCTTTCTCCTAGAGATGAATCCTATGATGAATCGCCACAAAGTCACACACACCTAGCATTGCATCGATAATCACACTCACTAACCATAGGATTTCGAGTCCTCTTGCATTTCACGCATCGTGGGTCCACTTAGCTTTTTGTGAGTCGTGTGTCGTGACTAGCATTTGGTGTGCTTCTGCTTTGTGATTTTACTTTATATACCTGTCCAGGAATGACCCCTAGATTATCATGCTCCGATTTGAATATGCGGTATTTGTTTCCACTATATGCATGCTATACTTATATCGTATACTTCAATTCGCATGCGTCGGGATTCCACAACTAAGGACTAGGATAACCCATTTAGCCTATGCTCTATTTAGCGAGAATAGTTTCCTTTGCCCGAGTGTTTAGATTTCGACTTCTTTTTTGTTTTACTTAGTGCAAATCCCCTCGTCGTGTACCGTTCTCCCACTTGGGAGAGTACACATGTGTATAGCCAAAAATCCAAAAAAAGGAGAAAAGAAAAGAAAAACCCAAAAAGAAAAGAAAAGAAAAATTGTGTATAGCCCAAAAATCCAAAAAAATACAAATGCCCAAAACCCAAAAAAATTTCAGTGTGAATATTTTTTCATACTTGCCAAGAATAAAGGGAAGGCGAGAATTTGCACCGAGTGTTCTTCTCCACATCATCTCAACCCCCATCGTTATCGAAAACACTTGGCTTAGGAACTTTTTAGCTAGTATCTAAGCTAAAGTGACGTGATTTCCTTAACCCTAGTTGTGGAGTCCCCGATGCATGATACGCTTCTATTCTCACTCTTCTCATGCATGCTTGAACTTATATTCGCCGCTTAATTCAATTCGGATCGATATTTTGGGTCATATCTTGGATTTGTGTATATCGAGCCTCATAGCACATCGTAGAAAGCATCACCATTTGCTAGCACACGACCACGCTCACTCGCGCTTCACTGCGTGGACCCACGACACTTATTTGGACTCGCTTTCCTAGGTTTAGTGGTGTGATTTGGCGTTTGCTTGCTTGGTGTGTCGTTTTTGATTTTGGTAGCTCTGATGGACGATCTAGGGCTTAGAGTTTTCTTCTTCTTTCTTCCTCTCTATTTTTCCCTTCCGAGCTCCTACTCTCACTCGTCTTCCTCGAGGACGAGGAAGAGTTCAGCTTGGGGGATTTTGACGTGCGTTTATATTTCATATATTCACGCACATTTTCTTTTGTGTTTCGCCGTGTTTTTCCACCGTCTCTTATTCGTTTTCGTGTATTTTCCCGTTTTCTTTCACTTTTCTTTGTTTATCCATGATTGCAGGGGATTGACCACGTAGGGGACGTTTAACGATGATATCCCAAGTCCCCGGAGCAACGGAAGATGTCACGCGTGATCCAGGGGGTCAAACGCCAAAGAATTCATCTTTCAGCCCCTCACCCGGTCGGTTGGTCATCTCCAACCGATCGGGTGATGCACGCGTGCACCACCCGGTCTCTGCCGCAGCTCACAAAGAAGTCACCCGACCGGTTCGCAGACCGGTTCGGCGGGGGCTGTTCTCTGTTTTCTCGAAGCAAAACGCCAACCGATCGGGTGACTCTCACCCGATCGGTTCATCTGTAGCTGAAGAAGAAGAGCTGAAGACACGGACGTCGAACCGATCGATTCACCCGACTGCTCCAAGATCCAACCGGTCACTCAAGAACTCACCCGACCGGTTCATGTGATCGGGTGAAAGCTCGCCGTTTTCTGTTATTAATTTGTAACGGATCAACCGATCGGTTGACTTGTCAACCGATCGGTTGATGCGAAGGTCTATAAATAGAACCCCTAGGGTTCCAGAAACGGGGGCTGTTATTTTTTCTACTGTTTTATTTCCTTGTGACGGCTGTAATTGTTACTCTTTTGTAAGTTTTCAGATCTTTCTAAAATTTTAGTATTGTCTTTATTACTCCATTACTTCCGCATTGCAATTGTCTGATTATGATTCCAATGGTTAAATTTCATTTAGATCGCTTTTTCATGAATTTTTGTGAGTAGTTCCCAAATCTGGGATTTTGGTGGAAACTCCTTCGGGGGCTCTTCCCGATGCGTCCATAGGGTTAGGAAATCGATAGGGAGTAGGAATCTAACGGTTACGCGGGGTGTTTCATTTTCATCGGCGGGAAAAAGACCGCCTTTGATCGTTGGGCCAAGGGGAAATAAACTTGGCGGTTGACTCCCTAGCCATAGCTCACACCCTTAATGTAGACGCCGAATCCTAGCACCCGGGAGCGGCAGGATGAGACGTTGGGAGATATCGTTGCGGGCTTAGTGCTCCCGGGATCGATCAGTGTTAATGGACACGGGAGTGCCCACTGATCGAATCCGGGAAGTCCGGTGTATCATCCTGGGCACCGACCAGAATATCGGGCCCATGGGACACCGGTACCACTTTCAGAGGCAACGTCTCACCATTAGACCCTAATCCCGATCGCTATCCATACCCGTAGGCCGCATCGGCGAGAGTCTCTCGTCGGGCTGGAAACCAAAGTCCCGGGTTTTCTTTCTTGTTGTTCATACCCTTTTATTTCCTTTCGTGACAACCATTCACCGATTCGGGCTAGCTCGCCCCCTCGGGGTGATTTAGGTCCTATCTGACCCAAGCACAACCTCGCCTCCCTGAGTTCGATATTCCCGCACCCTACACTAACCGTGAAACTTGCGGTAAACGACACCACGCCGCCGCAACGCAAGCGGGGCGCCGGTCAATAAGCGGCGAATATATAGCTCAAGCATGCATGAGAAGAAGGTAAGAATCGAAACGTATCATGTGTCAAGGGACTCCACAGCTAGGGACTTGGACATCACCACACTATCGCCTAGATAATAGCTAAAAATTCCCTATTCCAAGTGTTTTCGAAAGCGATGGGGGGTTGAGATGATGTGGAGTAGAACACTCGGTGCAAATTCTCGCCTTCCCTTTATTCTCGGTAGGTAGAAAAATATTCACACACATTTTTTTGGGTTTTGGATATATGTATTTTTTTTGGGCTTTTGGCTATACATATGTATTTTTTTCTTTCTTTTCTCTTTTCTCTTTTTTTGGGTTTTTCTTTTCTCTTTTTTTGGATTTTTGGATTTTCGGGTATATACACGTGTGTACTCTCCCAAGTGGGAGAACGGTACACGACGAGGGGATTTGCACCAAGTAAAATAAAAAGAAATCGGATTCTAAACACTTGGGCAAAGGAGATTTTTCGCTAGTCAGAGCATAGGCTAAATGGGCTATCCTAGTCCTAATTGTGAAATCCCAATACATGCGAAATGATGCATACTATATATATATATATATATATATATATATATATATATATATATATATATATATTGACAACCCAGAAAAATCCCCAACCCCCTCCCCCCGCCTTCGGCATAGGAGGGTAAGACCAGAGGGTGGAAAAAAGAATTTTTGAAAAAAAAAATTTCAAAAAAAAGATAAAAACATTTTCGCACGGTGCGAAATGTTCTCATTTGAAAATTTTCCTATATATATATATATATATATATATATATATATATATATATATTGACAACCCAGAAAAATCCCCAACCCCCTCCCCCCGCCTTCGGCATAGGAGGGTAAGACCAGAGCCCGGCCGAGACTAATATATATATATATATATATATATATATATATATATATATATATATATATATATATATATATTCATGCATACAGAAGCAGACAGGAGGAGCAAATACCGCATATTCAAATCGAAGCATGATAATCTAGGGGTCATTCCTGGACAGGTATATAAATCAAAATCACAAAGTAGAAGCACACCAAACAGCTAGGCACGACGCACGACTCACTAAAAAGCTAAGAGGACCCACGATGCATGAAATGCAAGAGGACTCGGCTTCCTAGGGTTAGTGAATGTGATTATCGAAGCCATGCTAGGTGTGTGTGTGTGATTTCGTGGCAATTCATCATATGGGGTCATCTCTAGAAGAAAGAGAAAGAAAAGAAGAAAGGAAAAAATAAAAACACGAAGAAAACGACTTAAAACGAAGAAAAAGACGCAAATGACGCACGAAGTGCGACTCCCCCAAGCTGAAACTTGCATTGCCCTCAATGCAATAAGAGTAAAGACGGGAGGGCAATGAAAATGGGGGGATACACACCGACACAAAAAGAAATGAAAAACGAGAAAAGCACACATACGAAACTGAAAAATAAAGAAAATCACACAATGCGACATATAAACAGAAAATAAAAGATAGAAAATCACAAGACACAATATATATAAACAAGCACACATAGCAAACATCACACGACAGCACACAAAAAAAACTACTTCCCCCAAGCTAGACATGACAATGCTAGCGAAATGATATGATCACGAAAATACATAAATATGCGAGGGGGAGGTCAATCGGAGTCGCTTTCGGTAGAATGGTAAGGAGATGGCGAGGAGGGTGGTGAATAATGGTAGAAGGAATCCTCTGAGGACGAAGGAGAGGATGTGCGAGTAGGAGAGGGAGGAGCAACAGGCTGGACCACCGGAGGATCGAGATTAATCGGTGGATCGTGGTGGATAATGGTCGCACTGGGTGATCCGACACACGGGTGCCAATCGAGAGGATCCAAGGGTGGAAAGTGAACGAGTGTGGCGTACCAAGGATCCGGGTAGAACTCCCAGGGTAGATGTGTAATGCGTAAGGGGAAGCACTCCGAAGATGAGGGCGGGAGGATGGAAAAAGGGGTGTAGGCAGGACTATAGAGGTAGACTGCACGCTCCTCACCAAAGGGAGTTAGCATGCCGATTTTGATCAAGTACTCGCGATCGATACGGCTGCATCCCGGTAGAATAGGGAGGTGGGGCGGCAGCCTCAAAACACAGCTGACAATAAGAGTAATCATCCTGCCGCAGCAGATAGATCCAGAGGTAGCGCGACTAACAGATAAGATCTCATGGATGATCCAATGAGCATTGTTTATGGGTAAGGGGATATTACCATGAATCCTGTCGTGGGACATGGCGTAAAGAAAGAGGAGCTCATCCCGGGACACCGTGGAAACATCCACGCGGGAGAAAATGGTGTTAGCGAGGAAGCAATGGGCGAAGCGGTAGCACGGATGTATGATGTAGGAGGCGAGAGCTACCGAGGGAAAAGTGGCATACCAGGTGAACCGTTGCCAGACACCATCGTCACGAAAGTATGAAAAGAATCAGACCGATCGTGAGTTGAACATTCAACATGACGATCGGGGTGAGGGAAATTCAGGATATTATTAAGCTAGTGAAAACTCATGGGAAAATCGCAATTGAAGGCGCGGAAGGTGAAACCATGCTCGGACACTTCCAGAGAACTGAGGAACTTGAACGTGAGATTCCTGTATGTGTGCGCATAGGTACGTAGAAGTTAATCGCAACCTATGAAGAAAAAAAGTGCGCTGACGCCCCTAAAGAGTACAAGAGATTGTAGGGTGGGGGAGTCGGCGAAAAGAGTAGGTCGCATTGGGCGATGAAGAAGGGCTTGCAAACGATCGGATTGCTCTTCAGAAGAAGGATTGATGCCAAGAAAGGAAGGGAATAAAGGGCCGTAAAGGGGATGTCTGCGTGACAATGAGGCAATCTCCTTTCCCTTCTTAGACATCGTGATAGCGTGGGGGAAAGATGATAAAGTGCGATATGGTGTTTATGAGGATAATGAAGCCGATGAAGTGTGTAGACACAAATTTCAGACTTAGCATATAATTGAAGGAAATGTGAACAGTGGAAGGAGGTTATCCATCAATGTTGTAAGACCAAGCATCCGAAAGACCCCACGCAATATAAGGAAGCGATTTGGGAAGCCGTCGCTCGCTGATCCGACAAGAATCGAAATTTTTGAAAATTTGGGGGATATGGTTAGTGTTTGGACGTTTGGTGAGTGAATGTTGTTGATGGGAAGGGTGGTGATGGTGGGGGAGTATGGGAATGAGTGAGGATGAGGATTTAGGGATAGTGGGGTAGATGGAGGAGATCGATTTGGCAGATGGAGGAGGAGAGAACGCGCGAACAGAAATTTGGGGGTCGGGTGGACGAAGTCGGGTGAGGGGGAATATATATAGGGGCGAAAGCGAACCGATCGGGTGAGGGTTCACCCGATCGGTTGTGTAAGTTTCGAAAATTTTCCATCGTCCAACAGCTACAGGTGAACCGATCAGGTGAGTTTTCACCCGATCGGTTGACCGCTTCCCAAATCGTCCCGAGAGTTCTGCGAGTTTCCACCCGGTCAGTCACACGATCGCAGCTTCTATCAACCGGTCGGTTGATGCAATCCCCAAATTTCCCGAGAATTCAGCCGTTCCCACACGGTCAGGCACCCGGTCGCACTTTGCTTCACCCGACCGGTTCGCTGGAGAACAGATACAGGCCATCGTCTGATACGTCTCACCCGATCGGTTGAGTGGTCACCCGATCAGGTGAGGGTTCGTTTCCTGTAAAAATTCACAAATGGCCTAAGTCTCTCGACGGAAGTTCCCGTGGCTGGAATTTATTTATTAAAAATAGGAAAAATTAAGCTAAAAATAAGCCTAAAAACAAAGGTGAGAGTTTAGAACATGGGTTGCCTCCCATGAAGCGCTTTTGTTTAACATCGTTTGCTCGACGCCTCTTTTGGTGGTCAATTAGGATCCGGAGGGTTTGAAGACGAGTCGTCGGTCGTTGAGACTCCGACCGGAGAGAATCCTGGTTCTCCTACTACATAGTGTTTTAGGCGCTACACGTTGACCTTGAATGGATCATCTCTTCCCATTATCTCGATAGCTCCACGTGGGAAGACCTTGGTGACGCGGAAAGGTCCCGACCACCTTGACTTGAGCTTTCCGAGAAAAAGCTTCAGCCTCGAGTTGAATAGGAGAACCAAGTCTCCTTCCTTGAATTCCTTCTTCAAGATGCGCTTATCGTGCCACCGCTTCAGCTTCTCCTTGTAGATCCGGGCATTTTCATAAGCATTGAGCCGGATCTCGTCGAGCTCGTTAAGTTGTAGCTGTCGGTGGCCTCCAACCTCCTTGGCATTAAAGTTCATGTTCTTGATTGCCCAAAACGCCTTGTGTTCCAACTCCACTGGTAGATGGCATGCCTTCCCGTAGACAAGTCGGTAGGGGGCTGTGCCGATCGGAGTCTTAAACGCCTTCCTGTAAGCCCAGAGTGCGTCAGAAAGTTTTGATGACCAATCCTTCCTAGAGTTGGCCACCATCTTCTCCAGTATGCTCTTGATCTCCCGGTTAGAAACTTCCACTTGGCCGCTAGTCTGCGGGTGATAGGCGTGCCCTATTCGATGTTGCACCCCGTACTTCTTCAAGAGAGCTTCAAATTTCTTCTCTATAAAGTGGCTCCCTCCATCACTGATTAAAACTTGAGGCACACCGAACCGCGGGAAGATGTTGTTTTTAAAGAACTTGGCGACCACTCGGGAATCATTAGTAGGACTGGCTATCGCTTCTACCCACTTCGACACATAGTCCACGGCTACCAAAATATACTGATTTCCAGAGGACGAGGGGAACGGTCCCATGAAGTCGACTCCCCACACATCGAAGATCTCGACCTCTAAAATGTAGTGCTGAGGCATCTCGTTCCTCTTGGATATGTTTCCCGTCCTTTGGTATTTGTCGCAAGCCTGGACATAAGCGTGGGTGTCCTTAAAGAGGGTCTGCCAATAGAATCCACTCTGGAGGATTTTCGCCGTCGTCTTATAAGCGCTTGCATGTCCTCCACAATGCTGATCATGGCAATGGGAAATTATGGAGGTCGCCTCAGTTTCAGGAATGCACCTCCGTATCACCCCATCATTACAGGTCTTATACAAATGAGGGTCGTCCCAATAAAATTTACGGATCTCGTGAAAGAATTTCTTCTTCTGCTGGTAGCTCACGTTATGGGGGACAATGGCACATGTCAGATAATTTGCGATGTCGGCGTACCAAGGAGTCCAAGCAGAAGAGATGGAGAAGAGATGCTCGTCAAGGAGCGAGTCGTCAACTGGAGTAGCATTCAAATCGAAAGTAGGCAACCTGGACAAGTGATCGGCAACAACATTCTCCGCCCCCTTCTTGTCTTAATCTCCAGGTCGAATTCCTGGAGGAGGAGAATCCACCTAATGAGCCACGGCTTAGCCTCCTTCTTGCTTAATAGGTATTTGAGAGCCGCATGATCCGTGTGCACGATCACCTTGGCACCAACGAGATACTGTCGGAACTTGTCCATGGCATAGATGACCGCTAGCAATTCTTTCTCCGTAGTTGTATAATTTCTTTGGGCAATGTCAAGGGTCTTGCTTGTATAGTATATAACATGTAGATTTTTATCTTTCCTCTACCCCAAGACAGCCCCAATTGCATAATCACTAGCATCGCACATTAATTCGAATGGTAGACTCCAGTCCGGTGGCTGAATTACGGGTGCGGAAATCAAGGCTTGCTTCAGCAGCGGAAGGCTTCCATGCACTCGTCGTTGAAGATGAAAGGTGCGTCCTTCACAAGGAGTTGAGTCAACGGCCTGGAAATCTTGGAGAAGTCCTTTATGAAGCGGCGGTAGAATCCCGCGTGCCCTAAAAAACCACGGACCCCTCGTAGATTAAGAGGAGGCGGAAGCTTTTCGATCACCTCTACTTTTGCTTTGTCTACTTCGATCCCCCTCGAAGATATGACGTGTCCCAGTACAACCCCTTCTTGGACCATGAAATGGCATTTTTTCCAGTTCAGAACCAGGCCCTTATCTTGACACCTCTCCAGGACCTTGGTTAGATTGCGGAGGCATGAGTCAAACTCCGTTCCTTAGATGGAGAAATCGTCCATAAAAACCTCCATGATATCCTGGGAGTAGTCGAAGAAGATTGTGGACATTAATCTTTGGAATGTGGCCGGGGCGTTGCAGAGCCCAAACGGCATTCTCCTGTAAGCATATGTCCCAAATGGACAAGTGAAAGTTGTCTTCTCCTGGTCGTCATTATGGATGGGGATTTGAAGAAAACCGGAGTACCCGTCCATGAAACAGAAGTAGTTATGCTTTGCCAGCCTCTCGAGCATCTGATCAATGAAAGGAAGAGGATAGTGATCCTTCCTTGTCGCCTTGTTCAGTTTCCGGTAGTCAATGCACATCCGGTACCCCGTGACGGTCCTCGTGGGTATGAGCTCGTTTTTCTCGTTGCGAATCACCGTCATTCCTCCTTTCTTGGGTACAACGTGCACCGGGCTAACCCAGCGACTGTCGGAGATAGGGTATATGATACCGGCATGTAGAAGCCTAACAATCTCCTTCTTGTCCACCTCCATCATGATGGGATGCAGTCTTCGTTGCGGCTCAATTGAGGATGATTGCTCGTCTTCAAGCAGAATTCTATATGAGCAAAGCCCCAAGCTCACTCCTTTCAAGTCTTCAATTGCATACCTGAAAACACTCTTAAACCTTTTTAAAACACCAAGAAGTTTGTTCATCTGGTCTTCAGACAGCGAGGAGTTCACTATGACCGGCAGTGTCGAATCCTTCCCTAAATATTCATATTTCAGTCCCGGAGGCAACTCTTTCATCTCAACTTCATGGGGTCCCGACACATATTTCTCAAGCTGAGCATCCTCCAGTGAAAGTACTTTCTCGTGGATCTCTCGAAAGCTAGCATCCGGAACTTCACTCCCCGCCCTAGTTTCGCATGGCAAAGCCTCACAAGGTAACGAGGTGGCAACGGGGGAAGGCTGTGGGTCTTTCTCAAGCTCATAATAATTATCTGAGAAGAAGGCTTCAATGCGAAAACAGATTTCAACAGTCGATGTTTCCCCACTAATGCTTCCAGCTTCCTTATTGCCCCAAGATCCGGGATGCTCATTAGAAGTCTGCAAGGAATAGATCGATTCCTGTTCAACGTACTCGACAGACTCTGCCTGGTAGTTCTCCTGACAAAACTCCTCATAGGTGAACAATTCTCCCCCACTGAATTCGGAATTGGGCGCGTCAATATACGCCACCTCATATGGAGGAAGGAGAGTTGTCGTGACTGGATGCTGCTGCATGTCATGATACCGTCTCTGATTTTTCACAGCAGCGGACAGAAGGGATAGAACGTTCGAAGCATATAGGAATTCTGTCAAACTCTGTGCCAAACAGCGGGCGTGGTGTGAATGATCCCAGATATCGCCCGAAACGGCACACAACATCCTTGTCGGGGAGCAGAAAACCTGTGAGAAAAGGAGGGAGAGAGAACTGCACGGATAGAAAACACGTCAAAAGCACCGGTTGCATGAATGGGAGGTGAGGAGTAGCGATGGCAGTATGGCGACTCAGTCAGCCAATTCTATACAACTAATATTTACAATATGTCCAAGTAAAATCAAAAAGTGTAGAATGCGAAAATTGTCACGAGATAGAGATGTGAGCTAGACTCAAGGATTCATTGGTCCTAAATAACAAGCACGTTGCCTCCCCGACAACGGCGCCATAAAGCTTGACGTCCCCCCGGTTTGTTGTGGTGATCATGCAAGTATGCAATAAGATGGGGGACACGAGATTTAAAATATTTGTACCGCAAGCGCACGGTGTTGTAGTGTGGCTTGGGGGTCGAACACAGGGAGGCATGGTTGTGCTTGTGTCAGAAAGGAACCAATTCACCATAGGGATGAGCTAGCCCGAATCGATGGATGGGTTGTCACGAAATGTAAATACAGGGTTAAACAATATAAAGGGAAACCCGGGACTTCAGTTTCAACCCTATCATGTGTTCTCGCTATTACGACCGGCGGATAGGATAACGATCGGAATTAGGGTTTAGTTGTGAGACGTTGCCTCTAAGAGTGATACCAGCGTCCCATGGGCCCGATATTCCGGTCGGTGCCCAGGATGATACGCCGGACTACCCAGGTTCGGTCAGTGGGAATTCCCATGTCCATTAACACTGACCGACTCCGAAAGCACTAAGCTCGCAACGATAACTCCCAACATCTCGTCCTGCCGCTCCCGCGCGCAAGGATTCGATGTCTACGCTAAGGGCGTGAGCTATGGCTAGGGAGTCAACCGCCAAGTTTATTCCCCCTTGGCCCAACAGTCAAAGGCGGTCCTTTTCCCACCGATGACAATAAAACACCCCACGTAACCAATAGATTCCTATTCCCTATCGATATCCTAGTCCTATGGACGCATTAGGGAGAACCCACGAAGGGGTTTCCACCAAAATCCCAGATTTGGGAACTACTCACACATTTTATCTAAAAAGCAATCTAAATGAAAATTGACCGTTAAAAACATAATCAAGCAATTAAAACGAAGTAATAGAAATGTAATTAACACTATATTAAAATTTCATAAAGATCTGAACACTTACAAATAACCAAAAATTCCAGCCGTCACAATAGGAAAAAAAGACAGAAAAATAATCAGCTCCCGTTTCTGAAAACCTAGGGCTTATATATATAGAAAACGACGTCACTCGATCGGTTGAAGAATCAACCGATCGGGTGACCTGCTTCGTTCTTCGGCAGCGATCTTCAGAAACTTCACCCGGTCACTCGACACGGTCGGTTGGCGCAAGCGACTCGTCGTTTGGATCTTGCGGTCATCGGGTGAACTGATCGGTTGGAAAACGTCGCCCAAAAGACAGAGACTTGCGACGTTTTGGCACGGTCAGCTGGCCATCGGGTGAGCTCTCCAGGTCGTGTCTTGGGGGAATCGGCTACAGATGAACCGATCGGGTGAAGGTCACCCGATCGGTTGGAATTCAGCTTCAATTTCCCGAGAAGTCTGTTGGGCTGAACCGGTCGTCGATCCGGTCGGTTGATGCTCTCTTGCTTCAGTGGCTGTCCGGGTCGTGCACGTGTGCATCACCCGATCGGTTGGCTGTATCCAACCGATCGGGTGGGGGCTGAAAGATAGTAATCTTGGTCGTTTGACCCTTGGATCGCGCATGACTCCTCCCGTTGCTCCGGGGACTTATGATATCTTCTTTATGTGTCCCCTATACTGGCAAACTCCTGCAAACACACAAAAACAAGGAGAAGTGAAAGAAAACTAGAAAATACGAGAAAACGGATACGGGACGACGAAAAATAACGGAAAAACACAAAGAAGACGTGCGTGAATATATAAAATATACACACACGTCAAGAATGCAACGATCGGCCGACCGATGGGCTTTGACCGAGTCGATATTGGGGTTCTCTCGTGGGCCTCGTGGGCCTCTGTCATTTGTCGGTCGAATTATCTCGAGTGTCGGTCCAATGATTCGACAATGGCCCCCGTCGCACGACCTCACAGGGTCTGCTATTGAAGTCAATCGACATTACATCGCATTAATGGGGCACGATAGTCGAGAAATTAGCACTCGAGTTTTAGGCACCAAAATGTCCGCTTCGACGATTCGGATGATTTGCTGGTTCGGAATCCAAGAAATGGCTTCAACTTTCGTCCCTGCCTCTGAGAGGAGCTTGGTCACAGTCATGCAGAAGAACAATGAGGGGGTTATAGAGCCGGGTTTGATCGCGAATCTGAGGTCCAAAGTTGGAGCCGATCAGATCCCCGAGTTCCAAAGAAGCTACGTCCGCCTCGATTATCAGATCCGAGTGCAGGGGAGACACGAGAGGGTCCATTGCCCTGGCAACCAGGAAGTTGGGGTTTACGTCAAAGCCTTTCAACAAGGGCTTCGATTCCCCATGCACCCCTTCATGTGTTACTTCTTGTGCACCCTGAACCTTTCCCTCTGTCAATTGATGTCGAACGCCATTGGTGCACCGATGGGCTTCATAGCCCTGTTCGTGATAAAGGGGGTTGATCTGTCGTTGAGACTGTTCAACTACTTCTTCATGATCCCTCCCCTCAAGACCCTGGGCTGGTATACGATTACAGCCTGTCGAGACAGGAAGCTGTTTGACGACCTCCCTTCCTCCAATCCCAAATGGATAGATGAGTTCATGTTTGTGGTCTTCCAAGGGGAAGCGAGTTTTTGCACCGACTGGGGTGTTCCTGACTTAAGCCCTGCTGAGGACAAGCCTCTGACTTAAGCCCTTATGGGCATAGAAACCGATTTCTTGATAACATCTTAACTTGACCCAAACCGTAGTGTCATGCATACACCGAGCATCGATATAAGTCTAACCGAAGATGTAGTCTAAGAGCTAACCCAAAACGACGCGTCGTGAATACACCGAGCACCGGGGCAAGTCAGGCTTGACACGAAAACAAGGGTCCGACTAGGCTAGCCATTGTGATTTGGATGAGCACACTCATGATCACAAATGACTAGGGGTAAAAATCAAAAGGGAAAAATATTTAATATGATTGGCGATGAGTTCGTCTACCGACTGCAGAGTCAGACAACTTGTTGAGAAAAACTCAAGGTTGTCAGACTCAGGGTAGTCGGATCCCTCTCCCACAAATGTTATTGTATAATAAACTGTTTATTATTATGGCTTTAATAAATTTAGTGGGATAATATAGTTTTATTAAAAACCATTGAAAGTTTACAACGAACATATACTGACTTAGTATCTACTAAATTGCAGAATGGATTTGGGTCTAAAGTATATGGTAGAGCGAAATGTGCTTGATGGGACCAACTATAAGGATTGGCTTAGAAACATTAAGTTAGTCCTTTTTCTAGCTGGGATTGGATACGTGTTGTTCGAGGACCCTCTGGAAAAGCAGGACGAAGATGCAACGCCTGAGGAGAAGAAAGCCTACAATGAGTACCAGAGAGATGCCGAGAAGGCCGGTGCCTTAATCTGGCTTCAATGAACAACAATCTGCAGAGAAAGCATGAACATCTGGATGTTCAAAGCATGCTTCTCAATGCAGAGGAATTGTTTGGCAAGCGGTCAAGAGCTGCCAAGTTTGAAGCCACAAGCAACCTCTGGGGCACTAAGATGGAAACGGGCCCCGTACAAGATCATGTGATTAAGATGATCGAGTACGTGAAAGACGCCGCCCAGTTGGGGTTTGTCCTGGACAATGAGATGTCAGTGGACATCATCCTTAAGTCTTTGACCTCAGACTTCAAACCTTTCATTACTAGTTTCATTGTGAACAATATTGAAACGGATCTTCCCGGTCTCCTCAACAAGCTTAGGCAGTTTGAGGAGATCGAGAAGAAACCGACTATGTTGGTTGTTGGCTCTGCTTCTTCAGACCAGTCGAAAGGCAAAGGTAAGAAGAGGCATGTCCCACAACCAGCCAAGGTGAAGAAGGAAAAGAAGAAGGAAAATGGGGCTCTGTCGAAATCCGAGTGCTTTCATTGCCATAAGATAGGCCATTGGAAGAGGAACTGCAAGGTTTTCCTTGCAGAAAAGAAGAAGGGGCATACTGATGCCTCTACCTCAGGTACAACAAATTCAATTTAATAACGCATAATTATTTTTATAAATGCTTTATCACATAGTATGAGATACTAAAACACCTGTGTAATGTATACAGATGGTTGATATGAAGCAAAGGATGGAAGAAGTTCCGAGGACGGTCGGCATCTGAGCAATCGTTGCTGCTAGGACCGTACGATAACTTCAAGAGACATGAAGAAGACGGAACTGATACTTATATCCTTTTATGAATAAAATATATTGTTCCGTAAGTTAAAACAATGATTGAGTGTTTAACGCTTAAGGTTTATTATGATAAACATATTATGATTCATTTTTACGAATCCATTGCTTTAATAAATGTCTCGGGAAATGTGCTTCTTTTGAAATTGTGATTTGTTGCGAATGGCTTAAATTTCTGTGAATGTGGCTGTCTGAGCTAGTTGCATTAATCCTCGAACTGTCAAGCAGAGCTTCTGAATAATTTGATTGTTTGAAGCTGACTTAATATTACAGCCAGTCGGTAGTTAAATATAAGTTCTCGGAGTGTATAAATTATGTATGATCACAATTATACGCATATTAAGATTTATTCTTAATTCAAACTACATTTGATTCTTAAGAGTTATTATTAAATGTAGTTAAGGGAAAAGTACTAAGTAGGATGTTTGACTGAGTAAGTCAATATCAAGATTCCTTAAACCGATCTTGATATGACTCATTCGTCAAACCCAACCTGACATTGGTACGTTCCATCTAAGCACTTCTCAATTGGTTATGCTTATCATATATATTCTAAATATGATTTAGATATATAGTAGAAGTATTTAATTAGCTAATTCTTAAAGTCAGTAGGAGCTAGCTCATATACTTAGCTCCGGTTTCTCGCACTAAGTAAAAAGGTTTCCAACTTATTCGAATCATCTATATAAGACATTGAATCAAAATAGTTTTGATTTAATCGAATATATATAGTCTTAAGGTGTTATTTATGTACTTGACATATTGACACAAAATAATTGGAATGAGCCAAGACTGACTTATAGAAATGTTAGATCGTACATCAAGATTGTATGAGCTAATTATTAGCTATACAAAGAAAAGAAAATTGATCCAAATCATTTTTCAAGGATCAACCTTGTGTGATCAAGAGATATATAAATAAAAATCCATTAAAATGTATTATAGATACTTGTTACTAAATCCACTCTTAGGTTTGACATATGAATGTCCCATGTGACTGATATGCTATAATGGTATGAGATACCGAGATAAATAGCCTAAGTGCAAGTGGGAGATGTCGGAGGATATATGCCCATAAGATGATTTATCCTAAGTATACTTCTTGTTAAGATATAATATGGTGTCAATTATCCTAAGTATGAATTCGTTGAATCATATACTTAGATAATTTCCTTAGACTTATAGTTAGGTCCTTACGTATCCAAATATAGATCTCGATTATGAGTAGTAAGAGACCGGCCAGAAACTTAAGTCTTAAACGGTTCATGGTCATAGATGTGTCGAGAACTGAGTATCGGTACATCGGACAGACCACTGTGTCTTTGTCTTACCTTAAGGTAATGATGATCTCATAGTCATTCGACTTGGTGAAGTCGGAGACGAGACACAGGTGCTCATTGGAGAATGAGTTCACTGAACGACCTACTTAGAGTTATTAAATGGTTAACTTTAAATAAACTGTCTATAATAACTCTAGGGTGATAATAGGTAAACTGGTCCTTAAGATCTGAAGTCGTTTGTACGAACCTATGAGTGAACAGTGTCTATTAGACCTATGATCTAGCTTCGAGGCTAGGCCTGCTGAAAGATCTCAAGTTGGGTTACACCTGAAGCTCTCGAGGCGAGTAGATGACTAAGATGGGATTCGTCTGTTTCGTTAAAGGAAAGTTAGTGTCACAAGCTCAGTACGGTCTTTGTGTTAATCCTCGGCCGGGGTACGTTGTAAGATGTACAACGTGAATACAACAAAGACCGCCGTATATTGATCAATGTTGTCTAATGGAGTTGACAGTAAACCGTACCCTAGGCCAACAGAGACACAGTCTTAATGAAGGGACTATAGCTAACGGTATTCATCACTGACACAGCCAAAGTGAACCCAACGATACTTTTTTCAATGGGTTGATCATGTTATGATGATTCCGAAACAGGGACGACAACTGCTGCTCGTGGTGACCGTCTTCTAGGGATTTCGAGCCCCAACCTGTAGTAAGGTCAGGTTAGGGTCTCACACTGAGTAGTATTCATGTCTTATTAATAGGAAGATAGCTAGGAGGAATTCATATGATGAAAAGGAATAGTTAAGTTCACAAGCCAGTTGTGAGACTAAAGTCGTAGAAGGGACAATGTTGCAAATGGAGCAAACAAGATTAAACGTGTCGTAAATTGTTTACGACAAATTTTAAAGGAAAAAAAGCATTGGAAAGGGTTACCTGCTTGACGGGATCGTCCCGGTCTAAACACAGGTTCAAAACGCGTCCAAAACGGAGCTCAAACGAGTCCGGAAAGTCAAAAACAATAGAAAGGGACCAAGTGGGTCAGACCCACTTGGAATGGGCGCACGCCTGCAAGGGGAGTGGGCGCGCCCGCTAGCCTTAGTAGGCGCGCCCGCAACTTAATTTGTTTTAATTAGGGTTTTTTGAAAACCCTTGACGGCTACGAAATGTGACTTTTTACCCATCTTTGGGCAATTGTTAGAGGGGTCAAACGAAGTCGGATTTCGTCGACGTTCATTCCTACGCGTTCACCATTCCAAGCCCTTTGAAATGATAGTTTGTTTGGTGTCTGAAGTTTAATGGATGAGGAGATTTAATTCGTTGAAGTTAGGCCTTTATGAAAGGCTTACTAACATCAATTAGCCAAATTAAATCCCTCTTCTTTTATGATTGTCCCACATTGCTCGTAAAGAAAAGAGATAAGCCGACTCCATATATAAATAGGGGTGCCCCCTCTTCGTTGTAGAGTGCACCAAGTCTTCGATCGAGTAGCTCTGAATTTTGAGCAAGCTCGATCTACGACTTAAATTATTCTTTCTCTCTTCTTCCTATTCTCTTGACTAGTCCTAGAAAGACTACGAAGGGGGTTTGGATTCGGATCCAGACATCTAAGACACGGGTCTGCTCAAGTGAAACCTTCTACCGCAAGTGATTAGCTTGGAGGCGGGTGTCGGCTCGAGCGGATCGGTTCGAAGGTGCAAGGCGGCTCGGGTGGATCGAGTCAAGGCGGTTCGGCTACGAGGAGCATTAGAAGCTGGTGCGGTACATCTTGCCTGCCCCAGGGTTGAGATTCTGGGTATGTTCTCTAATTAATTTTTAGTGTGATTTAATTTCGTCGCAGTAGGATAGATCCCTCTTGGGGTGGTCAGATCCACCCCAAATTGGCATAGATCGGACTAGGTTCTGGCTCTCTCAGGGCCTAGCTAAAATGTTTAGCTTGCTTGCTTATTTTTTTCTGCAGCGCTTTATGCCTCTGTGGTCCGTTCGACTTAGGACGGCCATATATCTGAGCTCTGAAGGTCCGCCAAAACCCTTCACATTGCCACAGTCTGAAGGCATCCCTGATGAGTTCAAGCCCCTTCTACTGGAGAGTCGATCTCCTTAGGCTCCATTCGACTGCTCTGTTAAGGAACTCGTTTGAGTGGAGTTTCCGATAAGGCGAGAAGATTCTGATCTTCTGGACTGCAGGACCTCCTCCCAGTTTGCTAAAACCATGACCCTTCCACGGGACAGAGCAGTAGTGGAAAGGGTCGATTACGAGAGGCTTGCATCGATGGCAGTCCATGATAATGTCCAGGTAACTACTGCACACTACTAAAAAAATGGCTTTTGCCAACGTTTTTTTAACATTTCCCAGCGTTTTTAAAGCGCTGGCAAATGCTTTCCCAGCGTTTTACCAAACGCTGCAAAAACGTTGGGAAAAGAGGGCGTTGCTAAATGTTTTCTCGGCGTTTTCTTAAAACGTTGGGAAATGCCCACTTTTGCCAGCGTTTTCGTGAAACGTTGGGAAATGCCAAAATATTTCCCGGCGTTTGCTTGAAACGTTGGGAAATGCCTAGACATTCCCCGACGTTTGCTTGAAACGTTGGGAAATGCCAAGACATTCCCCAGCATTTTATTGAAACGTTGGAAAATGTCCAAGACATTCCCCGACGTTTGCTTGAAGCGTTGGAAAATGTCAAAGACATTCCCCGGCGTTTTATTGAAACGTTGGAAAATGCCAAGACATTCCCCGTCGTTTTATTGAAACGTTGAGAAATGCCAAGACATTCCCCGGCGTTTTCTTGAAACGTTGGAAAATGCCCAAGACATTTCCCAACGTTTTAGTGAAACGTTGGAAAATGTCTAAGACATTCCCCAACGTTTGCTTGAAACGTTGAAAAATGCCAATACATTCAACGACATTTGCTCGAAACGTTGAGAAATGCCAATACATTCCACAGACATTCATCGACGTTTGCTTGAAACATGGGAAAAATGTCCAAGACATTCATCGGCGTTTGCTTGAAACATTGGGAAAAGTTTAATTAAATACAAAAGTATTTTAATAAAAGGTCACTACGCAAAAATCACAGTAGAAATCACACATGCAACAGCTTAGTTTCTGTGTAATTCCATAGTTTTTGATATCAAAATTCATGTTTCAGATCATATTCTTGGAATGAAGAGGACCTAAAAATATATTCTGCAACAATCATAAAACCAACAAAAGCCTCCCATTGTTGTCAGGCAGAAAAGAGATCTCAAATAAAAAAAGTGTGGCGTTTACATCAAATGAGATTATGCATAAAAAAAGGCAGATCTTTTCACAAGGCTACAACAGGGTTGCCCGTGATCAAATACTGGTTTAGTTCAGAAACCGCCTGCAGTTATTCGAATTTCAGTAACATGGGATCTTCTGCCCTTCATCTTCACTGTTGCAATGGTAGTCATAAGCAATCTCTTCTCCAGGATGTATATCCCTCTCCGCAAAGAAAACAACCTGTGGCGATACAAGGTAACCCATCTTAGTGAAAATCCAACAGAAAGTCATCAGACATGGAAAAAGGTTGTGAAAACACAAGTATAAGAAACAAGACAATGCAGGAAAGATGAATCCAGAGGACAGTCCATTTCGGACATTTTACCTAAAATTGCATATTTATATGCACAAGATGCAAAAATGCTAATAACTCTCGACAAGATTGTCGGTTTAAAAGGATATGAAGCTGATTATTTTTGAGACTTTTGAAACAAATCATTTGTTTTAAACTCTGTGTTAATACTAATTTAGAAGGAAAATATATCTGATATTTGGATAATGAATGCACTAATCATATGACATGACAAAATATATCTGATATTTGTTTTAAACTCTGTTTATTTCTAGTTATTTAACAAATACAAAAAAAGTATTTATCTGTAAGAATTTCCCATTAAGAACAAACGAAAACAAAAATAAGCGCAAACTTGCACCGTTACTTACCTTGTCTCACATGCGCCCGTATGATTACTGTTGGGCTGGTGATATTCATTGTACTCCTCAGGATAGAAGATATGATGGCAGCTTTCACCCTTCACCCATCTTTATCTGTAAGATCGCATGAAGTAAGAAACAATAATATTATGTCTATAAGCAAGTCCTCAAGCTAGTAAATGTCTGTTGCTTGTTACGTAACTATCAGACTAATTACAATCACACAATGAGATAATCAAATACAAGACATCGTCAATCTAACAAATATTCGTAACAACAATATTATTTGAATGCAGATTGAGCGACACATCTTAAACAAGTCATGGCTTATGTATTAACATATACACTGGCATTAAAAAATGAATGAATTCCTTTTATAATAAAAACTGCACAGAAAAAAAATGACAAGAAAGATATGCAACACTTGTATATATGTCAGTAAGATTTGCTAATGAATTGTTCTCAAATCATGGCGGTCATCAAAGTGATGTTTTCAAATGCATCAAGTGGTCTTTGGCTTTTGACAAGTGGGGCATGCTACTGCTAACATCTTACAGTTTCTCAAGATAAAATTTTCCTGGCAGCATTCAAGATTTCTATATTCTAACTCATTTGGAATGCAGCCCAGAATTGTCGCTTGCAGAGATAGAACTCCTGATGTCATATAATATATGCAAGCTAGAATAATTAGAAACAGTTGGATACTAAAAGAATGGTGTTAAGCTTATAAGCCAGATTGAAAAGACTAATCTTCCTGATGGTACACATCTATCTAAGTGAGAGCTATTAAACAAGCTTATTATGACATGACATAATAGCATTAATCTTATAATAATACTTCGTTTCGTGAAGTTTACAACGCATTGTTAAGGTATATCAAGATAAAGACTCTAGGCTCAGCCATTGTGGGGTCATTTTTGATTAATTAATGCATGGGAACTGAACACCTACACCTCCCAATATAATATTATAGTTCAACTATATATTTGAATCCCAAGAGTCTCTGCAAGTTCCTCTGATATACCCCTTCCTTTTCTATTTTATATATTCCATTTTAGTCTCTCCTGAGCCAAAAATTTTCTTCTGATGGCCTTCTATTCATTATTCCCCTTCAAATATATGCCCTCTCCTTGTCAGTGTATAGCTTGGGATCATATAGAGATTCCCCACCTCCAAATAAAAAAGACATATAAGAAAAATGATTTAAAAAAAATACTCCAATATTAACTTGGTTTTGTTAAACAAATAAAGTGGATTTCTATATGAAGAACTATTCCTCTCTTACCAATCAAACTGTCTTAAACGTTAGCACTGCATAATTTTCCATAGATAGACGCTTTGGCTACATGCCCAACAATATATTTCATATATTTAAGAAGCTGATCAACAATGCCGGCTTCAATTTTACTTTGATAAAAGGCATTTGCATTTGTTTGCATCAGTATTTTCTCATGCTACTGTATCAAGTAATCCTTAATTATCAGGAGCAATCTTATCTGGTTGATTGGTTGAAGGAATCATTCGCTAGCTGGATGCAATAAATACTGTATCCTTACTGGGATGTGTTTGGCCATTTGGGTGGCAGCTCAGATGACCATGACCAGCCATTTAGCACCAGAAACATGGAAAAACTACAGAAATTTGTCTACCAAAAATCTCTAGCTTCCTCCACACATCCTCGGTCTTGGGGATGAAATTTGTCATCAAAATTTGATATTTTTGAAAGCATTTGTTGATATGATGAAATAATCATGCAATTATGGCTTGAATTCGTAGTACAGAGGACTCCTTTCACATATTGTAACAAATAATTACCAAATAAGTATTTATAGATACAGATGACTCCTTTCACATGGAAAAACTACAAAAACATGAAAAAAAAAACATCCAACTTAGATTGCATTGAAACAACTACAGAAACAACTAATTTTCAATTTTCAATTTTCAATTTGAATACGCCCAATACTTGCAACAAAATACAGAGGACTCATTACTTGAAACAACTACATAAACATGGAAAAAACTTAAAGAAACAAGCTCTTAGACAGTAAAAGATGTCAACTGATATCATATGCAACTGATATCAAACACTATACTCTCAATTCATAACTTACTCAATTTTCATTGGTTGCTGGATAACTTCCTCTGCTTGAGTTACATGACGGCCTGCTACTAGCATCAAGAGCCTATTTTTGCACCGAACATACGAGTTACATTTCAGATACGAGACATGAAAGTTGGTCAAAACATCGTTGTCAGTTTTTCATAGATTCAGATGAGACCCTTGATAAATAGAAAAATTGTGCACACAACATATACAGTATCATAGCCAACTTTGAAAAAACATTGAAAAAAACTATAGCCATGCTAAGGGAAGTAAGTCGAGAAACAACAAACTGGATCAAAACAATAGAACACCATTGAAAAAACATTGAAAAAATCTGCAATGATTCAGATTACAGCCTAAAATAAAAACATCTGGGTTTGGGAGAATATGTAAAAATACATGTCTATCACAAGGAGGAATCATTTGATCTGGAATTGGTTCAGGCTCATTTGGGTGCATTTCTCTCCATAAGCTAAGCGTAAGTTCTTTATAAAAATTTAATTCACTCTGGAGCTTCTTCACTACTCGTACATCTCCTTAGCTAGAACTTTATGGCGTACTTGTGTTGAGCTTAGACCGTGTGACGCCAAGTCCATATCCTCGAACACGACCAGGTCGTTCTTTTCCCAAGACCTCATTAAGCGACGCTTCTTGTGCTGAATGGACATGTTCTATGTTTGTTGAATCTTCAACCATTTCATCCACCCGATCATTAACAGTGTTCTATTGTCAATATAAAAAAATGAGTCAATATCAACTTAAATCAATTGTAAGAATAAAAACGAAGTGAAATTTAAATAAAATATATACAATAATATTTGCAGTAATAGGATCAAAGGTTTTATCCTTTTTGGAGTGAGTGATAGAGAAAAAATCTAGTGGTCCGGGCTCCACGCCATGCTCTTGCGCCTGTAAATAGAAATTTTCATAAAAGAGACCATGTTAAAAAATAAAACAAGCCTAGCGAATATTAATAAATTATATGGATATCACATAAGTGCACTAATTTTTTATAATTAAAAATGATATACAAATAAAAATAACAATTAAACCTAAAATAAGGTATACATACATAATCATGTCTTTCTCTAGCATAACTCTTGGAACCATTTCTATGGCGAGTTATTTGTGATTCAGCACTTTCTTTTGCCTTTTGAGACTTTCTCTACAAAGATACGAAATTAAAAATTTTAATGAGATGAAAGTAGTTACCATATGTAAGATTTTAAAAACTTTAATAAACCTCAGAAAATAATAACACAGATCACCTTCATATCCTTTGAATTCCACCTCTCAACCCAAATTTGCCAATCATACTCAGGAATTTCCTTTGGCCGCTTGTTTTTTGCATAATAATCACGCTTCATCTCACATCTATAATCGCGTAATTTATAACCGGTTGATTTTAGAATGAATTCATCCATCTTCGGGTAGTATTCAAATTTTTTCTGTAATAAAAAAACGAAAACAATATCTCGCATCAAGCAATATATGGTTTCATCAGTTTTTAAAATCAAAATAGACATTGGCCAAATGAGAGATATACCTTTAAAAGAGTAAGAAGATGATCTTTGTATGGCTGATCAACATTACGCCATGACTTTGCACGAAAAGGAATTACTGCATTACTCCTTACTAAAGTGCCAAGGTAGTTCATTATTAACGATGTAGTTACAGAAATCGGTTGAGCATGACTGTTTGTCATGACAGGTACTCTCTTTTCTTCTGGTAGAGTGCAGATGTCTTTCATCATTGTTTTGCCTCTTGTATTCTTATCTAAAAAAATGTGTTAAATCTATAAGGTAGCTACAGTATGACAAATATAATATTTCAAGTGATGAAGATGTGACTGACCAGTAGCATGTGTAGTAGATGATGAAGGTGTAGTAGATGAAGGTGTAGTAGATGATGACGTTGCCAAAAAAGATGCTACAGCTGTAGGTGCTAGTGGCACGTCTGCATGATGTGTTGGAGCAGCCTGTGTCGGTGCAGGCGCAGTTGGCACTGGTGCAAGTGGAGGTCCAGATAATACAGGTTCATCTCTTGTAGGTACAGATGATATGCCACCGTCTTGACTTTGTCTTGAAAAGATCATTTGCAGCTTTCTCTTGACTGGTGCCATAGTTAAGTCACCTAAATCTGTATGTGTAGAGAAGTGTGTAGTGCTGCATGTTGGGAAAAATATTTCTCATTAAAAGCTCATTGTCCTTATGCTGAAAAGTAATTCCAATTCAAGAGAAAAAAAATCAAACATTACCCAGAAATATGCCGAGAAAAAAGAACAATGGAGAGTTAACAAAGAAGTAAATTTAATTTTATTTCCTCACTACGAGAAGTATAGCTAGAAAGTTCTTAAAAGCATGCTTATTGTCAGAATTGAGCCAAAAAGCATGCTTATTGTCAGAATTGAGCCAAAAGCAACATATGCAAAGTATTTAAACTGTATCTGTATTAAAGCATACCTATGAAGGCAATCCTTTATTTCAGTGTTGGGAGGGCTGGCCTGCTGAACCCACGGTCACTCTTTTCTACCTGCATTTAGCACGAACAAAGTCACAAGTGAATCACTAACTATTTGATCATCATCGATCTTTAGAAGTGAATATGACTTGTTAACACGCGAAGATCAATGAAAATGGAATCTCTCCCACTATTTTTGGGAAAAATCATAAGACAGAATTGGGAAAATAAAAAATTAGCAAACTAGGGGGAAAATAGCAAAACATATAAATAAAGTTCCAGTATCACTCTACATGACACAATGAATGAGTTTATTATGAACCTCTGCAAACATTAACTTTCTGACTTGCTTTTATGTATCCTCCACAAATATTTGCAAACAAAGAATGCTTGTCATAAAAGGAATCTTTCAAAATGAAAGAATCAAAAAATTGCTGACAACATAGATGAAATATGGTACATTCTTTTCACAGACTTGTCAGTTCAAATATCTTTTCACAAAATAGTAAAACTTATTAGCCAAAAATGTCAGGTCAATGCACATCCCTGGAATCTGAGCAACATTTTATGGGCTATAAACGTTTTATGACAAGCATAAACCCCAAACCACACCATTTATTTTATGGGTTAAAATATTTTTCAATCCTTTTCAATCTACAGAGAATCTAGAACATGCCTTTTCTTTTCCTTCAGGCACCATGTGACCCAAAAGATCTATGGTTCATAAACACTGGAAAACAGTGGATGCGATTGGTCCAATGCATGCAATCCTGTTGGAGGCTCCCATCATCATCAAGTCTTACTGTTATCTAAATCATGTGTCCATCAGTTGACTAGAAAAAGATAATTTATGGTTATTCAATGAAGACTTGTGGTAAGTCAACACCAATTTCTTTTATATTTATATCAGCATAGAGAATTTCAAATAAACTCCTAAAGTAACATAAAATTAATATATACTTGCATTGTCCAGTGAATTTGGCTCATCTACAATAATATATTTTACACTTTTTTTCCTTCCCTCGCGTGTAAACTTGGATTTACATTGTCCACTGAATTTGGCTCATCTATTTATATGCAGAGGGGTGAAAATAAGGAGCTTATGGTATTTGGTGCATTGGCTTCTCAGAACTGGAATATCTTTATCTGGTATCGTAAACATACACATTGGCTTGTATGCATATCATAAAAAGACATTAAGAAGCGTAAGGATTTGGACTGTTCTCTTCACCATTGAGGCTGCGGACATTGTCTTCACCTGCGAGAAAAATTTACCACTCAGAGGAAAGTTATTCCTGAGTAGTGAACTTTTTTTTGCTCTCCGGTCTTACTGTTTTACCGTGATCAGTGAATCACAACATATTTACCGTTTGTTAGTACCTTTTGTTAGTGCTTTATGATATTTTGATATGCTAGCTATGGATTGAGGTTCCTTTTGATTTGTGATATCTTATATTGCAGTACATCAGATTGATTAATATGTGCCTGAAATGTTTTACAATATTCTAGAAATTGAACCACTTATCTAATTACTAGAGACTTGAAGTTTGTGAAATGCTGCATGTACAAGATTCTTCACATGATATGAACATTTTTCATTCAGGCCACAAACTTTTCCCATTCATGCAAATGGTATTCGATATTTAAAGATATGAGCAAGGAAAGAAGAGAAGAGCCATGTACCTCAGAACCTACAGTACTCAAGCAGCTTTGTTGATCAGCGATGGATTCTAAAGTTCTTTTTGTGGAGGAAAGCCTGATATTCAAAATGGAAGTAATACTATCATCATAACAAAAAAATAAATGGTAATTGAAAATTAGAGGAAGTTTAAACCACATTTTCACCTTTACAAAATGCATTGATCTAAAAGCTTATATAGACCTCAGAGTTCTCAAGGCTGTCTAGTTTTCAAGTGAACTCAAAGGAAACAAATGTATGACCCAACCAACCAACCAACTGATGACTAACTGGGAATCCAATCCAAACAAAAGAACAATTTTTCTCTGTTGTTTATTTAGAATGCGACTAAAACCCAATAATTTCCTCTTAGATTTTTAAGAAACCTCTTCGCTTACATTGTGTAGTCTTGCATTGCAATATAAGTTTATTGGGGTTTAAACAACTCTTTCCATCTCTATTTCTATCCCTTGGCCTCTGGACTTGTATGCTGTTAATTCGACAACTGAAGGGAATTATAGCAAACGGTGCCCATGAAAGAGATCCCCTTTTATTCTTCACATATGATGAGAATTTATATCACCGACTACAAGTTAATAATAAAACAACAAAGAATAATGTTTCATGAAATGGAAGAGAATCAGCCAATTACCTAAGTTATTGTATGCCTCCGCAAATGAAGAATTTACAGAAATTGCCCTATCGATCATGCATGTTACAGCATCTATTTTGCCCTAAATTATAAAATTAATAATTAAAACTTCGGGAAGAAATAATATCAAATATATGTGAAATAATACTATTTGGAATGTTACTATTTACCTCTTGGCTCATAAAAACAAAAATATTTGGAAAAAAGCAAGACTATCACAATGCCACAAGTTAACTACTCCATATGTTGTCAATTATATGCATACAATGTAATTTAATAAATCTCATTACAATGTTAATGATCTTCATTCAAATCAGCATCATTTTCATTTGGTAATGATAATGATGTAATACAAACACTATCATCATTAATTTCATTGTCTTCACCAACTTCATCCTCCTCCTCAATGGCTAATTCTTCATCTTCCCACAAAGCTTGTTGTTTATCTATTTCTCCAATTTTCTTTCTTTTTTGGCCAACGTCTTTACATTTTCCATACTCGCATATCTTAGATATAGTTTGTCTTAATATATCAGTTCCAGTTGGAGGGATCGGAGCATGTCCATATTCAGCAGATTTATCAAAAGCTTCTTTCTGTCTACGAAAGACATGCCCTTCAGGTAACCATCGCCTATGACCCAAGTAACACCACTTTTTCCAGCATTCAACCATGTAGAGCAGGTTGATGCTTGACATGTAGGACATGCAAATTGACCCCGAGTACTCCAACCAGACAAATTAGCAAATGCTGGAAAATCATTAATTGTAAACAATAATGCACCACACAGTGTAAAAGTGTTTTTGGCGAAAGAATCAAAGGCCTCCACACCTTCCCACAACTGCTGCAACTCTTGTATAAGAGGTTGTAAGTAAACATCAATGTCATTTCCTGGACCCTTTTCACCGGGAATGACCATTGACAATATGATAGAAGTCTTACTCATACACTCCCATGGTGGCATGTTATAAGGTATAAGAATCACTGGCCAAGTACTATAAGTTGAATTCATTGTTCGAAATGGGTTAACACCATCAGAAGCTAAACCCAATCTAACGTTACGTGGATCAGAAGCAAAAGAAGGGTACTTTAAATCAAAATCTTTCCACGCCTGAGCATCGGCCGGATGTCTCAACATTCCATCTTTTGTACGATACTCACTATGCCATCTCATCAAGGATGAAGTTTTAGATGACAAGTACAGTCGTTTCAATCGAGGTATCAATGGAAAATAATGCAACACTTTGGCAGGAATGTTTTTTGAAATGTGCCTCTGACCGTAACTTGTGTTTCCACCGCCCTTTGTACCTTTCCAACGTGATACCTTACAAACATCACATGATTGATAATTAGATCTATCACCCCAATACAATATGCAATCATTTGGACATGCGTGAATTTTCTGAACACTAAGACCAAGTTGATTAACCACTTTCCCTGCTTCATAATTTGAAGTCGGCAATGCAATATTAGGAAATGCATCATTAAGCAATTCAAGCAACATAGAAAAGTACTTTCCAGGCATTCCACTTAGGCATTTAATATGCAAACGGTGTAAGAGAAATGATAACTTAGAATATTTCTCACACCCCGGATATAATGGATTTGAGCTATCATTAACCAACTTAAGAAAACTTCTCATATCAGGAATGTGTTCTCTAGAATTTTGTCCATCATTGACCCCGTCTGTTGACTCTGAAACATTTGAATCCATGGGTGCATTGTCCATAGTTTGATTATTATCTGCATTAGATGTATATGTCTCAAATGCATCATTTAGTAACTGCCTCATATCAACATGCTCATTTAGTGGTTACCGGTCATCGACCTCCAAATGTGTAGAAGATTGTTCACGTGACACGTTGGTAGAATCACTCCTGTCACTCGTTACTTTCTCTCCATGATGGTACCAAGTTGTATAATTGGCTAACATCCCTTTTACAATTAAATGCTCATATATGATGGTGTAGTTGTGATGACCTTGAAACACACATTTCTTGCAAGGACATGGAATCTCTGAATCTCTAGACTTGTCTCTAATGCAAAGTCCAGAAAACTTTTTACACCATCCACATATTCTTTGGTAACTCTAGACTTATTTATCCAACCTCGATCCATTATGAAACTACAAAAAGTTGAGACAATATTACATTATTAAAAATAGATCAAATTTGAATGACGATATATATATCAAATTGGAAATGAAATGGTAGTAAATAGTATAGCATACTCTAAAAAAGAGAAAATAAAATTGCATAATTATGTTCTGTTCGAATCTTTCCATTCTCCAAGCCATCCACATCAATTGTAATATAAACTCATACCAGAAGACGTAACATCAATTGCAATGCACATCAACTGAACATATTTAGGACAAATTCTCCCAAACAACTATTCACACGCAACTATCAAATATAGGGACTACCAAAAGCAAATGCAAACACATACCAAATAACATTCACACGATAAAGAGAGGCCAAGGAAGCATGTGGGAAGAGGTCAAGGAAGAGGTGGTTTACATGGTCATTGCAAATTTTACTTGTGAAGAATGCAAAGAAATCCTAGAAGAAAAAACATCTTTTCAACTGCAGACAAATCCTATGGCACGCTTCAGTTCAGCTTCATGTCATGGGCTATAATTAAGCATGGGTTATAATTAGGCATGGGATTTCAAGATATGACATAATTTAGTTTTCAACACAGTATAACTTGATATCAGTTAATCACGGCATACTCACGATTACCAATATCCACCATGCAACTTGATATATCATGATATTTTAGCTCTATTTATGTTTAATATCATGTTGTCATAAAGCTAGACTCTCTGGGCAGAAAATTCCAGATGTAAACTTTGGAGTTATTCTTAAATTATATTGTTTGTTCACAGTATTTATTAACTACGTGGTGTGCTTTTGGGTCAAAATGGCACTATATAATACGGAGCACAAGCTCGTAACCGCAACACTTTGACATTGCTTGTTGCTTTTTAATCAGCTGAGAAATATATCCTTGAATAATAGACCAAGAACAAAGTAATTAGATTGGTAATGCAAAGTTAGACTGGCTGAAACATATTCATGTAGGGCCAAAATCACAAACTGCAGCGATGCAAAGTTAGACTGACGGGATTTTGGAGTGATTAACGTACCTGTAATTGATAATTGAACATTATATTGCCATATATTTCAGAAACCAAAATAGTTCTTTGTGCTGGAATAAATTGCAATATATAGAGGAACATTTACATACCTGATACAATCATTAAATAGACCAAACTAAAAAGTTTACAACAACTAATCTATGGAAACAAAGACATAAATTGACTAGGCATAGCAAAAAGTTATTACAACAAACTGTAAATTCCAGTTCATAAACATGCAACAAAACAAGTATCTGTCTTAGAAAATCTTGATTTGTTGATCCAAAATTAAAACTGAATGCAAAATGTTCATCAGTGCAGTATGATCAGACACAATGCAAAATCTTGATTTGTTGACCTAAAATTAAAACTAAATGCAAAATGCAAACTGAAGCTAGCTAATTCTGTCGTTTAGGTGGCATTTTGATGTCTAGAGGCCTATACAGCATCTTATGGGGAAAGAAAAACGAGAGTGTACTTAAAGTATCAACCTTTCCAAATAAAATCTGATATGAAAAATAGATATAGATATAAAATATGCGAATGAAATAGCTTGTTATCAATCAAAAGATAAAACATGGAATTTCACTGCTAACTATATACTTAAAATCAAATACTTCATAATTTTTTTCCTATAAATCTAAAATTACAACCAACTAATCACCAAAAATATTTATTTCCATATCAAGAGCAACAAACTGTTCAATTTTAATAATAAAAGCATATATAATATATAATCACCATAGATAAAAAATTAACCATATATAATATATATTCAACAAAGATGATAAAGTAACATATTATTCATAAAGCATCATTTAAAACAGTACACATGCAATTTCACTACCAATTATATACTTACACACAGTTACTCCATGCATATTTCTTTCAAAAAAGTAATACTAAAACCAATTCATCAAAAAAATTGATCACCAAAAATATTGTTTCACATATCTGCAGCAAAAAGAAATTAAAATAGACCTCTCTATATAGACGAATTTGGGAAGTTTAGCGATCTCCCTGGAGCGTCGCCTGAAGACAAGCAATTCGTCCGCTACCTTTCTCTTCAATTTCTTTGCCTTCAAATCTACGAAACAGAAAAAAATAAATCATCCCAACAAAATCAAATCAATTGGGGGAAGACCCAAACCAAATCAGAAAGGGAGTAAGAGATATAAAGGGTGTGGTGACTCACGGGAGAGGATTTAGGGCTGGCGACTGGCGATTGTTGGATAGAGAAGGAGATATTGGGAAGAGGCGACGGATCGTGGGGCTCATCGATTGATTGGGAAGAGGCAACGGATCGTGGGGCTGTTGGTCGTCGACGGATCGTGGGGCTGTTGGTCGTCGACGGATCGTGGGGCTCGTCGACTAATTGGGAATAGGCGAGAGCGCGGGGATGAAGGTGCGGCGGCAAAATTAGTCGAAAGGGGATTATCGTGACCTAGGGCAAAATTAGTCGAGAGGAACTCAAATAGGGCAGATGTTTTGCGCGGGGGGGATGGATTATTATGACCTAGGGCAGAGGTTTCGCGGGGGAGCGGGGAGGCGACCTATGGCAAAATTAGTCGAGAGGAACTCAAACTCTGCAGATGTTTTGCGCGGGGGGGATGGATTATTGTGACCTAGGGCAGAGGTTTCGCAGGGGAGCGGGGAGGCGGGGGGTTTTACCTTTTCGCGATAAAATTTGGGGAAAATTTCGGGACTTTCCCCCCGATAGATCAGCATCAATATAGTAATATGATGTTATTTAAATTTTCGGTATGAAAAACATGTTTAATAAAATAATATAGGTATAAAATAGTAATAACAATAATTTTCATACATTGAAAATAACTAGTTTGTCAGCTCTATCTTTATTTGTATGTGTTCAATTTGTTGGCAGCTGGCTATCTGTTTGTATATATACATGGAGCCACATTCACAAGTAGTCACAACAAAGCAAGTTATGTATGTGAATGTGAAAATTAGAGTGACGTATATAACTCCAGGCTAAATTCTATATCCAACCGTTTAATTATCTAGCTTTTATGGCTAGTAATATAAATAAATTAGCTAATTACATATCCCTGGGTTTGCAGCGTGTTGAAGATCAAACGTCCATGCAATTCTTTCTGTTATTTTTTGCCACTGTGATCTTCTTGTTCATCGTATCTCCGCGGAGAAGGCGGAAGCTCTCATTTCCTCTGGGGCCTCACCCCCTCCCCCATCGTCGACAACATGAACGTGATGGACCAGCTCACCCACCGCAGCCTGGCAAGGCTTGCGCAACAATACAACGGTCTCTTCTACATGCGGATCTGTTTTGTCCGTGCATTCGTCGTCTCAACCCCGGAGATGGCCCGTCAAGTGTTGCAGGTCCAAGACAATGCCTTCTCCAACCGCCCGGCCCCCATCGCCATCGATTACCTCACCTACGACCATCGCCATCGCAACAATGCTCACTTTTCTTTTTGCCAACGTGTAACGAGGAGATATCATTTATTTACATTTATTTACAAGTTTGCCATTATAAATTTACAGCATTTCCCAACATTTTTCGGAAAGCGCTGGAAAAAGTCCATCATTTTCCAATGTTTTAAAAAAGCGTCGAGATAAGTCCAGCATTTGCCGGCGTTTTTGGAAAGCGCTGGCAAAAGTCCAGCATGTCCCAACGTTTTAAAAAAGTGTTGGAAAAAATACAGCATTTTTCTGCGTTTTTCGAAAAGCGCTGGTAAACATTCAGCATTTCCCAAACGTTTTAAAACAGCGTCGGGAAAAGTCCAGCATTTGCCTGCGTTTTTCGAAAAGCGTTGGCAAACGTCCCGCATTTCCCAACGTTTTTAAAAAAATGTCAGGAAAAGTCCAGCATTTGCCTGCGTTTTTCGGAAAGCGTTGGTAAACGTCCCGCATTTCCCAACGTTTTAAAAAAGTGTCGGGAAAAGTCCAGCATTTGCCTGCGTTTTGCGGAAAGCGCAGGGAAAAGCCAGACATTTACCAACGTTCTTATAAACGCTGGTAAAAGTCTCGCATTACTAATAGACATTTGCCAACGTTTCTTTAAAACGTTGGCATAAAAACGTTGGCAAATGCCATTTTTTAGTAGTGGCACCAGCCTTCGTTGTAGGTGATGCAAGCATTGATGTCATGTTCTGTGCTTTGTTTACAGGTTCTCGTGGCCACCGCTACGTTGCGTCGATGTGCACCAGTGGTGTCTAATCACGAAGTCACCCTTGGGGCCATAACGTTGGCCGTGGAGAAGTCTCAGGCTGAGATGGCTAACATTGGGCTTCTGTGAAAATTGAGACTGAATCATATTCAGCAGCTCGAGTATGACTTACGAGAGTCTCATAAGAGAGAAGCCGAGTAATTTGCCTTGAGGGAGCGTGTGGAGAAGCTATACTGGAGGAGAAAGCCAGTGCCGAGGCCGTTGCGGAGAGGGCGGTTCAGGAATTCAAGGAATCGTTTCCCGATTTCGACGAGCTATACACAGAAGGCTACGAGTGATGTCGATCAGAAATGAAAAACCGATTCCCTGACCTCTCCACTGAGATTGATCGGATCCCAGTGATGTTTTCGGATCTTGGTGATGACAAATCGAGCCAAGGCACGGGGGATGCCACTCCCACCGATGAAGTTGTCGCCATGACCGGCGATAATGCAGGAGTTGGTGCTCTGGGGGACCAAGAGTCCGTGGTTGTGCCGGAGGGAGACCAAGAGCCTAGCCAACCGTTATAGAGTCTTGACGCTCCTTTTACCCTACTCCAATTTTCGAATGTATAGAGGGGGTAAACAATTGAGATGTAAACGAAAATAGTTTTGTAGTGAAAGTGCCAGAAGAGTTGGCTAGTATCCATTTATTTGTCGTGATATCTCTTTGTATGTCACCGCTCATGTCGTATGTATGGTCATAATGCCTTATGGCCCCTTTCGATGGGTTAGACCCTCGCCCAAGATGATCGAAGGTAAGCCATCGGATCAGGTTAGAAATAGACCACTCCGTCCACCGGCGAGGGAGTGATTCCCTCGACCCACGGTTAATGGCACGAGGGAGTCATTCAGTGGCGAAGGGGTGGCCCCTTCGAATTATGGCTGACGACAGGTCAGTGAGTCTTTCAGTGACGAAGGGTGGCCCCTTTGACTTACGGCTGACGACACATTAGGAGAGTCGTTTAATGGTGAAGGGGTGTCTCCTCCGATTTATGGCTGACGTCACATTAAGAGAGTCGTTCAGTGGCAAAGGGGTGGCCCCTTCAACTTACGACTGATGACATGTTAGGAGAGTCGTTCAGTGGAGAAGGGGTGGCCTCTTCGAATTACAGCTGACGACACATCAGTGAGTCGTTCAGTGGCGAAGGGGTGGCCCCTTCGAATTACAACCGACGACATATTAGGAGAGTCGTTTAATGGCAAAGGAGTGGCCCCTTCGACTTATAGCTGAAGACACGTCAGTGAGTCGTTCAATGGCGAAGGGGTGGCCTCTTTGACTTACGACTGACGACACATTAGGAGAGTCGTTCAGTGGCAAAGGGGTGGCCCCTTCGACTTGCGGCTGATGACACGTCCGTGAGTCGTTTAGTGTCGAAGGGGTGGCCCCTTCGACTTACGGCTGACCACACATTAGGAGATTCGTTCAGTGGCGAAGGGGTGGCCCCTTCGCCTTATGACTGACGACACATTAGGAGAGTCGTTCAGAAGGGAAGGGGTGACCCCTTTGACTTACGATTGACGACACATTAGGAGAGTCGTTCAGTGGCGAAGGGGTGGCCCCTTCGACTTACGGCTGACGACACATTATGAGAGTCGTTCAGTGGCGAAGGGGTGGCCCCTTCGCCTTACGACTGACGACACATTAGGAGAGTCGTTCAGAAGGGAAGGGGTGACCCCTTTGACTTACGATTGACGACACATTAGGAGAGTCGTTCAGTGGCGAAGGGGTGGCCCCTTCGACTTACGGCTGACGACACATTATGAGATTCGTTCAGTGGCAAAGGGGTTGCCCCTTCGACTTACGGCTGATGATACATTAGGAGAGTCGTTTAGTGGCAAAGGGGTGGCCCCTTCTACTTACGGCTGACGACATGTCAATGAGTCATTCAGTGGCGAAGGGGTGGCCCCTTTGACTTACGGCCGACGACACATTAAGAGAGTCGTTCAGTGGCGAAGGGGTGGCCCCTATGACTTATGGCTGATGACACGTCAGTGAGTCGTTCAGTGGCGAAGGGGTGGCCCCTTTGACTTACGGCTGACGACACATTATGAGAGTCGTTCAGTGACGAAGGGGTGGCCCCTTCGACTTACAGCTAACGACACGTCAGTAAGTCGTTCAGTGGCGAAGGGGTGGTCCCTTCGACTTACGGCTGACGACACATTAGGAGAGTCGTCCAGTGGCGAAGGGGTGGCCCCTTCGACTTACGGCTGTCGATACATTAGGAGAGTCGTTCAGTGGCGAAGGGGTGGCCCCTTCAACTTGCGGCTGGCGATATGCCAGTGACTCATTCAGTGGAGAAGGGGTGGCCCCTTCAACTTGCGGCAGATGACATATTAGGAGAGTCGTTCAGTGACGAAGAAGTGGCCCCTTCGACTTACGGCTGATGACACATTATGAGAGTCGTTCAGTGGCAAAGGAGTTGCCCCTTCGACTTACGGCTGATGATACATTAGGAGAGTCGTTCATTGGCGAAGGGTTGGCCCATTCAACTTACAGCTGACGACATGTTTGTGAGTCGTATAATGGCAAAGGGGTGGTCCTTTTAACTTACAGCTGACGACACAGGCGAAGGGGTGGCCTCTTCGACTTACGGTTGACGACACGTCAGTGAGTCGTTCAGTGGCAAAGGAGTGGCCCCTTTGACTTACGGCTGACGACACATTAGGGGAGTCGTTCAGTGGCGGAGGGGTGGCCCTTCGACTTACAGCTGGCGATGCCTTAGGATGGTCGTTCATTGGCGGAGGGGTGTCCCTTCGACTAACGGCTGACGGTGCATTAGGATAACTCGCACGGGTTTCATGAATTCAGCTTGTCCAGGCTTCTTAAGGATTGAATCCTTTTAGTGGGGAGTTTGATGGGAAAGCTTTTGTAAAACTCTTGAAGGATTAAGTTCGAAAAGGAAGAAAAACTTTATTTGATGAAAAGACATGCTTTATTGAAAGGAATGATAGAAATAAAAGGCGTACAGGTGTTCCCGAACTTCATCGGAGTTGCTTTTGTCTAACACCTTTTTTATTTGACCCTGAGCTCAGATGGCTTGCTAGTCGACTACCTTGGTGACAGTTGACCCTGTCATCTTGCCCTTCTGCTTCAAGGATCTCTTCTTGCTAGGTTGATCATTAGCCAGGTTTTTGGGGTGCCTTCGCTTGACCAGTACATCGATCTCTTTTTTGAGAGTCCAATAGTCGTTGGCATCGTGCCCATAGTCATTATGGTACTTGCAAATTTGATGTCGTCTCTCTTCTCGTACTTGCCTTTCTTGGTAGATTCTTGTACCAGTTCTTCCCGTGGGGCATAAGTGAGGCTTCCGTCTTGGGGCGCTTGGTTTTACATAGGTAAGGCGTTCCTTACTCCAAGGGCTCCACTCTCTGGGTCTCTTGTCTCAGGAATCTTGGCGAGGGGTTACCTGAGTTGGTTTCTCCCGCTTGGTGTCTCTACGATGGGTGGGAGTACTGTTTCCTGCGGTTTCGGTCGGTTCTTTCGCTTCTTCGTAGATGGTGAACCGATCCATGATATTGAACATTTCTGCGAGTTTATTAGGGGGAACTGGTGGAGCGCCCTCCACAGATGTTTGTTCCCCACCGCTTGAGTGAGCGCCACTATGACAGTTACATCTGGTGTCTCCTCTACATCGAGCCTTTCGTCGTTGAATCTTTGGACGAAGGCTCAGATCGACTCATTTTCGCCCTGTTTGAGTGAGAAAAAGTGGGAGGACTTCTTCGGATGATGACCCGTGACAAATTGCCTGCAGAACATATCGGCCAATTCGTCGAATGACCCGGTGCAGTCGTCGGGTAATCCTTCGTACCAGCCTTCCGCCCTCTTAAATAAGGTGGCATGGAAGGCTCGGCACAGGTATGGCTCATCGGCCCCATGAAGCAGCATCACGTTCAGGTACTTGCGGATGTGCACCCATGGGTCGCCTCTGCCATCGTATGCTGGCAAGGCGGGGAGCTTGAACTTCGGGAGATAAGGTGATGAAATGATGTTTTCCTTCAATGGGGTCTACCGAAGTGTGGATTGGATGAGCATGGATCTCCCTTCTCCGCCTTATCTGTATGTCGCTCCCGAAGATCGGTTCGGAATCTCGTTTCTCTTCCCATATCCACCTGCAAGATTTAGAGGGTTATAATCCGAGGAGCCCCGTATTTTACCTAGTCCATGATAAGGCGGGTCGCTTCTTTGTAGTTGGAAGGACCAGGTTCAGCTTGGAAACCGAAGGCTCGATAGTCAATCCCCCCTTCGCTGTTTTGCTGAGACGTGGGGGTCGCATAGTGCGGGTTGAACTCTTGCCGATCTGCTCTCGGACCTCCTTGATAACTTATTATGGATACGCCTCTAGTCCGTGTCAGAGTTGGAGGTGGTATCTACCCGCTCGCAGGTGGTGGATCTCCCATGCTTTGGCGTATCAGGGTCACCAAAACACCGAGACTCTTGTCGACCCGATCTAAAAACTGGTCGAACTGCTGCTGGGTCACCTTATGCTCTTTGGGGGCCTTCCCAGGTCGCTTAGATGGTAAGGTGAAATTTGTGGCATCCTCCACCTGGACGCTATTCGCCTTTTGCTTATTCTTTGGACCTTGGATCGGTCTGGTATTGATGGGTCCAGCTGACATAGCTTTTCGTTGGCTTCGGGATGTCAAGCTGGTTAACGTTATCCCACAGACAGTCCCAAACTGTTAAGGCCAAAAATGACCGAGACAATTATCAAGCTGATGTGGACCCTTCGTGCTGAGTCGGAGCCTCGTCAGCGAGTGAAGTGGGACCCCAGGTTGGTAGAACCAGGTTCGGATGGTGGATATTGATTAGGATGCGGTGCTTGATCGACCCTCGAGCTGCTTGTATGTTGACAGATCGAGACTGGGAAGCTCGGAAGCAACCCTCCCAGGATATCGAGACTCGGTGATCTACACCACAAAGAAACTCAGGGGGGGTCGGATCTGGGTCCCGACCCAAATCCCATCCGATGCTTAAGTTAATACGAGAACTTAAGGAATAGAAGGAGCTTGGAGCAGCTGAGATCGACCCATGGAGCTTCGTCTCAGATCTGATGTCGCAAGCTCTATAATGTAAGAAATATCAGCTGAAAGAGTAGAGTCTATGTATTAGATCTCGTCCCTTATGAATTGGAACCTTTTCTATATTTATAGGCATCTGGGTCCCTTTAGTGACATTAGGGAGATAACGGTCACCCATTATGGGACCACGATCTTCCCCCTTTAATAGGAATGAACGTTGCCCACGTTCCCACTAATTACAAGCACGTCTTTAATCCCACGTTTGAGTGGGGAGAATGCAATGGCATCTGAGCTCCTCCAATGTAAGAAATATCAGCTGAAAGAGTAGAGTCTATGTATTAGATCGCGTCCCTTATGAATTGGAACCTTTTCGATATTTATAGGCATCCGGGTCCCTTTAGTGACGTTGAGGAGATAACGGTCACCCATTATGGGACCACGATCTTTTCCCTTTAATAGGAATGAACGTTGCCCACGTTCCCGCTAATTATGAGCACGTCTTTAATCCCACGTTTGAGTGGGGAGAATGCAATTGCATCTGAGCTCCTCCAATGTAAGAAATATCATCTGAAAGAGTAGAGTCTATGTATTAGATCTCATCCCTTATGAATTGGAACCTTTTCGATATTTATAAGCATCTGGGTCCCTTTAGTGATGTTAGGGAGATAACTGTCACCCATTATGGGACCACAATCTTCCCCCTTTAATAGGAATGAAGGTTGCCTACGTTTCCGCTAATAATGAGCACATCTTTAATCCCACGTTTGAGTGGGGAGAATGCAATGGTCGGACGACCGATGGGCTTTGACCGAGTCGATGATGGGCTTCTCTCGTGGGCCTCGTGGGCATCTGTCATTTGTCGATTGAATTATCTCGAGTGCCGCTCCAATGATTCAACTATATGAAAATCTATAATCATTGCTAAAATGAAAATGACTACACATAGAGGCTACACATATAACACACACATCAGTACACACAGACTACACTACAACATAATACATCATTCTACACACAGACACAGACACAAAACAGACACATTGATACGGCTGGAAATAACAAGCAGGGGGCATTTTGGTAAAAGAACAAAAAGGTGTGTTTTGTCTATTTAAGGGGGGTGAGCCGGCCCTAATGGGGGATGCGAAAATTTGTGAGAGTTATCTATTTTATTCCCTTAGATTAATTGTATTAGGATTTGGCTTTTCCCCCTAGGTTAAGAATTGTTTCCTAGTCTTAGCTAGCGAGTAGTTGAATTGTAGTATGGTTTCTTTTTAATTCTAGATCTAAAATTCCAATAAAAATCCCCTTTTTATCATCAAATCCCTAGCGGTACGCATCAATTGGTATCAGAGCGGTCGATCAATGGCTAGCACACGATCCAAGGAGCGGGTCGAAGTTTTGGAAGAGAAAGTTGAACGGATGGAGGCCCAAATTAGCAAGGGTTTCATCGACGTCAGAAACGAAGACGCCGAGATAGCCGCGCAAATCCGGGGGGAGATGAAGGAGAACCAAGGAAAAATGGAGGCAAAATTATCGGAATTGACGGAAGTTATAGTGGCGTTGACCACTCATCTCGTACCAAAGGCGGATCCAAGCAAAAAGGAGCAACCTTTGGCGAAGGACAAGGGCAAAAAGACGGTTTTTTTTAAGATGGTCCGGATCTAGAAGAAGATGGAGGCTTCGATCAAGGAGACAACACGTGGGGGACTCACCAAGACCACGCGCCGCCACGCCAAGAGGACAGAGGTGCCGGAGGGGTGATTCCGGCACCCCGGCAGCCCTCCGGGTGGCCGCCGACCCCCCAGGGAGCTCTGGGGGGCCGGCGAACCCCCAGAGGGGTGGCGGAGGGCCGCCAGGCCCCCGGGAGGGGTGGCCGCACCTGCCGTCCCCCCCTGCGCACTCAGCAAGCCCAGGGGCCCCCGCCTGGGGGCCGCCGGCCCAATTTCAGGGCCGGCCGCCCCGGCGACGGCCTGGGGGGCTTCGGCCGACCCCAAAGGGGGGTCCCGAGGTCCGACGGACCCCTTAGGGGGCCCACCAACTTTCCAGGACGCCCGACAGACTTTTTCGAGCATTTTCGGGCCCCCGGGGGCCCCGCACGAGGTCCGAGCAGCACAATTTCAAGGTTTTCAGCCTTTTGACGGACCCGGCGGAGGATTTCAGCAGGTTGGAGGACACCACCAGATCACAGGTGGCCCGTCGACTCAGCCCCCACTTTTTGGGGGAGTGACAGGAGATTGGAGAGCATACCAGGACCCACCAGGAGGCCACCCGGCGGAGTTTGGACACCCACAGGGTGACTGGCAGGGGCATGGAGCAGAGGGAGGCTACCGCGATCGAGCTGAGGCTTATTTTCCCGGCAGGCGACAGGGGTACCAGCAGAGGGGAGGATTCCGGCAGCAGGAGAGAGGTGGTTACGGTGGCGAGAGGCGACTGAGGAAGCTCGAGGTGCCCATCTTTGAGGGAGGAGATCCAGATGACTGGTTGTACCGGGTGGAGAGCTACTTGGAGGTGTCAGCGGTCCCAGTAGAGGAGTGGATTCGGGCGATAGGGGTTTGCTTGGAGGGGGAGGCCTTAGGCTGGTTTCGTTGGACTAATCAGCAGCAGCCTTTTCAGACATGGGCGGAGTTTACGACGCTCTTGACGGAGCGATTTGGCGCATGGCAGTCTGGTGGCGTGTTCAAGAGACTGTACTCTCTGAAGCAGGAGGGGAGCGTAGGGGATTATATCAGGAAATTTGAGTCGCTCTGCCACTGGTTCGGGGAGTATCTGAGGAGTCTTTGGAGGGCTGTTTCATGAAGGGGCTGAAGCCTACGGTGAGGTCGGGATTGAGGCAGTTCGAGCCAGTTGGTCTACGCGGGATGATGACATTGGCTAGGAAGGTGGAAGACCATTAGGATATAGAGAGGAGAGCCCAGGGGACGTGAGGAGGCTCCACTTTTCGAGGGCCGGATCCTGGAGGGGGACAAAAGGCAGCCACAGGAGGGGCAACATCCCCTGACGGCACAACGACTACCAAGGAGAAGGGGATGGAACCACGACCTGGAGGACATACACGAAGAATGACCGATGCCGAGATTCGTGACAAGCGGACCAAGGGCCTGTGTTTCTAATGCGACAAGAAGTTTACTCCTGGACACCGGTGCGGGAATTATACCCTTCAGATCCTGATAGTAAATGACGAGGAAGATGGAGGAGAGAGTGTGGTAATGCTGGAGGCCGGCGTGGACGAAGATCAAGAGCACCTGCACGTGGAGTAGCTGACCATACACTTCACGCACCACCTTGAGGACAATGTGGGTTTTCAGGGGCGGAGTAGTGATGCGGCTGGAAATAACAAGTAGGGGGAATTTTGGTAAAAGAACAAATAGGTGTGTTTTGTCTATTTAAGGGGGGTGAGACGGACCTAATGGGGGATGCGAAAATTTGTGAGAGTTATCTATTTTATTCCCTTAGATTAATTGTATTAGGATTTGGCTTTTCCCCCTAGGTTAAGAATTGTTTCCTAGTCTTAGTTAGCGAATAGTTGAATTGTAGTATGGTTTCTTTTTAATTCTAGATCTAAAATTCCAATAAAAAATCCCCTTTTTATCATCAAATCCCTAGCGGTACGCATCACACATGTGGGCAGCCAACCATCTTGCTGCCATTTTTTGTCAATTGATTACAATGGGCATATGTGAGCCTCGTTCTTTATCGTTGGTTTTTCTTTTGTAAAAATGAATTTTTACTATTAAATAATATTACTGTATTTTGAATTTAAATTTAAATTTAATTTTTTTCTTTTGTTGGCTTTTCTTCTGTAAAAAATGTATTTTTACTTTTGAATAGAATTACTGTATTTTGATTTTAAATTTTAATTTTCTAATTTTCAATTTCACTTACGTTACCGTCAGTATAAAAAATTTATTTTTTTAAAATGTTAAATTATTACTGACGGCTCGTCAGTAATATTACAATATAGCTGACGGTCCCGTCAGCTATACTTCGGGTTTTTGCTGACGTGCTGTCAGCGTTATGTATTTACTTTTTAAAAAAATTAAATATTACTGACGCATCCGTCGACACAAATCTTCTCTTCACTGGCGAACTGTCGGCTTTATTTATTTATATGTTATAAAATTTTAATTATTGCTGACGGTATCGTTAGCAAAAAATTTTGTTGTACTAACGGATCCGTCGGTAAAAGTTGTACTATCATTGACAGTAACTAAAGCCGTCAGCGACTTTTACTGACAGAGCCGTCAATAAATGTGTTACTTACCTAAATCTGCTGACAGAGCTTCTAGCGGGCGTCTACCGTCAGTGAAGATGTTCGTTGACGGCATTTGTACTTTTACTTATGGCAATTGCCATCAGTAAAGCCCCTTTTTCATGTAGTGCAAGGGCCCAAGAAAACCCCCCCTTGAGGAGGAAGTATCCTCCTGCTTATATAGGGATCGACAACCAATGGGGGCCAGCCAGGTGGAAAGCTGTTGTCTCCTAGATGTGGCCGATTTCTCTCCATCGGGGATGTATGATGGCCAACAATTTCTGTGGGCAAGAGAGATATTGAATGCCGATTAATCGGAAAGTGAATGTTTGTCGATTGCCTGAAATTGTGCCACGTGGACGACGTGGGCCAGGCCGAACCGCTGAGGCCTGGCCTAGAGCAGGGAAGTCACACTGAGGGCGTGGGGGAGCATCCCGCGGACCCTGAGATCGAGGGCCCATGTGGGGCTATGCTGAGGTCGGGTTGCCGACCCCTTAAGTCAAGTTGGGAAGTTCTGCTGATGGGTCTCATCCGATGCGTTGGGACGGGTGTCACTGTTAACGGGCCGAGCCCAATGGCCGTTATTGGTATCCTTTTTTTATTCACCAGAAAACTGGTCAAACGTGTTCGCGGACCGCGCTGATACGGATCCGGATATGAATAAAATATAATAGAATCTAATAAACTGATACGGATATAAATCGGGCATTAACAAATTAATCGAACATAGTATAAATATATGTCATGATAAAATGTATCAAAAACATAACAGTTTATTATATCATCATAAAGGAGGGTACCTAACGATGAATAAGCTATGTATTTAATATGTAATCGAAAATATCAGAATATGGACGGAGCCGTCGAAAATTACGATGGATACTCGTTTTATTAACTAAACCGTCGAAAATTACGCTTCAAATTTAGCTCAACTTATTAAAAAGCCACGTGACAGCCGCAGTCAAAGTTCTCTTCACGATCTCCGCCGTTAAATCCCAGATCCCCAACCTATTCGACCGTTTCCCAGCCGTAAGGGTATTCCAGTAAATACACTGGCACCCAGACGGCCGCATAACTATTTTCTATGCGATCGATCTCGCGTATAAATACCTACCCCCTTACCCCGAACCGAGTACAAATCAGTAGCTCGCTCTCACTCTCTTCAACAATGGCGATCAGAGTGATGCTGCTCTTTGCGCTGCTGCTGGCGGTCCGGTGCTCCGGCGAGGTCGGTCCGATCACCGCCGCCGGCTCGCACCGGCGGCACAGGATGGACACTGGCGGGCTGAGCCGGGCGGCGTTTCCGGAGGGGTTCTTGTTCGGGACGGCGGCGTCGGCGTATCAAGTGGAGGGGATGACGCATCAGGACGGGCGCGGGCCCAGCATTTGGGACGTATACGTCCATACCCCCGGTGAATCTCAGCCCTCCATTGCTTTTGTTCGATTTGAATTTTGGTTTTTTTCTGTGTATTTTTTTTATTTTAACTCCGTTTTTTTTAAATGAGAGTGAGCAGGGACTATTGCGGGTAATGGTACTGCAGAGAGGACGGTGGACGAGTACCATCGTTACAAGGTAAAATAATAACAAGGGTTGTGATATATACATCCCAAAAAAGGGGATTGTATATGCTAGACATTTTGTATCTATAAATAGAAAACAGTGATAACTACGGATAATTCTAGGGTTTTTCATTCCAGAGACTGTCTTTCATTGTGTGCAGGAAGATGTTGACATAATGAAGAAGTTGAATTTTGATGCATATCGGTTCTCTATCTCATGGTCGCGGATTTTTCCAAGTACGTAGGTTCAGTAATTTCAATCAAATTTTGCATCTCGTTGCGTTTTTTAATATTACAAACTCAATAATTTCTGTACGTAAATATTACACAGCTTGACCTTTTATTTTCCTTACAGATGGCACAGGAAAGGTCAATTGGAAAGGGGTCGCATATTACGACAGGTTGATAGACTACATGCTATCAAAGGGTAATTACATCCCATGTTAATTTAATGCCGACATATAGCTATTTTCTGTGCAATTAGCTCGATGTACGTCGTGATTTGCGTATTGTTTGTGTAGGCATCACTCCGTATGTAAATTTATATCACTATGATCTTCCTGAAGCGCTTCAACTCAAGTACAAAGGCTGGCTGAGCAAACGGGTCGTGTGAGTGCCTCGAATCACCTCCTGAAATCTAGCCAATACGTTGTTGAGCCATTGATTCCATGAAATTGGACTGAATATAAATCGAAGAACTGTTGACTCCATGCAGGAAGGACTACAAGGACTATGCAGATTTTTGCTTCAAGCATTACGGCGACAGAGTTAAGAACTGGTTCACATTTAACGAGCCGAGGGTCGTTGCTGCTTTCGGGTACGACGGAGGCCGCTTTGCCCCTGCACGGTGCACAAACTGCACCGCAGGCGGAAACTCGGCCACGGAGCCTTACATCGTCGCCCACAACCTGCTCCTATCACACGCCGCCGCAGTGAATAGATACCGTGAAAAGTATCAGGTATGCTTGGATTATCATACATACTAGGGGTGTGCATGGGTACAGGGTACCCAGATACCCGATTGGAACCTATCCGGACGGGTAGGTTCTGGGTAGATAGTTATCGGTTCCGGGTAGGTTCAGGGTAGGAAAATTAGGAACCGACGGGTATCGGGTCCGGTTCCGGTTCCCGTTTATAGGGAACGGGTACCCAGAACCGGAACCGATATTTTATATATTTAATTTTTTATATATTATAATATTAATGATCAACATATATAAGAGTGATCCACACTGGATGTATCTAATTTGAACTTATAGTATTCTCTTATGTGGAAATTACTGATCAGTAGAAGAAATAGTCTAGAGACAATATTTTACTTCCAGATTGGTCTTTAGTCATGTGTATTTGAGGTAATTGTTATGCACAGATCATTTGGTAATCATTGTTCGTAATGCATCACAAACTAGATTTTTTTTACAGGGTACCCGGAACCTACCCGGAACCATAGGGTCCGGGTAGGGTCCGGGTATAGGGTCCAACTGGGTAGGTTCCGGGTCCAAATTTTAGGAACCGGTCCCTTACCGGGTAGGTTCCGGGTAACATCAAAAAAACAGGGTACCCGGACCCACACACCCCTAATACATACATCACATATCCTGAAATATTACAAGCTATGGTTTGTGTATCAGGCCACACAGAAGGGAAGAATCGGAACCCTTTTGGATTTCGTCTGGTACGAGCCTCTGACAAACTCGACAGAAGACCGGGCCGCGGCGCAGAGGGCAATTGACTTCCATCTCGGATGGTAATTACCAAAACTTTGAGCATGTTTAATTAGGATGTGCATAGCTGACCTTTGATGGATTGTGACATGTATAGGTTTCTCCATCCGATAACATATGGCGAGTATCCGAAGGTAATGCAGGAGATTGTCAAGGACAGGCTTCCAAAATTCACAGCGGCTGAGAGTAGGATGCTCAAAGGCTCGATAGATTACTTGGGGATCAATCACTACACTAGCAATTACATGTACGATAATCATATGGTGCAAGCAAAGCCGACCAGCTATCAGCTTGATTGGAAGTGTGGATTTGCTTGTAAGCTCTAACTCGAAACACATTTGTATGTTTGTTGCCCATCTCTGCTTGTTCTAAGCTTGTCTGTGCCCTATCATGCAGTCGAACGCAATGGTGTGCCAATTGGACCACAGGTAGTTAATTACTTGAAATAACACAATACTTCAATTTGTAAATGAACCTTTACGATTCATTTGATTGTTTGCAGGCATACTCGAAGTGGGTTTACATTGTGCCATGGGGAATGTACAAGGCCGTGACTTATTTGAAGGAACTCTATGGAAACCCTACCGTTATTATTACTGAAAACGGTGAACCTTTTTTCACACCACCTTTGTACAAAATTTTTATGGAATGTTTACACCGTCGATGATGTATGTAGGAATGGATGACCCGGGTAGCGAAACGGTCCGTGCCGGGCGCCACGACACGACGAGGGTCGGCTACTACAAGAGCTACATTATGGAGCTCAAGAAGGCAATCGACGATGGTGCCAACGTGATCGGCTACTTCGCTTGGTCTCTGCTCGACAACTTCGAATGGAAGTCCGGGTACACCTCGAGGTTTGGCATCGTATACGTAGACTTCAAGACTCTCAGGAGGTACCCCAAGATGTCGGCCTACTGGTTCAGGGACATGCTCGAGAGGAAGAAGAAGCATTAGTATAAACCTAGTCGGCCGATAGCTTAGAAGAGCTTGTAGTGTGATTAGGGATGCATTTGGCTAGCTATATGGAGCTTTTACTAGTCGAGATTGAGAATAAGTTGGACTACGTTCTGTGTGGATCTAGGATATTGTATCTGTTTCTCTTGTAGGTTCCAGTAGAATTAATAAAAAGGTTACCCTTAGAGAGAGATGATCAGGCTCCAACAGCAATTCAATATCTGAATGTTGCAATGAAAATGAAATGGTAATCTACCAGTAAATTAATTAGACAAGAACTGAGTCCGACTGAAAATTGAAACAAACGAAGTTGTCGATATTTTCTACCTAAATCAAAGATTTCATAAAGCTTAAAAAATTCATCATATATTTGGCAATCAAGGTTGAAAGCTTGAACTAAATTAATCACCACACCCCATTTAGCTTAAACTAACTTTAAAACCCAATAGAATATAGAAATTACATGGAACCAAAAAAGCTTATCCGCCAGGGGGATTCTGGCAGGACAACGGCAATGGCCACACCGCAGGGGACGCAACCAAGAAGAAGAAGAAGAACACGAAGCCTTCAGCTGTGCGAGCAATAAACGAACAATGCGTCAATGGAGGCATGGATGGCTTCCGATTTAAACCTTTATGATGTTCAAGTCAGATCCATGCTTCAGGCAGCTATATAAGATTACTGGTCATTACCACGTGCCCATAGGGCACGGTTTATTTAATGGTTGAGCCCCCCCCCCCCCCCCCCCCCCCCCCCCCCAAATTTCAAGTTCCCCCAAAATTTCAAGTTTCCCCCCAAATTTAAATTTCAAGTTTTCCCCAAAAATTTCAAGTTTCCCCCCAAAAACAAACTTATCCCAACTTTTGTCATTTGTCCACCTAGGACAAAGTTGTCCACCTAGGACAAAGGTTTGTCCTAGTAGGACAACATTCAAATTATTCATCAAATATAGAATAGATATGAAATATTGTGTTGTTGGAACCCCGTGCACCTCCCCGTGCACCTTCCCAACACCTAGTCTAGGTACACACAGGCGCACAAATAATCACAAGCCCGAATTCCATCGAGATGTCATTTAGGCACAAAACCAAACACTTCACGGGCACAAAAGAAAGTTGTCACCAACAAACAACCCTCTTAATGATCTTGCGACAGATATATGTAGGCACACGAATATAATACGAAAGTAAGAGCAAACACAAAAGAGATGGAGATTTATCCTGGTTCTGTTGCGAACGACCTACATCCAGCATCCAATACACCCGGTTCCACTAATGATCAAGTAAGGCATAGACCGACTCCATCATCTTCTTCCTTCACAATGAGAGAATAGCTTCAAGCAACAAGACCTAACCCTAGATCTCTCACCAAGCTCACACACTCTCAACCAAGTGGGAATCCTTAATAAAAAGCTCCTACAACATGTAGACCTCCAAAAGGGACCAATCCCACACCAATGGAGATCACTCCTTGGTAATATAGCTCCAAACCAAGAAGATACCCCAGGGATTCTAGATCTCTAACATGGAGAAGAAATGAAGACACTCAGCTTGGATCTCACTAGCAAAGCTCCTTGGCTTTCCAAAACCCTAGCTTTGCTCTCCAATTTCAGATCCAAGCTCTCCCAATGTTTCCCAAGAAAAATGGCAGCCGAGCACTTGCCTCTCTCTCGGCTTTCTAGAAAATAATGAGAATATCCCACTCTGGTTCTGGCTCGGAAACAAAAGGCAGCCAACACTGGCTTTCTTTTTTGTCGTTAGCCAAAATGATGTCGGCTAGTCAAATGGAGCAAGGGGTCTTTAAGTCCCAACCACCAAATACCAAGCAATGGGCCCATGTGTCCCATGTGATGTGCGAGTCTGAGTGGGATTTTTTAGCACATTAAAAACAACATTCTGCCCTGCTGATATTTATACACACTCTCTTCAGCACAGCTCCTGCTCCAGCACCAACCTGTACCTGTCGTGTATGAACTCACCTTGCCTTGAACATCAGACATGTGAACCTTCATCATGTGCATTGGAAATCGCACCCTCTGGTGCCTCAATCCACCGAGAGACATGCCAAGCTCAGAAGCTGTCTGAGCCTAGCCTCACGCATCTCTGTCTCGTCCATCGCCATGTCTGCGATGAAGTCATCTGTCTCTGAGGATAACCCTGCGAGTTCAAACTCCATGAACGAATCAAATGACGTCGTGCCAGCGTCCAATAAGCCATCTGTCGATCCATGAACATCTTTATCATCACCCCACGGGTCCGCGACAACTCATGCTCGTCATGGCCATCATCTATGAGAAACACGATGTCATCTCTGCTGCTCTGCAGGCTGACCCCAGCTGGGTCACATCGATACGCCGTTTGTATCTTCTTTGTCTGCTGATGCATGTCATCAAGACTTGCCGTCTACCGGCTCTGTGCCTAAACTGACTGTGCCGACGACTCAAGACACGAATGCTCATACACAAGCGCCAAACTATCCGCCGCACCAACATTTTGCCTATGAAGATCATCCTCACCTGCCAAGTCATGTGATGAACTCGCCGAAAGTGAGAGATGAGGGCACACAGAAGAAGCCCCACTCGGCTCTGCCTCCTCCCTATATCGAGCGAGAACGCACTCGATACGTGGCCTACTAACTCGCAGCTCCATGTCCCAAGTGGCAACTCCACCTGAGACCACCATCGCAATCTCCACACTGTCGTGGGAGTCTCCATGCTCCACCACGCTATCAGATTCCCTGCTCATTTGCATCTCCACCGGTCTTACCTTTGAAGTATCAGAAGATGCACCTGATACATCACCCATAGCCAAACGAGAGCCATATGGCCTATGCCTATACTGTGAAGACTGCTCTACCATGCACAGCAAATGCTCTACCCTGGTGTCAAGCTCCTCAAAAGACCTCTCTATCCTGAAGCTGAAGCTGCACACCTCAACACGCTGGTCCTCATCAGAAGAAACCAACTCATGCGTGCTAGAAACGTGAGATGTAGGGATCCTATCTATGGAGAAAACACTAGAAGGGTGGTTGAATATTGTTTAAGCAATTTAAAACGATTGTTACACCAAATTAAAATGCTAACCAACAATAAAGTGTGGAATTAGAAATGAACCCAAATAAGAAACAAATGCAAACACAATTATGTTTCTAGGGTTCGGATTACCCAAGTCACTTCCCGACTTGTTCCCGGTAATCCTACATCCCTTCCACCCGGATACCTCTGGATACTCAAGTTAGAATCCTAACTTGAGGTTTCCTTAGAAACCCACTTGTAGCAACCCTACAAGTGAAATCGAATACAATCAATGTCCTTGACTCCCACAACTTGGGAGCAAGCAAACCGCTCTCACAACCTGAGAGCAAATTCAATATACGAAAATAATGAAATCTGAAAGCAACACGTACAATCACCTATGTCTTGAAGTAGAACTTGAAGGAGTGGTGTGTTGTGTGTTGAAGACTCCCTTGGAAGAGAGGAGAAAGCCATTTCTCTTGACTGCACCAATTGCCTAGAGGATCACTCTTTGGTTCTAGGTTGGAGAGTAAGAGATCTAAGATTTGGAATTCTTAGGGCTTTGGATTTGAGAGCTTTAAACTTCAAAATGAAAGCTGGAGATGAAAACTTGGAAGAATTGGTAACCTCTCAATGGAACAGTAGAAGCCCCATTTATAGGTTTCTCAAATCCACAAAACAGTTTAGGCAAAAAATCTTTTGGAATCCGTGAGAAAATTCTCAACGGATAGAATCTGAACTCGCGACAGTCGATTGTTGAAGAAACCACAGTCGACTGTTGCACAGTTAGCAAGGGTAGGTAAGAATTCATAACGGTAACTTACCACGTGGACAGTCGACTGATGAAGCAAAGACATTCGACTGTTAAACCAACAGGCGGCTGTAAATCCTTCTACAGGCGACTGGCCGAGAGATGGTAAGCAGAATGAAATCTGGAAATCCTGTAAGATAACAGGACAGACGACTGATGCATATAATACAGTCGACTGTTAATCAGAACAGGCGACTGTAAATCCTTATACAGACGACTGTCAAATACCCTGAGAATTTCCAGAGAGCAGAGTCAATAAGTTGGCTCACAGACAGACGACTATTGTAGCATACATAGTCGACTGTATATACAACAATAGTCGACTGGCTGTAAAAGTCAGATCAACGAAGTTTTGGACAAAAGATAGACAGGCGACTGATATACAAAACACAGTCGACTGTCACAAGGACAGGCGCATGTGAATCGTTCATCAGTAGCTTGTGCGAAATAAACAGAAATGCCCAACACTAGATTGTTAAAAGCTTGTGCATAACAGGCGACTGTAGAACAAAACACATTCGACTGTTTTTGAGACAGACGACTGTAAAGCTTTCAGCAGTCGACTGTTATAAACAATCCAAGCACAATCACTAAAGAAATGGATTGGGGTCAAAAGACAAATGATCTAATAAAGTCCTAAGACAGAAATGATGATGTGTGTGATTGCTCCATCAATGTTCTACTTCTAAGCTACATACTAGAAGAGATAAAAGAAAATTACATTTACAAATTCTCTCTTCTATCCATCATATGAGCTTGAAGACTTCATAGAGCTTCAATCAACATCTACGATCATCCAATCCATGTCATTTGCCTTCAATCAACTTTGAGTGTCATCCATTGCAAGTAGATCCTCATAATTAGCTTAGGCAATGGATTAACTGTAAAATAGAGGATTAGTCAAAAGTATTTATGTTTGCTCATCATTCACACCAAGTAGGGAGAAGTCCAATACTCAACATTCTCCCCCTTTTTGATGATGACAAAAAACATAAGAAAAAAGATAAATAATTGTGCTTACGAGAACTTACTCCCCCTACATAGATGTCAATCAAGTTAGTAAACAAATATTAGGGCATCTACATATCAATTGAAGCAAATGAGTAAGATACGTATGATTTTAAATCAAGAAATCTAGAAATTAAAATCCATATTCAATGTAATCTTACTCCCCCTAAATCTAAGGTAACTTCAATCTTAGATTCAAAGTGTTAGAATATACTTAGCACATTCATTATGAATCTTGTATGTTTATTTCTCTCCCCCTATGGCATTATCCAAAAAGGTGGGAGTAAATAACAACAACAATAATCGTGCTAAATACAAACTAACAACAATCAAGGAGTATAAAGATATATGTAATCAAAAACTCTCATAAAAACACATCACATACTTATGTGAATAGAGGAATTGAAGTCCAATATCAACATTTTAGATAGACGAAACGAAAATAGTTTCAAAAATTCATCATATCAGAGATAGCATGAATAAATCAATATCAAATCCTATATTGTCTCACAAGCACATCATAAGTGAATAAATCATTCATGGAGACAATATGGCAAACATCACACAGATAAGATAATCAGTTATACGAGGTGTGACACAAGATTAATCAGCAAAATCATATATATATATATATATATATATATATATATATATATATATATATATATATATAGTGATCTTCGGGTGCGAAAAAACCCGTGCGAAAGCCCGTGCGAAAACTTTTTTTTCATTTTTTTGAATTTTTTTTTCAAAATTCTTTTTTTGATGTTTAATCCATACAATTATATACCCCAGGGAAAATAATGGGTGAACCCGTTGGGCATTAGAGCACTCATCCACCCGTTACAAATTTAACGGTCTCAAAACGTGCGAATTTGATGAAATGGCTTGATCGAAGGCCAAATGACATTATTTCTCAACCATTATTTTTTGAGGGGGATATAACAACATATAATGAGGGTGGAAAAAAGAATTTTTGAAAAAAAAAATTTCAAAAAAAAGATATAAACATTTTCGCACGGTGCGAAATGTTCTCATTTGAAAATTTTCCTATATATATATATATAAATAAAGTGATGTGAGTACATAGCATACTGACATTAACATGTCCAACCAAAAAAATACATCCATCATGATCACACAAAAAATACATCATGATGCCAAAAGTACATATCACATCAAGTATCTATCATAACATCAGCATACATCAGTATCAAAATATTCATCACATCATCAAAGTACAACCATCAACAAGCTAACACCACACAAATACCGATCTAAGAGTGAGCGTCTCCAGGGGCTGCAGAAGAAGAAGCAGGCTATGTAACAGCAGGTGTATCCTCTGGAGGAGGGTCAGAAGGAGCAACAACAGCAGCATCAGCAGCATCCTGAGTAGAAGCTACACCAGGATGCTTAACGACATCAGTGGGCTGAGGAGTCACAAGAGGCTGGGGAACAAAATGTCTCAGATCCTCAGGGAAGGGTATTCCCTGATGGATGAAGGAAAGAGACATCAACCTGTAAAGTCCAGAGACCATCTCAAAAAGAATATCACGAGATGGTGGAGCTGAGGTGGAAGGCTGGTCAGCTGGAGGAACAGTGGAGGAGGTCAGAGCTGATGTGGATTTCCTCTTCTTCGAGGCAGACTGCAGAGCCGAAGAGGACTTTGACTTTGTAGATGCGTCGAGGAGAGGACCAAAGGGCATGGGCTCGTAACGAGACAAATCAATACCAAAATGTCGGAAGACAAGAGTCAACAGACCACCGTATGGAATGTGATCGGAGGAAAAAGTAAACTCGACCTTGTCCATCCTGTCAAGGAGGACACCGGCCCAATTCACGGACATCCCAGAGAAAATCGCATACATACACTTCAGAATATCCTGAGACGACTGGTCAAATGATCCATACCTCGGCAGGATGTTGGACTTCACCACTAGGTGAACTGCCCAACCTCTAGCCGAAAACATAGATGACCTGACACCAGAATCCAAGGCTAAAGGTGTCTCACGAAAAATATCCTTAAGGACAGAGGGGTCAAGCTCGTCAATATAAGAAATGGATATATCAGAAGGAAGAGAACAGGTAGAGGGAATCCTAAGAATGGTCCATAAGAGTGTGGGAGTAATCTGAATGTGGGTTCTCTGAACAACGGTGTCAAGAACTCCGGTGGAAGAATGCTCACCACGAACGCGGTTTGCATAGAAGAGCTTCACCAGAAATGGATACGCTCGAGGGGATTCGCTCTGAGAGAAGCGAAACAGATCGGCCATGTGGGTAGCAGATAGAATGTCGTAAAGTCTCTCAGCAGTAAAGGCAGGAAAAGCGATGTACCGTTCCCTAAGAAGATTGATCCCTAAGAGAGTGAAATTTTGCCAAGAAAAGATCATCTCGGCAAAGAGGAACTAGGGGATCAGTAGGGGTACGACAGGAGGCTCTTCTCCAGATCTCGAATCAGAAGCATACTGATGGGGATCGGCAGCAATAGGCTCATTGATGGTAACACCAATGGGCTTCCGCTGACGCTTGATCAGGGGCAGAGCGTCGAAAGAAGATGACGAAAGAGAATATCCCTGTGAAACAGAAAGCGAGGGAGAATCGGCTTGTTTCGAAAGAGCTTTATAGGGCTTCTTATTCTTGGCTATATGTTTCTTGGGTGCCCTAGGCTCTTAGAAGCAACAATTTTCTCTTTTCCCTTGGTTTTGGGTGCCATGGAAATGAGAGAGAGAGAGAGAGAAACGATGGGCGAAGAAATCGAAAGACAAAAGTCGAACGAAAGACTTGAGTGAGAAACAAACCAAGTCGAGGAGATGCTAGGATGCAACGACGAAATGATCGACTTGCGAGGAGGAGGAGATCGACGGCAACGGCTGAGAAAACGAGCGGGAAGACGAAGCGGTTCAATCGGAGGAGAGAGAAACGCAAGAGTCGAAATGAACAGTCTCGAAGTATATAAGAAAGAGGGAATAAATCTGGGCCGTTGGATCAAAGAATCGACGGCTCGGATCAAAGTAGTGAACCATCACGAACAGTAGACAGTCGACTGATGAACAAAAGTCAGTCGACTGGATGAAATGATAAGAATTAGTCTCAGGAAGACAGACAATCGATTGTTGAGTAAAATACAGTCATCTGTCCGATAGACAGTCGACTATAATATACACATCAGTCGGCTGACCGAGAATCAATAAACTTCATCAAAACGACAGAGAGCTCTGTAAAATTTCGACATAGAGAACAGTCGCCTGATGACTAAAGTTCAGTCACCTGTTAAAATAACAGTCGACTGGAAAACAGTCATCAGTCGTCTGTGTAAAAGATACAACTTCTCAGACAGAGGTGATAGAGTAGGGCAGTCGACTGTCGAAGAAAAGACAGTCGTCTGTCCTGGTCCAAAAATGCACAGTGAGATACAAATCCAGAGAATAAGAACACTCACCCTAGGACCTATACTCTAAACACAAACTCATCATAAAAACAATATAATTCGATAAATCGATCGAAACACAAATCTCTAAGAACAATCTCAAAGAAATCATGCAATCGCATAAATCGCAATTGCCTTTCTTAAACACATATGAAGCATATATCAAAGGAAGAAAGACAATATGATGACATGATCTCAAAAGGTGTTATAACATGTATATTGAGCTTCTAGATTTCAGATTCACCCATAATTCCTAATTCTCCACGCAACCTCACAAATGAATCTTCTTTAAGAGGTTTTGTGAAGATGTCGGCAATTTGTTTTTGGGTTTCAATGTACTCTAATATGATTTCCTTCTTAGCTACATGATCATTTATAAAATGGTGTCTCACGTCTATGTGTTTGGTACGGGAGTGGTGTACCGGATTCTTGGAAAGACATATGGCGCTTTGGTTATCAACCATAATCGAGCAAGTATCACGGTTGACACCATAGTCCATAAGAGTGTGTCTCTTCTAAAGAACTTGTGTACATGCAAGACACGCGGCAATATATTCCTCTTCAGTCGTGAACAATGACATCGAATTATGTTTCATAGAAAACCAAGATACTAAGGAATTTTCTAGAAAATGTCAAGTGCCACTAGTACTTTTTCTGTCGGACTTGCATCCGGTAAAGTCGACATCACTAAATGAGATTAACTCATATGTGCTAGATTTAGGGTAAAGTGACCCATAATCTAGAGATTGATTGAAATAACGAAATATTCGTTTAACCGCAATCAAGTGTGACTCCTTAGGTCTAGCTTGATATCTAGCACACAAGCATACAGAAAACATGATATCGGGCCTACTAGCGGTTAAGTAAAGTAAGCTACCGATCATACCTCGACATAGACGAATGTCTACATATTTTCCGTTTTCATCTTTGTGAAGGTGGGTAGTAGTACTCATGGGAGTCCGTTTGCTTGACGACGATTCCATCCAGAATCGCTTTATAAGCTCCCATGTGTACTTTGTCTGATGTATGAAGGTGTCATTCTCCATTTGTCGAATTTGCAGTCCAAGGAAATAGGTGAGCTCTCCCATGTGGCTCATCTCGAATTCATCCTTCATTGACTTAGAAAATTCTTGACAAAGATTAAAGTTAGTAGAACCAAAAATTATATCGTCTACATAAACTTGAATCAAGAGAATGTCATTTTCATAATCTTTAATGAAGAGTGTAGAATCAACTTCTCCCATTTTAAAACCTAAATTCAAAAGAAAGGTCTTGAGTCGATCATACCAAGCTCTAGGAGCTTGTCTCAACCCATACAACCCTTTCTTAAGTTTGAAAACATGATTTGGAAATTTTTCATGAATAAAACCGGAAGGTTGTGAAACATAAACTTCTTCATTGACAAACCCATTCAAAAATGCACTTTTAACATCCATTTGAAATAGTTTAAAATTCTTATGGGATGCAAAAGCTAAAGGCAACCTAATAGCTTCTAATCTAGCTACGGGGGCAAAAGATTCTTCGAAATCAATACCTTCCTCTTGCCGGTAGCCCTGAGCTACTAACCTTACTTTGTTCCTTGTGATCACCTCGTTCTCATCCGTCTTGTTCTTGAAGATCCATTTGGTCCCAATGACTTGGTGACCACTTGGAAGAGGAACGAGTTCCTAAACTTCATTTCTCTCGAATTGCATTAGTTCTTCTTCCATTGCCACTATCCAAGAGCTATCCTCACAAGCTTCTTAGATGTTCTTTGGCTCAATGGTAGAGACGAATGCGCAATGAGAGAATTCTTCAATCCTTGACCTCGTTCGAACACCCATACCAATATCTCCAATAATTTGGTTATGGGGATGATTACGAACGGTCGGATAAGCTTTGGGTATACCTGCATCACTAGGAACATCTTCAACAATTTCGTTAGTAGTGTTAGTCTCAATAATCGAATCATTGATCTTAACTTTACTAAGAATATAACTTCTACACTATCATCACCAATATGAGGAAAATCAAAATCTTCATTAAATGAAATGTGTAGTGATTCCTCAATCGTTGAAGAAGTTTTGTTGTATATCCGGTAGGCTTTTCTACGTGTGGAATATCCAACAAAAATTCCTTCATCGGGGCTTGGCTCAAATTTATCTAGATTACCGAAAGTGTTCTTGATAAAACATTTTGAACCAAAAACAAGAAAAAATTTTACTTGAGGCTTTTTGTCATAAAACAACTCAAAACAAGTTTTGTTCGTTCGGGGTCTCACTAGGATCCTATTGAGCACATAACATGTCGTGTGCACCGCCTCTGCCCAAAATTGTAGTCCAAGATGAATATCATGGAGCATAGTGCGTGCACACTTAATAAGAGTCCTATTCTTTCTCTCTACAATACCATTTTGTGGTGGTGCCCGAGGGAAGGAAAAATTATGAGGTATCCCGGTGTCATCACAAAACTTAGTAAAAGATTCATTCTCAAATTCTCCTCCATGATCACTACGGATAGTGATAATGGTGGATCCTAAGAAATTCTGAATCTTCTTTACAAATTTGGTAAACTCTTCATAAGCTTCATTCTTATTAGTTAAGAATGAAACCCAAGTAAATCTAGAAAAGTCGTCAACGACAACTAATCCATAATGAGCATTACCTAAAGAAGCGGTTCTAGTTGGCCCAAATAAATCTAGATGAAGAAGTTCTATGGGCCTCTTAGAAGTAATCCCTTCTTTAAGCTTAAATGATGATTTACTAAGTTTACCTTTTTGACAAGAATCGCAAAAGTTTTTCTTATTAAAAGCAATTTTAGGAAACCCTTTAACTAGATCATTCTTAGCTAACTTATATAAGTGCTTGAAGTGAAAGTGACCAAAACGGCGATGCCATAATAGTTGTTCACTTGTGTTAGCAACTAATCAATGTTCTACGGTTTTAGGCAAGCTCAAATAGTAAATATTTTTACGCCTAATACCGGAAAATAAAACATTTGAGTCACAATCAACAATAGTACACAATCCTTTCCAAAGTTAACCTTGTAACCTTTGTCACAAAGTTGACTAATGGAAATGAGATTGTGACACAAACCACTAACAAGATAAACGTTAGTAATTAAGGGTTTGGAAAGATTACCAACGATACTTACTCCTATGATGGTTCCCTTTTGATTACCTCCAAAAGTGACCGTTGCACCATCCTTGATGCTAATCACTTCAGAGAGCAATGAGGGATCTCCAGTCATATGTTTGGAGCAACCACTATCGAGAATCCATCCTTTCCCTTTAGAGCAAGTTTGACCTGTATTGCTCTTCTTCTTTCTCTTGGGTACCTATATAATATACCATAAGCTCATGGTACCCAATGTTTGTTGGGTCCAAGGGGATTAGCCCTTTGGAAGCCAAATCCAAGTGGACTTCTGCTTCCCAACATAATTACCATTATTGATAACATCATTAAAATAGGAATCAACATAAGCATTCCTATCATTTAGGCTAGTGTTCTTAGGACCCCAAATGGTGTATCGTTTGGGAGTCCTTTTCCTAGTTGCATGCATATTTGTTAAATTCTATGTGGTGCATACTTCTTGGGAACATGGTTTCTAGCATAAATATAAGGTGGTGGATAAGCATTGTACATACGAGCATGATATGTATGCTTGGGAACATGCATGTTGTATGAAGCATATGAGTTATGCATGACATGCGGAGGAGGTGCATATATGTAAGAATGATGTGTATGTGCATACAGGTGTATAGGAGCACGTACATGAGTATTTCTCATGTGTGGTTGTGTACGTGTCCGTGGGTGTGGAGCATAAAAAGTGTCATAATTATCCACTTGTGAAGTATGAGGTTTCCTACGTGGATGAGTGTTAGTTTACATGTAAGCATGGCCTTGCTTTTGGTTTCCACCCTTAGTGGGTTTCTTTCCAAAAGGAAGAGAAGGTGAAGTGGTGACTTTCTTGGTAGGTTTGCTACCTATAGCGTCTTTGACACCACTTGTGGATGCACCGGAGGAAGGCCTCACAAAGTCTATAGTGACACCACTATAGAAGGTGAAATCATTGGATGCATTTGCTTTCACAAACCCAATACCAACACGATGTGTGGCCGGAAATTGGTTTGCTAGTAAATCATCTAATTGTCCTTTTTCCTTATTGAATCTCATAATACGGGAGGACATGAGCTCATATTTCTCCTTTAGAGAAGAAATGTTGGTATCCAAGGTGGACACACGTGCTTTGAGGTCGTACACTTGGGTTTTAAGAGAATCATTCTCTAAACCAATTGTGTGTAACGTATGACTAGATCACTATTATCCGTTGGATGTGCTTGATCTAGTTGAGATTTGAGGTTTTTCACCTCATCTTTCAAGATGAAATTTTGAGAAGCTAAGTTTGCTTTCTCAAGCGTTAAAGTATCAACAATGGTGTAATTATTGATAATGCATGGAATGGATGACTTGCTAACATTTGATTTCTTTAAGATAGTGTATCTAAGCATTAAAGATTGATATTTAGAAAATAATTCTTCATTAGCAATACGAAGTTCATCCATTATTACCTCAGTTTCATCCGTGTCGGAATCAATCTCATCGGAGAGTGGATCCTCTCAGGCCATGAAACACATGTGGGTGCTCTCACCCATCTCATCATCGGAATCACTTGATGAGTCCTCACTTGAGTCATCGAAGGTACCTACAAGTCCTTTCTTCTTGTCTCTCTTGTTCTTGTCAGAAATGTGGTACTTAGGTGCCTTCCACTTCTCTGTGTTCTTTAACATTGGGCAATCCCTCTTGATGTACCCTGGTTTATTACACTTAAAACAAAGAGAGGAAGTAGCATTAGTAGACTCAAAATGTTTGTTGGAGGGAAACTTACCTTTGCGAAAGAAGCGTTGGAACTTCTTCGCCATTTGGGCCATTTCACCCAAATCCATCTCATCTTCCGAATCTTCGCTATCGGAGGATGATGAATTGGCGTTGAATGCCAAAGCCTTCTTCTTAACCTCCGAAGGATTTATCATGGCTCGAATCTTTAATCGGTTCTCTCGTCTTACCTCATAAGACATGAGAGTCCCGATAAGATTCACAACCGTGTAATTCTTCAAGTCATTGACCTCCTCAATGGCGATCTCTCTCCTTTCCCATTTGGAGGTCATTCCCATGATGATCTTCCTTACCTTGTCAGGTTCGAAATATTTTTGGCCAAGGGTTGTGATGTCAGTAAATCGTCCGTACATCGATGTAATGCTTTCATTCTACTGCATATGAAACAAATCGAAGTTTTGCACAGCAACATATAACTTTGAAAGCTTTACATTATTCCTTCCCTCATGGGTAACGATGAGATAGTTCCAAATTTGATATGCACTCTTACATGTGCATATCTTGTTGAACTCATTCTGGTCCAACGCACAATGAAGAGCGTTCATTGCTTTAGCGTTGTTGACTTCGGCGGACTTCTCGAAAGTCGTCCATTTCTCGAAGTCCTCTTCGGTGGGCTCGACGTACTCCTTGTGGAGGGTTCTCCAAAGTGAAGCACTCCTCAGGAACGTCTCCATCCTATTGTCACGTCCCACTTCCCATTATACTTGGGAGCGAGGACGCGAGCGGGTCCGCATGTGCTTAAAGCAAAGAAGAGGTACTTATTTTTTTTCCTTTCTTCTTTGACTTAAGCACACTAAGTGTGATTTAGCGAAGGCAGGTTCCTGCACGCGAATCTTCACAAGCAGCACAATTATTCATTACATTACAATACCAGCGTCCAAAGCAAACACACAGGTAATTTAGGCCTAGCATGGCCGTACAAACTGCTGAAAGCAAACACACCTGAAAATAAAAAACAAACAATACTGAAATATAAACGTCCCGCTCTAGTCTTCCGTGGGGATGATCTCGGTGTCCTCGTAGCTCTGGTCAGCGGGGTCCACCTCTAAAGTGGGATCCTCAAAAGTAGTGTCCTCTGGGTACTCTGTCTCTAAACCTAACATATATTTCAAAACACGTTGAAATATATGTTATCGATAAGCTCGACAAGATATTTAAAGTAATGAATGAAGAACAACTATAAGGGACAAAAGAGCGTTAGTACACAGTTTATGAAAAAATAAGTGCAGAAAATTAAAGTATGGACATACATGGGTTTGCAGTTTTAAAAGTATAACAGTTGTAAATTGAGTATTTGTGCTCGTGATAAGTCCATGTCTGAGAAAGTAATGTTCTCATTACACCCTATCATCGGGGGCTTACCGTGACGCTTCTTGACATTCCAACTTGGAATATGGTCAAGCTGCTTGCCTCCGTTAGTGTGGTTTTGGAGGTAGCCATAAGGTGTTTCAAGCAACAATTACAGACTCTACTACAAGAACCAACCCCACCCAAGTGTACGGTTTAGTCATTGACCAAGTTTCACCCCATCTGTATTCGATGGTTTTACCCCATCTGTATTCGATGGTTTTACATATGTGTTTGCAACACACTTGTTTTTCCCAATTTAATTCGTTTGTTAACATGCATAAAAGCAGTCCAATTAAGTCAAAGGGGCAATAAGTAAAGTGAAACATGATATTCGGTTCCAGAATTTGACAAACACAACAAATTTAGCAATAAGTTTGAACGGCCAGGTTTGCAGTTCATTTACTCAAAATACTTGCCTTGACGTGGTTGTGGGTGTCCAGGCGGTGGTGACGTGTGTCACGTTTTATCTGCGTCAATAGATTGGTGATATCAGTTCCATGGTTATTAACTGGTTATAAAAATAAAACTAACCTATTATAACATTTACTGGAAGAATAAGGTTAACTATCCTACTTGATTTTTAGTTTAACTTATAACAAACTTAATAGTAATCTTAACTTAATAAGTTAAAATAATTTAACTTAAATGAACCTTATTAGTTTCTAACCTACTTAACTAATTAACCTTAACTTAACTTACAATACTTATAATAATAATAATAATAATAATAATAATAATAATAATAATACCAACAACATATTAAAAAAACACTTACAAATAAACTCCCCCTCCCCTTCTCTCTCTCCCTCTGTCTCTCGTTCTCCTTCTCCTTCTTCGTTTTTTTGTTGCTTGTTCTCGCAGGGCGAAGGGGGATCGGATCTCGGCGGAAAAGGGGCGGCGGCACTGGGATCTGGGGTCGGGGCGACGGCTCCCCGAGGCGGCGACGATGATCCGGGAACGGCGGCGGCGCGATCGGGCTCGGGGCAGCGCGATCGAGGCGGTGGCGCTTCGAAACGGGCGGCGGCGGTGGCTTCCTCACGGCGGGTCGAGCGGCGATCGGGGCGGATCGGGCTCGGGTGTGGCGGCTTCGGGCTTGGGCGGCTTCGAGCGGTGATCTGGAGTGACGGGCGTGGTTCGAGGCTGCGGCGATGGCAGTTCCATGGCGGCGTGCGTTGGCGATTCCCCGGGGTGCGACCGCAGCAGAAATCAGGGTGATCGATTTCAAGGGTGCGGTGCGATCGGTGATGCGCAGGGTTTGATTCCGAATTTTGGTTTCAATTGGTTCAAGTGTGATTGATTTTGGGATTTTGATTACAGATTTGTTTTCTGGTTTTGTTGCTTTGGGTTGAATGGAGGTTGTATGGCAGATTGTTGTTGCTTGTATGGTGGAGGTGGTGGTGGCTGAGGGCGGAGGATGCGACGATGAGGCTGCTGCTGCTGTGGTTATCCTGATTGTTTTTCTCAGTAGTCGTTTTTAAGAAGGGGAGGAAGAAGTGACAGATTGATGTGGGTGGTTGATGGTAGGGGAAAATTAAAAGCAGAGGTTGGATCTCACCGATTCTTTCGGTGCGATTCAATTAGGTGGGGTTAGGGTTAGAGTTAAGTAAATGATAAGAGTAATTTAGCAAAATAATAATAAGTTAATTATAAATTAACTTTTAGTTAAAAGCAAATAGTGATTTAAACATTTACTAGCAATTAATTAATTAGGGATTAACTCTTAATTAAAAGTAATTAGTAAAAAAAGAATAATTACGATTTAACAGATTTAAAATTACGCTACGGTAAAACTGAAAACAGCGACGTGCTCGCCTCGACGCGCGGACAAGAATACTCGGACGAAAATAACTGAATCAACCAAGTAAAAACTCGCACACAATAGTCAAACTCAAATAGAAAAACAGGCCGTTACACCTACACTTCCAATAGCCAAAATTAGTGCCATTGAAACGTGGAGGACGTACTGTAGATTGACCTCCGAAAAGTGTGGACGCTCCATCACGATCGTGATTGTTGTACGAAGTCGACGGAGGAATGTTGTTGTTGTTGGATGCCATAGCAATAACCTTGCGCTTTGATACCAATTGTAGGGATCCTGTCTATGGAGAAAACACTAGAAGGGGGGTTGAATAGTGTTTAAGCAATTTAAAACAATTGTTACACCAAATTAAAATGATAACTAACAATAAAGTGCGGAATTAGAAATGAACCCAAATAAGAAAAAAATGCAAACACAATTACGTTTCTAGGGTTTGGATTACCCAAGTCACTTTCCGAATTGTTCCCGGTAATCCTACGTCCCTTCCACCAGGATACCTCCGGATACTCAAGTTAGAACCCTAACTTGAGGTTTCCTTTAAAAATCCACTTGTAGCAACCCTACATGTGAAATCGAATACAATCGATGTCCTTGACTCCCACAACTTGGGAGCAAGCAAACCGCTCTCACAACCCGAGAGCAAATTCAATATACGAAAATAATGAAATCTGAAAACAACACTTATAATCACCTATGCCTTGAAGTAGAACTTGAAGGAGTGGTGTGTTGTGTGTTGAAGACTCTCTTGGAAGAGAGGAGAAAGCCATTTCTCTTGACTGCACCAATTGCCTAGAGGATCACTCTTTGGTTCTAAGTTGGAGAGCAAGAGATCAAATATTTGGAATTCTTAGGGCTTTGGATTTGAGAGCTTTAAACTTTAGAATGAAAGCTTGAGATGAAAACTTGGAAGAATTGGTAACCTCTCAATGGAACAGCAGAAGCCCCATTTATAGGTTTCTCAAATCCACAAAACAGTTTAGGCAAAAACTCTTTTGGAATCCGTGAGAAAATTCTCAACGGATAGAATCTGAACTCGCGACAGTCGACTGTTGAAGAAACCACAGTCGACTGTTGCACAGTCAGCAAGGGTAGGTAAGAATTCATAACGGTAACTTACCACGTGGACAGTCGACTGTTAAAACCAACAAGCGACTGTAAATCCTTCTACATGTGACTGGCCAAGAGATGGTAAGCAGAATGAAATCTGGAAATCCTGTAAGATAACAGGACAGACGACTGATGCAGATAATACAGTCGACTGTTAATCAGAACAGGTGACTGTAAATCCTTATACAGACGACTGTCAAATACCCTGAGAATTTCCAGAGAGCAGAGTCAATCAGTTGGCTCACAGACAGACGACTGTTGTAGCATACACAATCGACTGATCCCAGGAACATTCGATTGTATATATAACAATAGTCGACTGGCCGTAAAAGTCAGATCAACGAAGTTTTGGGCAAAAGATAGACAGGCGACTGATATACAAAACACAATCAACTGTCACAAGGACAGACACCTGTGAAGCGTTGATCAGTAGCCTGTGCGAAATAAACAGAAATGCCCAAAACTAGATTGTTAAAAGCTTGTGCATAACAGGCAACTGTAGAACAAAACACATTCGACTGTTTTTGAGACAGACGATTGTAAAGCGTTCAGTAGTCGAATGTTATAAACAATCCAAGCACAATCACTAAAGAAATGGATTGGGATCAAAGGACAAATGATCTAATAAAGTCTTAAGGCAGAAATGATGATGTGTGTGAGTGCTCCATCAATGTTCTACTTCTAAGCTACATACTAGAAGAGATAAAAGAAAATTACATTTACGAATTCTCTCTTCTATCCATCGCATGAGCTTGAAGACTTCATGGAGCTTCAATCAACATCTACGATCATCCAATCCATGTCATTTGCCTTCAATCAACTTTAAGTGTCATCCATTGCAAGTATATCCTCATAATTAGTTTAGGCAATGGATTAACTGCAAAATAGGGGATTAGTCACAAGTATTTATGTTTGCTCATAATTAACACCAAGTAGGGAGAAGTCCAATACTCAATATGAGAGACCTTCGTCCCCTCACCCACTGCAACCTCTGGCATTGGTGCGAAAACCAACTGCCCTACTCCTCCATAGATCGAAGGCTCTACCTCAAAGCTAAAGCTGCATTCCTCAGCATGCTAGGCCTCCTCAAGAGCACCACAACGTGCATGCTGGAACTGTGAGAGACCTCTGTCTCCTCACACACTGCAACTGACTGCATCGATACGACGACCGACTGCAACGCCTCCTCGTAGACCGTTGTCCTCGGTACCTCAAACATAACTGAATCTAGAGCTACATCGTGAGATGTCGGCTGATCACTGATACTGAACACATCGGATAAACACTGCGCCATGTCCGTCTGCACACGTGTCTGATCACCTGAATCTACACCACCTCATCATCTCTATAAACTGGACCGTCCTCTGTTCTCTGTACACCGTCATGAGTCTGCTCCGCCCTAAGCACTGCAAACTCGTTAATCAAAACGTGTCGTCTAACAATCACCTCGCGGGTACTAGGACACCATAACTTGTACCCTCTCGCACCTCCACCAGCATACTGTTGAGTATTGATTCCCCGGATTTGGTTTTGGATGATGAGCAAACATAAATATTGTGAACTAACTGTTTGTGAGCGCAGTTATGGAGGTCGTCGCCAAAAGAATACGTACATCAAAAACGACGTCTCAAGACTTCTCAATACATGTGATCATGTGCCTAAAGCTTCGTTGAAGCTCAAGGAGTTTATTGAAATCAAGAGTGAAGATTGAAGCTTCGAAGACGGTTTGTCATGTATTATTTATTGTCTTCTAGCTTCATAGATTAGAATGTTAAGCCTTGAGTAGGACTTACTTTATAATTTTCATTTCGCTCATATCTTAGAGCTAGGGTTATCATAGAAGCCATTAGAAACTTTCCCGAAGCCAATCGCTTCTTCCCTCGGCTTCTAGTGCATGTTAGTTGGTTCAAGTAGAAGAACCAACCGACTAGATGACGATCTAGTCGGTCGGCAATTCCTCTTGAACCGAATAGAATGCCTTGCTCTTTTCAGCCTAGCTATGTTGATCAATTAGTCGGTCAAAGAAGAGTCACCAACCGACTAGATGACGATCTAGTCGGTTAGGAATCCTTCTCAGACCGACTAGTTATCATTGCCTCTGTACAGCCTGAGCTACTGTTTCGAGTTAGTCGGTCAAAGAACGTTTGTCGACCGACTAGTTGATAAAATAGTCGGTCAGCATTTGTTCTTAAACCGACTAAATCAACTTGAAGTCATCCTATTCTATTTCGACTATTAGTCGGTCAAAGAGCATTCACCGACTGACTAGTTGTGAAACTAGTCGGTCGGTAAGTCTTCTTAGACCGACTAGTTGTCATCTCCTATACTTCGACCTTTTGGCTGTTCAACCATTAGTCAGTCTACGTTGTATCACCGACCGAATAGTTGATGAACTAGTCGGTCAGTGATCCTTCTTTGACCGACTAGTCTGGTTCAGAATAGAGCCGTTGGAGCTTTAATTGAAACGTTTTTCTCTCTCTCTTTCCTCTATCCTATATATACTTGGAGGGGTTCTTTCCTAGTATTCAAGGCTGCCATTTTAGAGGTTTAGAGAAATCAAAGAGAATCTATTCAACTCCATTCCAAAAGCTTTCTCTTCCTCACAAGAATCTCTCTCTCAACTCTTTGAGCCATATTCCTCAAGAGAGATTCTCTCCATTGTGAGCCTTCCAAGCAAAGAGCTTGATCCAAAGTCACCATCCTCCATCCTAGCCTTCGATCTCTGATCTTATTGGTGGAGCTTCGGTTTGGTGACATTCTCTCCTCAAAATCCTTCTTGCCCTAATTTGGTAAGTTATACTCAAGGCATAGGATTTTGTGGTAAGTGTTCTTTATTTCATTTCAATCGTTATTTGAATTGTTCTCTCGGTTGTGAGAGAAGGGTGTGATCCCGGTTTGTGGGAGTCACATGTCTTTTGTATGATTTGGTCTTGTGAAGGTTTTTCACAAGAATTTCATAGTGCTAAATCTAGGGTTAGAGGTTTCTAACTCTAGTATCCGGAGGGGATCCGGGTGGTTGGGACGTAGGATCACCGGGAACAAGTCGGGGAGACTTGGGTGGATCCGAACCCGTTACATGCTTTGTTTGCATTTGATAATTCTTGTTGATTGGTGTTTATTCCGCATTGTCGTTTGTTTCTTGCACAATAATTAGGAATAACTATCTTGATTATTTTAAAGTACTATTCACCCCCCCCTCTAGTACATGTGCAGTAGCTTCACTGGTATCGGAGCCAAGGTTAAAGCTACAAGTTCAAAGCCATGACAAACAACGACTACAGCGTCTTCAAGGATCATCAAGGAGCTTCTTCAGTTTTGGAAGGGCAATCCTCAACTAGGCCTCCCTCCTTCAATGGTACCAATTACGGGTACTGGAAATGGCGGATGGAAACCTTCCTCCGGAGTGCTTCATTGTGGAGAGCCACGTTGACAGAGTACGTCGAGCCCGAAGAAGAGGATTTCGCGAAGTGGACTCCCGCGGAGGTCGCCGCCGAGGTAAGCAATGCCAAGGCAATGAACGCCTTGCAATGTGCTTTGGAGCCCAAGGACTTCAATAAGATATGCACATGTAAGAGTGCATATCAAATATGGAACTCCCTCCTCATCTTGCATGAAGGGACGAGTAGAGTAAGAGACTCTAAACTCGTAGTTGTAAATAAAGATTTCGAACTATTTCATATGCAACAGGGTGAGAAGATGAAAGAGTATTATGCTCGCTTCGTCGACATCACAAACGAGTTGGAAGCTCTTGGGAAAACCTACACCCAAAAGGAGAAAGTCTCAAAGATCATCGATGGACTTCCTTCTTGTTGGGAAAAGCGTACCTTCGCCATCGAGGAAGATAATGATATGAGTAAGTACACTGTCATACAACTAATGGGTACCTTGATGTCTTATGAGGTATGCAAGGACAGTAAGCTCATGATGAAAGAAAAGATGAAGTCGTACTTGAAGCAAGACGAGCCAAAGAAAAAGGCGATTGCGTACAAGGCCGCTCCATCTACTGATGATGAAGAATCGGAAGAAGAATCGAAAGAAGAGTTGGACATGGAAACTTTGGCCGATTTGGCAAAGAAGTTCGACCGATGCTTCCGAAAAGGTAAGTTTAAGTGTCACGTCCCGCTTCCCAAAAATATGGAGGCGATGCGTGAGAAGGTCCGCTCAGACTTGAAGCTACAAAGCCGCAAGTCCGATAAGCGTCAATCAACATAAAATAGCAGGTCCCTGTAATATGACACGGAACAAAGATAACAATAATAGAAAGAGACGGATATTAAATTATAATCTCAATGTCCAGATAAAAATTCAACAACCGCAGAAATGCCACCAGGCAAACAAAAGAGTCTAAAAGAAAAGGCCCAGCATGGCCAACAAAGAAACTAACAACAAAGGGTGCTACTCACCGACAACAACAACAATCAACAACAACTGAAGAAAGGACCGCGAAGGAACACTAGGACTTGTACTCAACATCAGCAACGGTATCGGGCACGAACTCCACGAACTCTTCGCCCTCAACAGCGGTCTCCGGCTCAGCAACTAACATGCGACACCCAAAGAGAAGGGGCACATGTCAGCAAAGTCTACAAGACTTTGTGCAAGGAAACTAAAGGAAAGTAGAAACAACCTAGCAGTTCTAGAGTATAGATGCAATGAGAACAACAAGTAACGTAACAGCAGTTTATGACAGGCATGATTTATAGCATGGCAGGTAAAACGTGGCATGGAACAATTTAACATTCACAAGGACAAGTACAAGTATGTAAGCATGTCGTGCACAGAGATTCTGCCCTTTGGCTAGAGTGGCTGTACGGGCCAACTCTTACGCTCAAGTGACCATTTATCCCTACCCCTCCACGTGTATCGAGCCAGGGCTTTACCCCCGAACATGGAATGCTCGCTTCTGGATCACAAGCCAAGAAGTGTTTTAACAAGTATGACGTAGGGTTATGCCCGCATACTGGGTGCCTAGCCGGAAACACGGATTTGTACAAGGATTTGTAGCGTGTGCTACGATGCAACATGCAAACAGATGACATGAAAAATGGTTGCACATGACAAATATTCGAATAGAAATTTGTGTACCGTTAAAGAAATTAAACATGGTAGGCAATGCATGACATAACATGACTGTTGGGGTTTTGGCGGACCCCCAGAGCTCGGATCTGTGTCCGTCTTAAGTCGGACGGACCACAGAGGCACGAATGCGCAGCGGAAAACGAAAATTCAAAAATTTCCAGACTAGCTAAACTATTTAGCTAGGCTCTGGGGAGCCAGAACCTAGCCCGATCTATGCCAACTTGGGGTGGATCTGACCACCCCAAGAGGGATCTACTCTAAAGAGACTAATTAAATCTACACTACAAATTACTTAACCACATACCCGGAATCTTGGCCCTGGAGCAGGCAAGATGTACCGCACCGTCTTCAGAAGCTCCTCGTAGCCGAGCCGCTTTGACTCGATCCGCCTGAGCCGCCTCGCACCCTCGCACCGATCCGCCCGAGTCAATTTTCACCTCCGAGCCGATCACATGCGGTAGAAAGTTTCACTTGAGAAGAACCTGCGTCTTAGACGTCCGGATCAAGAATCCAAACCCCCTTCGTAGTCTTGCTAGGACTACTCCGGAGAACAGGAAGAGAGAGAGAATTTAGTCGTCGATCGAGCTTGCTTAAAAAATCTGGAGCTACTCGATCGATGGCTTGGTGTGTTTTTCAACGAAGAGAGTGCACCCCTATTTATATAGGGAGTCGGCACTCACTCTCTCGTTGCGAGCAATGTGGGACATTCCGCAAGAGGGAGAAAAATTCAATTAAGCCAATTTGGCTTAATTTCAAGTTAAAGTGAGATTTTCATAAAAGCAAACTTTAACTAATTAATTCTCCTTGCACATAAACTTTAGACACCAAACAAGCTATCAATCCGAAGAGCTTCGAATGGTGAACGCGTTGGAACCGACAGTGACGAATTTCGACTTCGTTTGACCCCTCAAACAATTGCTCAAAGTTGAGCAAATTATCAAAATTCGTAGCCATCAATTGGGGTTTCAAAAAACCCTAAAACAACTTAAGTTGCGGGCGCGCCCGCTAAGCTTAGCGGGCGCGCCCGACCAAGTGGGCTAAGGCGGGCGGCACGCCCGCTGGGCAGCGGGCCGCGCCCGCTTGCAGCAGGCGCTGGCCCGCTGCCCAGCGGGCCCGCGCCCGCTGCTGCTGTGGGCGTGGCCCGCTGTGCAGCGGTCCATGCCCGCTGCAGTCAGCGGGCTGCGCCCGTTTTCCCTTCCATGTGGGCCTTTTAGCCCAGTGGGTCTAACCCACTTCCCCTTGGACTGTTTTCGCGTTTCCGGGCTCGTTTGAGTTCCGATTTGGACGCGGTTTGAACCTGTGTTTAGACCGGGACGATCCCGTCATCCAGGTAACCCTTTCCAATATATATGTTCCTACTAAATTTGTTGTAACCAATTTACGACATGTTTAATCTTTGGTTTGGCATCAAATGCAATGTTTGTCCCTATTGCTATTGCGACTAACTTTCACAACACGACTTGTGAATATCATCGAATGATTTTCTCTCAATTAATCTTCCTATTACTCATACACGAACACTACTTGGTGTGAGACCCTACAGCCTGACCTTACTACAGGTTGGGGCTCGGAATCCTTAGACGACGGTCACTACGAGCAGTAGCTGTCGTCCCTGTTTCATAATCATCATAACGTGATCGACCCTTTGACAAAAGTATCATTGGGTTTGTATTGGCTGTGTTAGTGATGAACTCCGTTAGCCGTAGTCCCTTCGTCAAGACTTTGTTTCTGTTGGCCTAGGGTATGGTTTACTGTCAACCCTATTAGACAACATTGGTCAGTATACATCGGTCTTTATTGTATATTCGTTGTACTTATTACAACGCACCCCGGCCGAGGATTAACATAAAGACCGTACTGAGCCAGTAACACTAACTTCCCTTTAACGGAAGTGACGAATCCCATCTTAGTCATCTACTCGCCTCGAGAGCTTCGGGTGCAGCTCAACCTAAGATCTTTCAGCAGGCCTGGCCTCGAAGCTAGATCATGGGTCTAAGCTACACCGTTCATTCACAGGCTTGTACGAATGACTTCAGGTCTTAAGGACCAGCTAACCTATCATCACCCTAGAGTTATTAAAGACAGTTCAGTCAAAGTTAACCATTTAATAACTCTAATGTGGTCGTTCAGTGAACTCATTCTCTAATGAGCACCTGTGTCTCGTCTCCGACTTCGCCAAGTCAAATGACTATGAGATCATCATTACCCTAAGGTAAGACTAAGACACAATGGTCTATCCGATGTGTCGATATCCAGTTCTCGACATATCTATGACCACAAACCGTTTAAGACTTACGTTTCTATTCGGTCACTTACTTACTCATAATCAAGATCTCATCTAGATACGTAAGGACCTAACTATAAGTCTATGGATATTATCTAAGCATATTAATACGAACGATTTTATACTTAGAATAATATGTACCATATACCGTATGAACGAGACGTATATCTGGGATAAATTGCCTTATGGGCACATATTCTCCTACATCTCCCACTTGCACTTAGGCTATTTATCTCGGTATCTCATACCGCTATAGCATATCAGTCACATTGACATTTATATGACAAACCTAAGAGTGGTTTTACTAACGAGTATCTACAACGAATTTTAATGGATTAATTAATACATCTCTTGATCACACACAGGGTTGATCCTTGGGAAAAATGATCTGGATCAATTTTTCCTATCTTTGTATAGCTAACAATTGGCTTACACAATCTAGATGTAGGGTCTAACATTTTTAATCTATGAGTCAGTCTCAGCTCATTCCACTTTGTCTTGTGTCAATATGTCAAGTACATACATGACACCCTGAGTCTCTATATATTCGATTAAATCAAAACAATTTTGATTCAATGTTTTATATAGATGATTTATAAGTAGGAAATCCTTTTTACTTAAACCGAAAGACCGGAACTAAGTATACGAGCTTGCTCCCACTGACTTTGAGAATTACCTGGTTAAATACTTTAATATTATATCTAAATCATATTTAGATTGTATATACGAAGATATAACCATAAGATAAGTGCTATAGATGGAATGTACTAGTGTCAGGTCCGGTTTGACGAATGAGTCAAGTCAAGATCGGTTTAAGGAATCTTGATATTGACTCGCTCAATCAAAACGTCCTACACTGTGCTTTCCTTTAACCACATTTAATATTAACTCTTTAATAACTAAATGCAGTTTATCAAGAATTAATCTTAATATGCATATAACTGTGATCGCACACAATTTATACGCCCCTGGAACCTATACTTAACTACCAATTGGCTATAACATTAAGTCAGCTCAAAAATCAACATTTTTCGAAGCTTCGCATCATCATTCGAGAATTTTCGCAACCATCTCAGAAAGCCACAATCACAGAAAATTTAAGCCAATCAAATTTCAACTCAACATCAAACGTAATTCCTGAGACATTCATAAAACAACGGATTCATTAAGATGAACCGTAATTTGTTTATCCAAATAAACTTTGAGTGTAGAACACTCAATCATTGTTTTCAACTTAAAAGAAATGATACATTTTATTTCAACTAAAATTAGTATCATCTTCTTCTTGATCATGTCTCTTGAAGTCGTTTGAACGGCCCTAGCAGCAACGATTGCTCAGATTACCGACCGTCCTCCGTACTTCACCTAATCTCCGCTTCTTATCAGCCACCTGTATACAATACACAGATGTCTTTTAGTATCTCATACTATAAGATTGGAAATGATTACGTTTCATTGAATTGAATTTGTACCTGAGGTGGAGGCATCAGTATGCCCCTTCTTCTTCTCTGCAAGATAGATCTTACAGTTCCTCTTCCAGTGGCCAATCTTGTGGCAATGGAAGCACTCAGATTTCGACGGGGCCCCTTTAGTCTTTTTCTTCCCTTTCTTCGCCTTCGCAGGTTGCGGGACCTGCCTCTTCTTACCCTTGCCTTTCGGCTGGTCGGAAGAAGCAGAGCCGACAACCAGTGCAGTCGGCTTCTTCTCAATCTCCTCAAACTGCCTAAGCATATTGAGGAGACCAGGAAGATCCGTTTCAAGGCTGTTCATTATAAAACCAGTGATGAAAGGCTTAAACTCAGGAGTCAAAGACTTTAGGATAATGTCTATGGACATCTCATTGTCCAAGACAAATCCTAACTGGGCAGCGTCCTCTACGTACCCGATCATCTTGATAACATGATCCTGTACGGGCCTTGTCCCCATCTTGGTGCCCCAGAGGTTGCTGGTGGCTTCGAACTTGGCAGCTCGAGATCGCTTGCCGTACAACTCTTGTGCATTGAGAAGCATGCTTTGAACATCCATATGTTCATGCTTCCTCTGCAACTCGTTAGTCATCGAAGCCAGAGTAAGGCACCTAGCCTTCTCTGCATCCCTCTGGTACAATTTGTAGGCTTCCGTTTCCTCGAAGGTCGAATCTTCATCGGGCTTATCTGGAGCGTCCTCGAACAGTACGTATCATATCCCGGCTAGGGAAAGGACCAACTTAATGTTCCTAAGCCATTCTTTGTAGTTCGTTCCATCCAGCACGTTCTTCTCAACCATATATCTAAGACCCGAATCCATTCTGCATTTTATAGATACTTTTAGTCAGTATATGTTCGTAGTATAGTTTTAATGGTTTTTATAAAACTATATTCTCCCACTAAATTTATTAAAGCCATAATAAACGATTTATTATAAAATAACATTTGTGAGAGAGGGATCCGACTACCCCGAGTCTGACAACCTTGAGTGTATCTCAACAAGTTGTCCGACTCTGCAGTCGGTAGACGAACTCGTCGTCAATCATATTAACTATGATTCCCTATCGATTTTTACCCCGAGTCATTTGTGATCATGAGTGTGCTCAACCGGATCACAATGGCTAGCCTAGTCGAACCCTTGTTTTCGTGTCTAGCCTGACTTGCCCCGCCGCTCGGTGTATGCACGACACGTTGGTTTGGGTCAGGACTTAGACTACATTCTTGGTTAGACTTATGCCGATGCTCGAAGAATGAGACAACTGTTTCAGTCAGGTCAAGATGTCAATCAAGAAATCGGTTTCTATAAGATTGACATATCACGGCTTGAGTGTAGCTCAACAACCGTAACATGTTTCTTACAGTTGCCAACTCCTAAAACAAGGAGGGCTACGATTTATCTTGAACAAGATTATTATCGTATTGACTTAGGTATAGTCGATGGACTTACATAGTCATGAATCGACTCCTTGCGGTCCAGCGGACGCGGCCAGGGAATTGACTAAGCCAAGACCACTTGTTACCCAGTCTAGCTAGGTTGGTCCAGCAAACTTAGCCAAGCACATTGACCGACATCATGATCCATTGAAGGAGTTATCATCAATTCTATGTTTTCCAAACAACTAAATGGCTTTTAATTAAGAAAACTAGTTAATCCTTATCAACTAGTGGATCCTAAAAATTCGAAATTTTACAGATTGGTTGAACAATTTTTATTAAGTCCTTATCAACTATAAGGTCTATTCGTTCAACGTGCTACCCCAATCTAATTAGGATTTTATAAAACAATTCAACATTTTCAAAAATAGTCTCTTGTGAAAATCATCAATTAAACGATTTATTAGAAATGATTTACAAACAAAGGGACTACCCTAATCTGGTATTAGGTTTTGATGTTGTTTTGTTTTATCAAACGTATCATGTCACTAGTTTATAAAATTTCATCTCATAAAATTTTTTAAACATTTAATGGCTAACCTAATAAGGTTCACATGTCCATTAAAAAGAAACAACTAATTTATCAACATAAATAAAATTTCATTTTGTGACATACATGAGTATTTGCAAGTTTAAATTATCTACATAATAAAAACATGCAAATCTAAATTTTAACAATTAAAATTAAAGATTAAAATTTAAAGCCTAAAAAATTTCATCGCATAAAACTAGGTCGTATAAAATTATCAAATAATTTTAAACCTGGGCTTTAAAAAATTTTTAATCATATTTCTAAAATTAAAACATCATATAAATAATTTTAGAAACATCTATGTAATATAAAAAAGAAACTAATTTATGTTTCATCTCATGAAAATAAAGTATTTCTATTATTTACATATTTTTAAAACAATTTTAAAACTCTTTTAAAATCTTTTAGAAATCGTTTTAGAAGCTTTCAAACAAAGTTTTTAAAGATTTCTAACCTTTATGTAACTAAAGAAAATTTAAATTTCAAAGATAAAATTTTTCTATAAAGGAACATAAACATTAAATACCCAAAAAAAAAATTTATATCTCATAAAAAATAATTTTATAAAGTATTTAAACATTGGTACCCTAAAAATTTATCGCATAAAATAAATAGTCCCCAAAAACAATTTTCGTGTTGAAAAAACAATTTTTAAACACAAAACAATTTTTTAAAACTATTTAAAATAGTTTATTATGTTAAAACTTAAGCAATTTTAAAGATTTAAAAAACGCTTAAAAGATCAACATGCATAACCGTGGCTCCGATACCACTGTTGGGGTTTTGGCGGACACCCAGAGCTCGGATCTGTGTCCGTCCTAAGTCGGACGGACCACAGAGGCACGAATGCGCAGCGGAAAACGGAAATTCAAAAATTTCCAGACTAGCTAAACTATTTAGCTAGGCTCTGGGGAGCCAGAACCTAGCCCGATCTATGCCAACTTGGGGTGGATCTGACCACCCCAAGAGGGATCTACTCTAAAGCGGCTAATTAAATCTACACTACAAATTACTTAACCACATACCCGGAATCTTGGCCCTGGAGCAGGCAAGATGTACCGCACCGTCTTCAGAAGCTCCTCGTAGCCGAGCCGCTTTGACTCGATCCGCCTGAGCCGCCTCACACCCTCGCACCGATCCGCCCGAGTCGATTTTCGCCTCCGAGCCGATCACACGCGGTAGAAAGTTTCACTTGAGAAGAACCCGCGTCTTAGACGTCCGGATCAAGAATCCAAACCCCCTTCGTAGTCTTGCTAGGACTACTCCGGAGAACAGGAAGAGAGAGAGAGAATTTAGTCGCCGATCGAGCTTGCTCTAAAAATCTGGAGCTACTCGATCGATGGCTTGGTGTGTTTTTCAACGAAGAGAGTGCACCCCTATTTATATAGGGAGTCGGCACTCACTCTCTCGTTGCGAGCAATGTGGGACATTCCGCAAGAGGGAGAAAAATTCAATTAAGCCAATTTGGCTTAATTTCAAGTTAAAGTGAGCTTTTCATAAAAGCAAACTTTAACTAATTAATTCTCCTTGCACATTAAACTTTAGACACCAAACAAGCTATCAATCCGAAGAGCTTCGAATGGTGAACGCGTAGGAACCGACGGTGACGAATTTCGACTTCGTTTGACCCCTCAAACAATTGCTCAAAGTTGAGCAAATTATCAAAATTCGTAGCCGTCATTTGGGGTTTCAAAAAACCCTAAAATGACTTAAGTTGCGGGCGCGCCCGCTAAGCTGCGGGCGCAAGTGGGCTAAGGCGGGCGGCACGCCCGCTGGGCAGCGGGCGTGCAACAGCCCGCTGCTGCAGCGGGCGCCCGCCCGCTGTAGCGGGCGCCCGCCCGCTGCTGTCAGCGGGCCTGCGCCCGTTTGCCCTTCCCTGTGGGCCTTTTAGCCCAGTGGGTCTAACCCACTTCCCCTTGGACTGTTTTCGCGTTTCTGGGCTCGTTTGAGCTCCGATTTGGACGCGGTTTGAACCTGTGTTTAGACCGGGATGATCCCGTCATCCAGGTAACCCTTTCCAATATATTTGTTCCTACTAAATTTGTCGTAACCAATTTACGACACGTTTAATCTTTGGTTTGCATCAAATGCAACGTTTGTCCCTATTGCTATTGCGACTAACTTTCACAACACGACTTGTGAATATCATCGAATGATTTTCTCTCAATTAATCTTCCTATTACTAAGACATGAACACTACTCGGTGTGAGACCCTACAGCCTGACCTTACTACAGGTTGGGGCTCGGAACCCCTAGACGACGGTCACTACGAGCAGTAGCTGTCGTCCCTGTTTCAGAATCATCATAACGTGATCGACCCTTTGACAAAAGTATCATTGGGTTTGTATTGGCTGTGTTAGTGATGAACTCCGTTAGCCGTAGTCCCTTCGTCAAGACTGTGTTTCTGTTGGCCTAGGGTATGGTTTACTGTCAACCCTATTAGACAACATTGGTCAGTATACAGCGGTCTTTATTGTATATTCGTTGTACTTATTACAACGCACCCCGGCCGAGGATTAACATAAAGACCGTACTGAGCCTGTAACACTAACTTCCCTTTAACGGAAGTGACGAATCCCATCTTAGTCATCTACTCGCCTCGAGAGCTTCGGGTGCAGCTCAACCTAAGATCTTTCAGCAGGCCTGGCCTCGAAGCTAGATCATGGGTCTAAGCTACACCGTTCATTCACAGGCTTGTACGAATGACTTCAGGTCTTAAGGACCAGCTAACCTATCATCACCCTAGAGTTATTAAAGACAGTTCAGTCAAAGTTAACCATTTAATAACTCTAATGTGGTCGTTCAGTGAACTCATTCTCTAATGAGCACCTGTGTCTCGTCTCTGACTTCGCCAAGTCAAATGACTATGAGATCATCATTACCCTAAGGTAAGACTAAGATACAATGGTCTATCCGATGTGTCGATATCCAGTTCTCGACATATCTATGACCACAAACCGTTTAAGACTTACGTTTTTATTCGGTCACTTACTTACTCATAATCAAGATCTCATCTAGATACGTAAGGACCTAACTAGAATTCTATGGATATTATCTAAGCATATTAATACGAACGATTTTATACTTCGAATAATACGTACCATATACCGTATGAACGAGACGTATATCTGGGATAAATTGCCTTATGGGCACATATTCTCCTACAATGACAAGGGCAATTCTAGCTTCGTTGTCAAGCTAGAATTTGAATTTGCGCCTAGACCACTATCATTTCACGGTCTAGTCTCTTTCACGCTAAAACAAAGCAATGGCCTAAAACATGACCTAAAACAAGGTTGGCAAGTTTCACTTGCCTGGTACCGAGGTTGTTGATCGTCGAGTCAAGATCGCTATTCTACAGGGATTTGGGTTCGCTGTTATGGCAAAACAGAAAATCAGATTTGTGAGTTCTAATCCGGATTGCATTTGAATCCTATAACATCTAGTAATCCATTTTTAATTAGGGTTTTCTAATTTACAGTGTGGTTTTTTGGGAAATTAATGGTAGATCACTAACCGTTTACGAAGCGGAAGAACGAAGATCGAGACGCCTATGAATCTGCAGGTAGGAGAAGATCTCGCTGGATTCCGGATTGCCGTCGCCAAATCGGATCTAGCACGGCAACGGAAGAAGCGATCCCGAAGAACTACGGTTGAAAAGAATTCCTCGCAGCGGCTAAACAACAGATCTGGAGATGGGAGATTGTGGGGAAAATCTGGAGAAAAAAGGAGAATTTAGGGTTTTAGGGTCGGCCGGCGGCCTACGGGGTGGTGCCAGTGCAATGGAGGGGGAGAGGAAGCACGGGAGGATGAAGGAAGGCAAGAGGAAGCTTGGGGGATGATTGGGGAAGAAAGTTGGAAGGCAAAAGTGAAAGAAGAAGTAGAAACGTATAGGGTTTAAATAGAAAGATTAAGCGGCGGCTACGACTTAACCTAGGGTTACTGGGCAAACTAGTCGGTCAGTGAAGAGTGGTCGACCGACTAGTTTGGGAACTAGTCGGTCGGTCGTCCAACTGAGACCGACTAAAAGCAAACAGTGAACAAGGTTGGTACAGGATAGACAGAGTTAGTCGGTCTGTGAAGGCTCGTCAACCGACTAGTTTGGAAACTAGTCGGTCGGTGATTGTTCATAGACCGACTAAGGGTAAAATTAGATAGATATTAAGTACTGAGAGTTAGTCGGTCAGAGAAGGAACTCTAACCGACTAGTTTGGCAACTAGCCAGTCGGTAGATGTTCTTTGACCGACTAACTACAAACAGTAACTCGGCTGCTCAGAAGAGCTCAAAATTAGTCGGTCTGAGTACAAGTTCTAACCGACTAGTTTGAGAACTAGTCGGTCGAAGAATGTGCTTAAACCGACTAAACGTAAACAGTAACTTAGCGGAAATTATTAAGATGCTCCTTAATGAACCAACTAAGATGCACCAGAAGTGCCGAATCGAAGCGCGAAGCTTCGGGAAGATTCCTATGGCCTCTAGGATCACTCTAGCTCTAAGATATGGACGCTATGAAGCTCATCGTAAGAACGTCAGACAGGGAAAAGCACACAAGGAGAGAACATCTAATATTATTCATATAATGGTCATTACAAAAACTGGTCGTTACATCAAGAATCTATCTAAGTTTGGTTCTACTAATGCCTCTGCTCCTGTGTGTTATAAATGCAACAAGCCAGGACATATCAAGCCGGATTGTCCTCTAAACAAACACAAGAAGAAGTGGAAGGCATCCAAGCACGACAAGTCAAGAAGGCACAAGAAAGGACTTGTAGGTACATTCACTGACTCCGAAGAGGACCCCTCAAGTGGAGAGTCGGATGATGAACGCGTGGAGAAAGCACACATGTGCTTCATGGGAAAAGAGGAACGTGTTCAAGAAACTTCCTCCGATGAAAGCGAGGAAAGCGAGGATGATGGCGGTGAGGTAACCATGGATGAACTTAAATTAGCCAACAAACAACTTTGGTATAAGTTTTCTAAATTGGCTAGTAGATTTATTAAGACTAAAAATGAGTTAGATAGTCTTAAAAACTCGCCTAAGCCTATCATCGTCAACAATGACACCGTTGTTGAAGGGTTGAGAAATGAGATTGAACATCTCAAATCTCAACTTGAGCATGTTCATATCGAGGATTCGGATGAACATGTGATAGCGGATTTGACGTCTCAAATCTCAACTTTGAGTATTGAGAATAAAAATCTCAAGTCACGTGTTTGCGCACTCACATCACAAGTGTCCACCTTGGATGCTTCGATGCATTCTCTCACCGAGAAGTATGAGTGCACATTAGGCCAAATTCATGAATTTAATAAGGGTAAGGGCCATTTGGATAATATCCTAAATGACTTACCTCCGGCCAATCATCACATTGGTTTGGGGTATAAGATGGGAGATTCATCCAAATCGTCCGGCACCTTTGTTAGGCCAACATCCGATGCTTCTACTAGTGGGAGTAAACACCCCATGGGTAGTTCTTCTACCAATGGTGCTTCCGCTAGGTACACACCAAAAAGGGGGAGAATGTTGAGTATTGATTCCCCGGATTTGGTTTTGGATGATGAGCAAACATAAATATTGTGAACTAACTGTTTGTGAGCGCAGTTATGGAGATCGTCGCCAAAAGAATACGTACATCAAAAGCGACGTCTCAAGACTTATCAATACGTGTGATCGTGTGCCTAAATCTTCGTTGAAGCTCAAGGAGTTTATTGAAGTCAAGAGTGAAGATTGAAGCTTCGAAGACGGTTTGTCATGAATTATTTATTGTCTTCTAGCTTCATAGATTAGAATGTTAAGCCTTGAGTAGGACTTACTTTATAATCTTCATTTCGCTCATATCTTAGAGCTAGGGTTATCATAGAAGCCATTAGAAACTTTCCCGAAGCTTATCGCTTCTTCCCTCGGCTTCTAGTGCATGTTAGTTGGTTCAAGTAGAAGAACCAACTGACTAGATGACGATCTAGTCGGTCGGCAATTCCTCTTGAACCGACTAGAATGCCTTGCTCTTTTCATCCTAGCTATGTTGATCAATTAGTCGGTCAAAGAAGATTCACCGACCGACTAGATAACGATCTAGTCGGTTAGGAATCCTTCTCAGACCGTCTAGTTATCATTGCCTCTGTACAGCCTGAGCTACTGTTTAGAGTTAGTCGGTCAAAGAACGTTTGTCGACCGACTAGTTGATAAACTAGTCTGTCAGCATTTGTTCTTAAACCGACTAAATCAACTTGAAGTCAGCCTATTCTATTTCGACTATTAGTCGGTCAAAGAGCATTCACCGAACGACTAGTTGTGAAACTAGTCGGTCGGCAAGTCTTCTTAGACCGACTAGTTGTCATCTCCTGTACTTCGACCTTTTGGCTGTTCAACCATTAGTCGGTCTACGTTGTATCACCGACCGACTAGTTGATGAACTAGTCGGTCAGTGATCCTTCTTTGACCGACTAGTCTGGTGCAGAATAGAGCCGTTGGAGCTTTAATTGAAACGTTTTTCTCTCTCTCTTTCCTCTATCCTATATATACTTGGAGGGGTTCTTTCCTAGTATTCAAGGCTGTCATTTTAGAGGTTTAGAGAAATCAAAGATAAGCTATTCAACTCCATTCCAAAAGCTTTCTCTTCCTCACAAGAATCCCTCCCTCAACTCTTTGAGCCATATTCCTCAAGAGAGATTCTCTCCATTGTGAGCCTTCCAAGCAAAGAGCTTGATCCAAAGTCACCATCCTCCATCCTAGCCTTCGATCTCTGATCTTATTGGTGGAGCTTCGGTTTGGTGACATGCTCTCCTCAAAATCCTTCTTGCCCTAATTTGGTAAGTTATACTCAAGGCATAGGATTTTGTGGTAAGTGTTCTTTATTTCATTTCAGTCGTTATTTGAATTGTTCTCTCGGTTGTGAGAGAAGGGTGTGATCCCGGTTTGTGGGAGTCACATGTCTTTTGTATGATTTGGTCTTGTGAAGGTTTTTCACAAGAATTTCATAGTGCTAAATCTAGGGTTAGAGGTTTCTAACTCTAGTATCCGGAGTGGATCCGGGTGGTTGGGACGTAGGATCACCGGGAACAAGTCAGGGAGACTTGGGTGGATCCGAACCCGTTACATGCTTTGTTTACGTTTGATAATTCTTGTTGATTGTTGTTTATTCCGCATTGTCGTTTGTTTCTTGCACAATAATTAGGAATAACTATCTTGATTATTTTAAAGTACTATTCATCCCCCCCCTCTAGTACATGTGCAGTAGCTTCACAGGGCACTACACATACCCGACTAGGACATAATCATGCATGCACTGTCCTACATCATCATCGTCCCTCTCGTGCGGCCGCACTAGACATCCAAATGTACGCAAGTGTGAGAAGTCAACGACTCTGTCCGTCCATAACTCCTCGAGAACAGAACTACCTACGACTAGTAACGGTGTTCGGTTGATGAGCTATACCGTAGTAGCAAGGGTCTCTGCCTATAATTTCCCAGGAATGCCAGATGGTCTCATCCTGATTATACTGTCTGCTACACCACCGTGAGGGTCTCCATCAGGAATAGTGTAACGGTACGCGATCCCCTCTGACTTGCAAATGATGTGTCCATATTTTCTACTATTTTCATATCATTATTTCATTGCATCTCATGCCATTTTCGCATCCAACCACCTCATTTTACTACGATATTATATTTCTGACGATATCTTCGAGTTTCGTTCTGTATTGTGAGTTTTCAGGATTTTGGAGCGATTTGGGACCCCCACTGGGGTATGGACGCATCTGCCATGCTCGTGAGGTCATTGGCGAGGCTCTGGAGGAGTTCGCCACACTTCTGGAGCCATTGGAGGAGAAGAGAGAGAGCAGAGGAGAGAGAGACAGCCCCTAGTAGCTCCCCAGACAGTTTCCCAGAAAATGCTCGATTCGAGTAGCTCAGCTGCTCGACCGAGCAACTTTAATTTGAGAAGAGAGCTGATACGGGCTGACTCGGACCGAGCAGTTCATCTGCTCAGTCGAGCAGCCTCAATTTCCACAGGTGAAGTAGTTCAGCGATGCGGCCCGAGTAGCTGACCGAGTCGACTCCTGCTCGGACCGAGTAGAGCTTACTCGGTCCGGGTAGGCAAAGCGGCAGTTTCGAAGATTTTCAATTCCCTGTAGTGCTCGGTCGAGCAGCTCATCTGCTCGGTCTGAGCCACCGAACGAGCAGCTTATTGCTCGACAGAGTCACCTACTCGGTCGGCAATTCCAGGGTCGTTTTTGAAATGTTTTCAGAGGCCATCGATTACGCACGATCTGTGGCAACTGAAGCTGGGAGCTGTGCGAGCAATGAGGAGGCGAATTTGATTAGAGTTTTTTTGAAGAGTTTTTTAGCGGAGCTCCGGCGATTTTGTATTGGTTCTTTTAGATCAAAAACAGCTGATATTTTTAGATTAAAATTGAGAGATTATTACTTTCATTCTTGATTTTTCTTGCGCTTGGAATCCTAGATTTTTCTGGATCTATTGTTCATCTATTCTCTTTGTAAGTTTTTGTCTTCATTTTATTAATCTGCGATGATGTCTTCATATCTAAAAATTGCATTGTTATCTGTCGTCATCGCCATGTGTGAGTAGATTATTCTAGAGTTGATGGGTTAGCCCTAGGATCCTAGGGGAAAATATAGATCTGGATCCCTACATTGAATTGGGGATTTAGGGAAGTATTTCGGTAGATCCTACCGAATCCATAGATAACCCGTTTGAGATCATGCCCACGGTCTGTGGAATTGATGGGCTTAAGGGGTATCTAGGGATTCGAATAGGAAAATCGGTGGATCCAACCAAGGCTCGTGACCATGCCCGGCTCGCACCTTGAGGGGATCCATCGACGAACTATATTGCTACGTTGACGGCTACCGCCATTGCGTCAACGAGAGCCACCGAAATACCCTGCAATTCTAACCCACGAGAGTGGTACGAATTGGGGGATTAATTCCCTAGCCCTAATGCAATGCAAGGATCCTATCCCAACGTCGACCCCCAACGATCCTAGTGGTGATCCCTGACGCCCTAGTCCCTTTTATTAATATTACAACAATAACACCCCAACCAAATCTTTTACCCCGATAGCTATATCACTTCAAGACTTAGAAATAAACTGAGAATCCATTGACACTATCACCGTCCCTGTGGGATTTGATATTTATTATACTATAACTCGACACTGTCCGCTTGCAGATTGAGCCCGGAATTGAAGCCTAGGGGCCATACCACGCCTGACGATCGTGACACCGCCAGGTGGAACCTAGGTGTAGGTTTCGGGTGCACAACCAGGTCAATTTTTTGGCGCTGTTGTCGGGGACGACAATAGTGTTCTATCACAGTTTGTTTTTATTTTGTGAAGTTTGCTAGCACTCTGATCATTTCTCACCTTTCCACCATTTTCATTCTCTTTCTATTTTCTCTGCCTTGCTACTAACATCTTCCTCTAGCTAGCGATTATTTCATTGCCAATCAGGCATTATGGAGATGGTAATGCAAGTGAAATGGAGCTGTGAGTCTGATAGCGACTCAGAGGAGTTCAGCTTCTCTCATTATCATTTGCACGGCTTCCAAGACTCGCGCATGGACGAGTCCATGGTTGAATGCGTAGCTAGAGAACTGATTGATGCAGTTCGAATTATCGGCTCAGGAACCTATGTTGCAGGTAACGCAAATCAGTAATTAGTTATGGATCATACAATGAACCAGGTTTCTAATGCAAGTACCATTGAAGACGATATTCGCATAAGCTTCGAAGAGAACGTAATGCTCCTTCAGACCATTGAGACTCCACCTGTTGATGCATACTGGGGAGAGACTCATCAGTTGGAGTTGTTGAACGATTCTCATATGCTTGAGATATTAGAGATCGTGGTAGCTGATGTATGGGCCAATGGCCCAGTTGAATTCCCTACAGACGACCCAGCTACACAAGAGCTCTCAGTTTTAATTGCATCCGCTTTCCATAATACGGATGCCCTGGATGGTGTCGCCGTAGCTGATGGAATCTATGTGCGACACGAGGAAGATACATTACGCTTCTATAACGACAGCCCTCTGCAGGTTTCAGCATATGAAGAACATGCCAATGAGGAGTATACAGACTCATCACCATCGCAAAACCACATCAACCAGGGAAGTACTCCAGATTTTATGTTTGATAGCGAACGCATACCTGAAAACCTTGCCTCTGTTGACAGGTGCGCCACTGGAACGGAACCTGCAGACGTCTGCCGACGCACCTTCATCTCCATGCTCCTCCTATAATTCCGCAAACGAAGAATTTTCGGCTTCTGAACCCGAGATCGAGGATGCATCTTTCTCACAGGCAAGAGATGACGGGGGTACAGCGCCCCCTCAGGTAGAACTAAAACCCCTCCCTGCCAATTTGAAATATGCTTTTCTGGGGGAAAACTCCACTTACCATGTCATTGTGAATGCGGCCCTCACCGAACCCCAGCTAGAGAGTCTCCTGAAAATCCTAAGGTCTCACAGAAAAGTGATAGGGTACAACATCTCTGAATTGAAGGGTATCAGCGAGACCATATGTATGCATAGGATTCACTTAGAGGATAAGGATGCTACCTCCATTGAGCCTCAAAGGCGGTTGAACCCCAACATGAAAGAGGTGGTGAAAAGGAGGTCCTGAAGCTTTTAGAGGCTGACATCATTTACCCCATTTCTGATAGTAAATGGGTTAGTCCCATGTAGGTTGTCCTTAAAAAGGGGGCATGACAGTCGTAAAAAATGAAAAAGATGAATTAATCTCCACTAGGATTGTCACCGGGTAGCGCATGTGTATCAATTATAGGAAACTGAATAAATCCACCAGGAAGGACCATTACCCTCTGCCCTTCATAGACCAAATGCTCGAGCGCTTAGCTAAGCACAAATACTTCTGCTACTTAGACAGATACTTCGGATTTTTCCAAATCCTGATGCATCGGGAAGACCAAGAGAAAACGATGTTCACATGTCCTTACGGCACCTTCGCTTATCGAAGGATGCCGTTTGGGCTATGTAACGCACCTGCCACATTTCAAAGGTGCATAACGTCTATTTTCTCAGATTTCATCGATAATATCATGGATGCCTTCATGGACGATTTTTCCGTTTATGGCACCGAATTTGATGATTGCTTAGCTAATTTGTCCAAGGTCTTAGAACCATGCCAAGACAATAATCTTACTTTGAATTGGAAAAAATGTCATTTCATGGTGACAGAAGGAGTTGTCCTTGGGCATGTCATCACTTCTAAAGGAATTGAGGTCGATAAGGCCAAATTAGAGGTTATTAAAAGTCTTCCGCCACCCACTAACATCAAGGGTATCCGTGATTTTCTAGGACATGCCAGTTTTTACAGACGTTTTATAAAGGATTTCTCCAATATTGCCCGCCCGCTCGCGGAGCTCCTAGCCAAGGACGCTCCTTTTGTGTTTACTGACGCCTGTTTGCTAGCTTTTAACAGGTTAAAGGAAGCTCTCATCTCGGCTCCGATTATACAGCCATCAGACTGGAATCTGCCATTTGAGCTTATATGTGATGCTAGTGACCAGGTGGTGGGAGTTGATCTTGGTCAAAGGAAGGAGGGGAAGCTCCATGCTATATATTACGCTAGCAAAACTTTGGATGACGCTCAAAAGAACTACAACACCACAGAGAAAGAGCTGCTCGCCGTAATTTATTCTATAGAGAAGTTCAGATCCTACCTCTTGGGATCCAAAGTGATCATCCACACGGATCACGCGGCGTTAAAATATCTGTTAAGCAAGAAGGATGCTAAACCACGTCTAATACGATAGATTCTCCTGCTCCAAGAATTTGACATTGAGATCAAAGACAAGAAGTGAGCAGAAAATGTGGTAGCAAGCCATTTGTCGCGGTTAATTCAAAGGCACGGGGATAACAACTTGCCAATTGACGATTCATTCACCGGTGAACAATTATTTGCGGCAAATTACTCCGAAGCCCCCTGGTACGCTGACATAGTGAATTACTTGGTGAGTGGCATAGTTCTGCATGGGTTGGCGACCTATTCAAGGAGGAAGTTCCTACATGATGCCAATAGTTACTTCTGGGACGACCCGTACCTGTTCAGGTCGTGCACCGATGGGATCATCAGGCGATGTATCCCAAAAGAAGAGGCGACATCCATCATATCGCATTGCCACGATCAACCATGCGGTGGACACGCAGCTGTCACTAAAACCACTGTGAAAATTCTCCAAAGCGGCTTCTACTGGCCTACTATGTTCAGGGATGCAAATGAATACATAAGGAAGTGTGATAGATGCTAGAGGATGGGGATTATCACGAATAAGAATGAAACGCCCCTCCACCGCATCTTGGAGATAGAACTAATCGACTGTTATGGCGTCGATTTCATGGGACCCTTCCCGTCGAGTAACGGCAACAAGTATATCTTGATTGCCGGTGATTATGTCTCGAAATGGGTGGAAGCCATAGCCACCCTGACAAATGACGCGAGGATAGTAGCCAAGGTTTTCAAGAATACTATCTTCCCTCGCTTCGGAGTCCCCCGGACGATCATAAGTGACGGAGGGAGTCATTTCATCGAGAGAAAGTTCGAGGCGATGCTGAAAAAATATGGAGTACATCACAAGGTCGCCCTCGCCTACCACCCTCAGACTAGCGGTCAAGTGGAAGTATCTAATAGAGAAATAAAAAGCATCCTAGAAAAAATAGTTAGCGCCGTAAGGAAGAATTGGTCGCACAAGTTGGGCGATGCCCTTTGGGCATACGACACTGCCTTCAAAACTCCCATCGGCACAACCCTATACAGACTAGTGTATGGGAAAGCTTGCCACCTTCCAGTAGAACTGGAGCATAGAGCATATTTGACGATAAAGAAAATAAATTTCGACTACCAAAGCACCGCCACCAGACGAGCCCTACATAGCAATGAGTTGGACGAAATTCGGCGTAATGCTTATGAAAATGTGAAGATATACAAAGAGAGGACCAAAGCCTATCATGATAGAAATATCACGGTCGTTCGCCACGATGTCGGTGACCAGGTACTTCTATATAGCTCAAGACTACGCCTCTTCCCCGGAAAGTTAACATTGAGGTGGTCCGACCCCCGGCCCCTACAAGATAGTAAGCTTATCCCTAGGAGGTGCCGTTGAGCTCAAAAGAAAGAACGGAAACTTCAAGGTTAACGGTCAGAGAATTAAACCTTACAGAGTTGGAGAACCTATAGGACCGGAGGAGACGTACTTCCTCGAGGGATTCCCCGACAACAACTGATAAATTAAGGGGAGTCGAGCTCATGACTAAAAACGAGCGCTTATTGGAAGGCAACCTAATTTCTTGGATTCTGGATCTTCTTTTTCGGTTTCTTGCTCTTATTTTATATATTTTAGAGATAAATTTTTAAATCCGCAGAGAAATTGATGAATTTCTACTTTGTAAAGGTTAGATATGAGAGCAGATCATTAGGAGGAAGACGGAGTACAGCAGGAGATAGCCCAGGAAATTGGGGCAGAAATGGCACAAGTGCCTCGACCGAGCAGATCCACTGCTCGGTCGAGCAAAGCAGACACGAAAAAGGAAGGAAAGAGTGTTGTTTCTACACGGCCCGAGCAGTCTCCTGGTCGGTCCGAGTAGAAATCGACTCGGTTCGAGCAACGTGACTCGTCTCAAAAGATGTGAGTGCTACTCCCAAGTGCAGGAGATCGATCAAGTAGTAAACCTGGAGAATCAGGTATCAAATCCACGGGACAGTCGACCTGTAAGCCAAAAAGAATCACTTTCAAAAGATTAATAAAGCGATGAAAATTACCACCTTCCGATTGTGAAACAATTGTGATGATGATTTAAGTAAACAAGGAATTAAAACTAAAGAAAGTACGGAGAGTCGTAATAGAGAGCAAATAAGAGGAGCATGTGTCGGATGTGATTTCGTTAAGGGCTTTATGGTCGATGATTTTAAATATCTTTTCTATAACTCAACGTCTCATCCGACTAGGGTATGAGAACGTCGGAAAGTATGGCGATAAAACACGTAAACAAGAGTGCCAAAAAAGTAGTCACGTAAAACGTCGATTTCATGAATAAAGTACGTACAAGTGCCCTCTCGGGTCACGATACATCCTTTCGGATCGTATCACGAATAAGTCTTACTCAGATCATATTCAATTAAGCATGCGCACGTCTCCGCTTAGCATACTTAATAAGAGTATACATAGAAATCAATGAAATACGCGATTAAAACATGTATATAGGGCGAAGAGAATAGGGGATCTTAAGTCATCTGAAATTTACGCTCACCGAAAACTCGCTCAGGCGCCCGTCCGATCACGCAACCCCCTTTCATTTGAGCGGGGCATGCTGTGCCGGCCGGTACGAAGCCACAAGGATCGTTGGATCATCGTTAGAATCGTGAGATCGAGACCAAGCCATGAAAAATATAAAAAGGCAGAAATACTCAATAAAATTCATGTTTTGTGCACAAATAACGTAATTTCTCTAATAAATGATGATATTAAAAATAAGAACGTATTAGAGGCCAATTAAGCATCATATAAGCACAAAATAGGGCTAAATGGGGGTTTAAATATGCAATATTCAACCCGAATCACACCCCCCAACTAGTGTTTTGCTAGTCTCTAGCAAAAAGAGCGATGAAATCGAATGATTAATAAGACAATAAATTCTATCAATTGCTTATGGCATGGCTCAATAATACGCTTTCCAACATGATCTAAACTATCAATATACACAATCCATGCACACGATCGATCGCAAGATATTTTCTCTAATTTAATTTGAATAAATATCATGCAAGCATCGTTTTGCGCAAACAAAAGTATAACACATCGTTATATTCTAGTTTTCTCATCTCAAAGGAATTGGCAAAAAGATCATTCAAATCATGGGTATTGAAGTTGCTTAGCGTATTCACCATTTCTCTTTTTTTCCTTAGTTCCGCGTAACGCGCATCAAGCAACATTTGCGGAAAAATGTATAGCTTGGATCGCTCCATCAAATGAGTGAGGTTCCGGTCAATGGCTCCCAAATCAGACGATAATAGGGCATTAGGCCAAAAAGGACCCCTCGGACTGTACTACTCGAGCCAACCAAGTTATTTATTTAGTGGCAAACTTATTCATTTCATTTTTTCATCATTGTTTTTTCTTTTTTTTCTTTTTCTTTTTTTTAAGCAACTCAACACCCATTAATATGAACATAAACATTAGTAATACTGGCCAAATTCCTCTTCAACTTGACGACTTTTCTAATAAATCGTGTATACTTAAGTTTTTTTTTTCATCACCATAGCATGCATGAAATAAATTCAAACTATTTCGAGATATTAATCATGGCAATTGAAAGTTTTCATGAATAGCATATTAATAGTAAATCCATGAAGGAATAAAAATTAATTTACGCCATAAAAAATTTTTTTTTAGAACTCGATCAATGCGTAATCATCCGAAAAAGTGACACTTCAAGAGGGCTAAGGTGATGTTAGAGGGTGAGTGATGGTGATTTATTCTCTTTTTTTTAAATATAAAAAAAATCCTTTTAAATATAGAAAAAAAAATCATATCCAAAAAAAGTCTAATACACTCCCCCCCAACTTAAAGACAAACTTTGTCCTCAAAGTTGAAAAGAGCATACTAGAGGCAAAAATCCTAAAAAAAACGTAAAATAAATAAAAGAAAATCTACTACTACTGAGTAAGGAAAGAACACACCGGTTTAAGTCCCACCCGAAGGTGGATCCGCAAGCTCCATGGTCATGTCCTCCTTGGTCCAGAGTTCTTGAAAGTGTTTCAGTCGTTGCCCATTGACTTTGAACTCGCTTCCATCCTTTTCATTCACCACAATCACTGCTCCGTGTGGAAAAACTTGTTTGACATGAAATGGACCCGACCACTTGGAACGTAGCTTCCCTGGAAATATATGCAATCGTGAGTTATAAAGAAGAACTTTGTCCCCGAGCTTGAATTCTTTTCGAAGGATCGCCTTGTCGTGCACAGCTTTCATTCGTTCCTTTGCCAGTTTTGCATTTTCATATGCCTCCCTCCGTAGCTCCTCAAGCTCCAAAATCTGCAATTTACGAGAATCATTTGATGAGTCATCAAGCAAATTTAATGATTTAATAGCCCAATAATGCCGTCCGGTATGCCCATGCCTCATTAGTCCTGCGTATGAAGACATAACCAAACGAAGGTGGAAAAGGTCCCATAAAATCAATCCCCCAACAATCAAATATTTCTATTTCTAACATGGGATTTAAAGGCATCATGTTTCTTTTTGTGATCCCCCCCAACTGTTGACAACGCACACATGACTTACAATAAGCATAAGCATCTTTAAACATGGTGGGCCAGAAAAATCCACATTGTAAAATTTTTGCAACAGTTTTATGAGCAGAAAAATGTCCTCCACATATCCCATCATGGCAAAAATGTAAAACACTACTAATCTCATGATCGGGTATACATCGTCTCACAATTTGGTCTCCACAATATTTAAAGAGATATGGACTGATGTTGAACTCCTGCTTCAACCTTTGCCCTGTCCACCTGAATACCTGCTTTAGAAACTAAGTGTCCAAGTACCAAACCTTCCGTAGTCATGAAGTGGCACTTTTCCCAATTGAGTAGCAAGTTCTTCTCTTTACACCTGCACAAAACAAGGGCCAAGTTAGATAAACAATTTTCAAAGGACGTGCCATATACAGAGAAATCATCCATAAATACTTCTACTATCTTTTCAACCATATCACTGAAGATGCTCAACATGCAACGTTGAAAAGTAGCAGGTGCATTGCATAGACCAAATGGCATTCTCCTAAATGCGAAAGTTCCAAAGGGGCAAGTGAAAGTGGTTTTCTCTTGATCCTCTAGAGCAATCTCTATCTGATAATAACCTGAGTAGCCATCTAGAAAACAATAATACTCATTACCGGCCACTCTTTCTAAAATTTGATCTAGGAAAGGCAAAGGAAAGTGGTCTTTTCTTGTTTTCGAATTAAGCTTCCTATAATCAATACACATTCTCCATCCAGTTGTGGTTCGCATAGGTATGAGTTCATTATTTTCATTCTTAACCACAGTTAAACCAGATTTCTTAGGCACGACTTGAGTTGGACTAACCCACTTGCTATCAGAGATTGGATAAATAATTCCAGCATCAAGTAATTTAAGAACCTCACCTTTTACCACTTCTTTTAACGTCGGGTTCAACCGACGTTGCATTTCACGCGTGGGTTTTGAATCATCCTCAAGATAAATGTGATGTGTACAAGTTAAGGGATTTATACCTTTGATGTCTGCAATGGACCATCCAATGGCCCCTTTATGTTCCCTAAGCACATCAAGCAATGAGTGTTCCTGTTCAAGTGTAAGTTTGGAGGATATTACCACAGGGAAAGTCTCTTCTTTTCCTAGGAATGCATACTTCAAGTAATCCGGCAATGGCTTAAGCTCAAGCTTTGGATGCTCCACGTCAGAGGGTAGTTGTGGTGGCAGTCCAGATGGCAATGGTTCAAACCTCGGTGCCCATGCTTCCCTTAATTTTTCTGGATTATCCTGCACAAAATAAGACTCATTAATATCATCAAGATTATAGTCAATATAATTAGAGTCACATTCATACTCAGCTTCAAAGTAGTCTTCAATCAAGTGTTCAATAAAGCATACCTCTTCAATACTTTCAACACCCGTGGGCAACTTACATGATTTAAAGATATTTAATTCAAGCTTCATATTACCAAACGTTATTTTCAACTGTCCATCCCTACAATTGATTACGGCATTGCATGTAGCGAGGAATGGACGTCCTAAGATGACATGAGTGATGTTACCAGAAGGTGGTCCATGTACGTCTAGGATGATGAAATCCACGGGGTAGTAGAACTTGTCCACCTGAACCAAAACATCCTCCACGCAACCTCTTGGAACTTTCATTGATCTGTCTGCTAACTGTAGCACCACTGACGTTGGTTTCAACTCTCCCAAACCTAGATTCAAGAAAACATAGTAAGGCAAAATATTCACACTCGAACCCAAATCAAGCAACGCATTTCCAAAGCTCTTTGTTCCTATAGTGCATGGAATAGTAGGGGAACCTGGATCTTTGTATTTAGGTGGGGTGTTATGTTGGACTATGGCACTTACCTGTTGCGTGAGAAAAGCTTTCTTTTTCACATTAAGCGTCTGTTTCACAGTGCATAAGTCCTTTAAAAATTTCGCATAAGCAGGCACTTGATTTATCGCATCAAGCAAGGGAATATTAATTTTTACCTGTTTGAAGATATCCCTAATTTCTGCCTGATACTTATCTTTTGAAGGTGGTGCTAGCCTCTGTGGAAATGGTGCTGGAGGTGTATATGGTTCAGGCTCCCTTTCTCTGACTTCCTCTTCTTCCAAGTTTTTCTTCTTCTCCTGCAGCTTTTGTGGTACAAGCTCATCCTTTTTCTCCTCGACTATTTGTTCATGCCTAGGTGGCTCTGGCTTTTCTATCTCTTTTCCGCTACGCAAAGTAGTCACCACCTTACATGATTTTACGTTGTCACCTGAAAATGAAGAGGAATTTATGTTAGGATTTGCAACAGATTGAGCTGGTAAAGTACCTTTTTCTTAAGACGCAGCAATTTTAGAAAAGTTTTCGTTAAGCTGCTGAAACTGCTGCTGAAATTGTTGTTGTTGTTGATTCTGCATCTGCATCATTTGCTGAAGTACGGCAGTGATATCAGTGCTCTGCTCTTTTTTCCCTTGATTGCTCGCATGATTTGGATGCTGGTAGGGAGTGGTCGTCTGTTGCGCCGGCTGCTGTGGTCCCCATCTCAGATTTGGGTGATTCTTCCAAGAAGAGTTGAAAGTGTTCGAATTTACCCCTTGATTGGATACCCAATTTACTTCAGTTTGTGGGTTCCTTATGTTCTCTTTCATGGCAGGAATCGCGGGGCAAACAGACGTGTCATGAGTGGGCTGCTCACAAATGGCACAAAACGGTCCAGCTTCGACTGCTTTTGCTGCTCTCAACTCTAGGCCTTGTAGCCTTTGCGTAAGTAGTGCATCCACCTGCGCTCTTATTGCATCGTCTGGCTTTAATGTGTGCATGCCTCCTTTAGCTGGTAGAGGTGGCTCTGATCTGTCAAACTCTGAAGTAGACTCCCATCTCCGTGCATGCTCTGCTATAGTTTCCATGTAATCACATGCCTCCGTAGGAGTTTTCTGAAAGAATTCTCTGTTGCACATCATCTCCATGTACTGCCTAGTTTGCGACTGCAGGCCATCGTAAAAGAATCCAATAGCCCGGCCTTTATCGTATCCATGGTGTGGGCACGCGATCAGAAGGTCCTTGAATCTATCCCATGCTTGGTCATACGACTCCCTCTCCTTCTGCGAAAATGACATGATCTGTCGCTTCAAGGCATGGGTCCTCTGCAAAGAAAAGAATTTTTTTTAGAAACTCTGTTTGCAATTGTAACCAAGTAGAGATAGATCTAGGTGGCAAAGAGTTAAACCAATGTTTAGCTTTATCTTTCAGCGAGAATGGAAATAGTTTAAGATAAACAGAATCAGGGCTAATCTTTCCATCCAACTGTGTTGAGCATACTTCTTCAAAGTTTCTGACATGCAAATATGGGTTATCATTTTCAATGCCATGGTAAGATGGTAAAAGTTGAATCACACCTGGTTTCAGATTAAAAGTATGAGCATCATCAGGCAAAACTATGCACGAATCAGTCACCACCCTAGATGGCATATAAATTTCCAATAAAGGCCTTTCTTGTGCAGGTTGCGTGATGTGTGCTCCATCGTTATTATTAGCCATATTTTCCGTTCGTACTAATCTATGTGAAGTAGGGGATCTATGCCACATAAACTAGCAGAAAAAGATATGTGTTTTTTTTTGTGTTTTTAGAAAGCAAATAAAAATTCATACACTAAAAGATGGAAAGATCTCACCGAATATTCCTCGAGAGAAAATGAAAGTTTGGATCACAAATACCGCTGTCCCCGGCAACGGCGCCAAAAACTTGACTCGTCTCAAAAGATGTGAGTGCTACTCCCAAGTGCAGGAGATCGATCAAGTAGTAAACCTGGAGAATCAGGTATCGAATCCACGGGACAGTCGACCTGTAAGCCAAAAAGAATCACTTTCAAAAGATTAATAAAGCGATGAAAATTACCACCTTCCGATTGTGAAACAATTGTGATGATGATTTAAGTAAACAAGGAATTAAAACTAAAGAAAGTACGGAGAGTCGTAATAGAGAGCAAATAAGAGGAGCATGTGTCGGATGTGATTTCGTTAAGGGCTTTGTGGTCGATGATTTTAAATATCTTTTCTATAACTCAACGTCTCATCCGACTAGGGTATGAGAACGTCGGAAAGTATGGCGATAAAACACGTAAACAAGAGTGCCAAAAAAGTAGTCACGTAAAACGTCGATTTCATGAATAAAGTACGTACAAGTGCCCTCTCGGGTCACGATATATCCTTTCGGATCGTATCACGAATAAGTCTTACTCAGATCATATTCAATTAAGCATGCGCACGTCTCCGCTTAGCATACTTAATAAGAGTATACATAGAAATCGATGAAATACGCGATTAAAACATGTATATAGGGCGAAGAGATAACAAAATCAACGATCACATAGCCCTAACTACATCATAACCAACACACGAGGTCACTAGCCACGCATGGAGATGAGAAAACTCAATTTCATTAGCAAATACATGATCAAAACGTCAAAATACATGCTAAATACGTGAAATACAGAAGTAAAGTTGAGATTTCTATCACCAAAACTCTTCAAAAAGCCTCTGAAATTCTTCTGTAAGACCCTCTATTCTCTGTTTCCAAAGCCCCAGAAAATCTCACGAAAATACGCTCTGTAACCCCTCCAATACGCTCAAAATACGCTCAAAACTGGTGTAGAATACCCTCTGGAATATTAGGGTATTTATAGGGGATTTTAAGTCGGTTCGGATCCGAAATTTACGCTCAAATATACCCAAAACTCGCTCAGATCCGCAATCGACGAGCGGCGCAATTCTGGGCCGTTGGATGAAAGCGGGATGCGCTGAGGAGTCGACACGTGGCGAAGCGGATCAGATCCGCGCCCGCATCCACGTTTCTCCGAATCCAACTCAGGATCAATCGCGCCCGTCCGATCACGAGGCAACGGTGAGGATCAGCCCCCTTTCATTTGTGCGGATCGCCGAAGTGGGGTTGTCGAGCGCCGTTGGATCGCTGATCGACGTACGGGATGAAGCCACGTCGCAGCGGGGCGTGCTGTGCTTTCGAAGTCGAGCGGGGCTGATCTCCGCCATCGGATGAGAGATCGACGGCCAGTATGAAGCCACGTTGCCCGCTGTTTGGCTGTGCTCGAGGATCGTTGGATCACGATCCGACGGTTGATAGGAGGCCACGTAGCCCGCATTCGAATACGTATCAGCGCCAATCTGGGCCGTCCGATCTCGATCGCACGGTCACCTCTTCGCCCGCTGTTCATTCGCTCTCCTCCGTCTGATTAGGCGGGAGCCGCCTGGATGCGGCCACGTGTCGCCCAATGAACGCGTGTACGCACGTATGTCGTATTTACACCGTATTTCTCGCGTATTTCTCCATTTAAATGGTATTCTGTATTTAAAAATACACAGTAATTAGCACAGATCTCAGAAAAATACAAATAAATAGTCGTTAGAATCGTGAGATCGAGACCAAGCCATGAAAAATATAAAAAGGCAGAAATACTCAATAAAATTCATGTTTTGTGCACAAATAAAGTAATTTCTCTAATAAATGATGATATTAAAAATAAGAACGTATTAGAGGCCAATTAAGCATCATATAAGCACAAAATAGGGCTAAATGGGGGGTTAAATATGCAATATTCAACCCGAATCACAACGCATTACTCGGTCGAGTGCTACAAGCTTTCGAAGTTGAGGAGAAAACGTCACTCTGCTAACCCGATCAATAATTATCGGCTCGGCCCGAGCAATAGGCGACTCGACCGAGCAGCTGCTTCTCGGTCAAGTACTACAGGCTTTTGGAAATGTTGAAAAATCATCACTCTGTCAACCTGGGCAGATCATTTGTGACTCGGTCCGAGTAGTTCTTCAGCACGACTGAGTAACCATCTGCTCGACCGAGCAAGCTGAAGGAGTATCCTCACATTTTTATCTCTTTCTTCCTGCAGCTTAGTCGATCGAGCAATCGTATTGCTCGGTCCGAGTAATCCTATCTCCATCTTACTCGACCGAGCAACCGTATTGCTCGGTCCGAATCATGTTTCACTGCTTATCGGGTCGATGCGCCTCTCAACTAAACCCGCTTTCGCCCTTTTCAAGCCGTAACCTAATCGATCCCCCCCTCCGCTCGACCCAACCCCTTTCCTTCCCCCATAGCCGTCGCCCCCTCTCCAAAGGTCGCCACTTATAGTTTAATCTTCAACCGAGCACCCTTTGCAATTGAATTTACTTGTTTATGTTTCAATATACTGATGTCCTCCCTATATCTATTTCAGGTATGAATTGCTAACGACGGTGGATGCTTATTTAAAAAGATTGGGGATACTTCGGATCAGCGGCAACCACGACACGAAACACAACGCCATCTCATTCTAGTCAGTAAATTCGTTCCCCTATTTGTTTTACATAGTACATCACTTTTCTCCTCCGCTTGCACAATGCCTCCATGCCGTACTAGACCCACCAACACCGGCACATCAAACCCTAGACCTACCCGGCATACACATCGCACACACTCGCCTACTCAAACCAACACTGTCGTCGAATCATCCACCTATACCCCTCCACCACCCACCGCCCCTTCCCCCTCAACCCCTTTACATAGGCGACGCAAAATATGAGGTGAAATTCTGTGATGATGACCAAGCCGACCAGTTCTCTGCCATGCTCCTACTAGCAGGATATGGTGGTGCGATGACTCAACAGTCGGTCGAGCGTGACCTGCCTTTCCTTCAGAGCCTCATTCGTCACATTCGAACTGACCCACCTCATGACTTCCAACCAGATCCTCCACCCACCACTCCTGGTCCACAGCAGAGGGACCCATCACCACCCCCCGAGGGTGTGCCTCTGCTTGATGTAGTCCTTCCGGCTTTTGTCTCCCCTATTTATTTTGTGCCCATCTGTCTTTTCGGAGCCCTACTTTTACAAAAGCTTGGGGGAGGCGCCGCACATGCATCATATCTCATTGTGCATTGCATCATTCAATGTTTTTATTTGCTTTTCTTTTTGCACAGTTTTTATTTTATTCCCCCACCCATCCTACCCCTTTAGCATCATCTCCCGCTCATGAGCGTTTTCTTGGCAGTGAGGACACTGCGAGATTTAGCTTCGGGGATGAGCGCTACCGCTTTATTTTTGATTTTTTTCTTTTACATTTTCTCTCCTTATTTCAGTCGTTATTTCATTTTTCCACCGTTTTTCACGTCATTTTCTTTTTTTCTCATTTTGCATCATATTTTCTATTTTCACCATGCATGCATCTCTTTTTCTTTATTTTCCCTTTTTCTCCGCCTCTTTTTCTTTATTTGCTCAGGATGTTCCGCATGATGATATCTCTTGTGGCCTTATTAGTCTTTTACAATGCTCATTTCTGTTGACATGCGATTAGGATAAATTTCAGTTTTACTATCTATATGCGTGCATTTCTTTTGTTGATCTATCTGATTTAATGCTTAAAATGAATTGAAAATCGAATGCATGAATTAGTATCTAGTATGATCTATGTTGGAAATGCACCTAGGTTCATGCATCACTAGAACACTTAGAGTGTCTATTTTTATCTTATTCACTTCTAATTGCATGCATGCGGCTATGGTACTATTTACTGCATGCCTTATAAGTATTTGTTTAGAGAAATGAAAATATCCATGCTATCTACGAGTTTAGTTAGAATTTTATTTCATCAAACCGTTGTGCACCCTCTTATAAGTGAACCAAGAGTCATACTATTTTTCCTTCTCCACATATCTATTTATATCTCTACATATCAGTTGGTTACACCCCCACAGTTATCTTTATCGCATCTCACTTCCCAAACCCCAAAAAGAAAAAGTATAGCTTCTAAATGAAAAAAAAATGTGTATATATTCATATGTGAAAAAGAAAAGAAAAAGAAAGAAAAGAATAAATTTTATATCATTCATTAGAATCTATCATTTATTCTGGGAAGAAAAAGAAAAAAATTTCATATCATTTTCCTTGATGCGACGCCTCAAGCTAAGCTTGGGGGGTAAACCAACTGATCACATGAGTGAGCATGACATTAGAGTGGAGACGGTGCATAACGGGGATATTTAATAACACCCACCCTTTACGAATTGCTTTAGTTTTTGGAGATTTTTCATGAATCGAAATGAATATCTGAATGGCATGATTTTTTCTATTCTCTATTGCATGTTGTGTGATTTTTTTATGCTCCTTGTGTATCTGTGATTGAAAAGGGCGTTGCCAACTTCTTTATACTAAGACTATATGGATTGCATGGATATGATTTGATGGCGTTATTTCAGTAGATCCTTATTCTTTGCCTGCATTGCCTGCTAGTCATATGATTTGTAAAACTATAAATTGCTAATAGTATGTATGTTTATCATTCAGAGCATCATGATATACTATTTAGGCCTGAGATCTGACCGATCATCCTTAGCACTCTCCTCTTGTTTATCTTTTTACTTTTCCTCTCTTTCTATATCAATCTTTCTTATTTCTTTTTGTTTTCCTCCCGGCGTACCGATTATTCGTCTTCCTCGAGGACGAGTAAGAGGTAATCTTGGGAGATTTTGATGTGTCCATATTTTCTACTATTTTCATATCATTATTTCGTTGCACCTCATGCCATTTTTGCATCCAACTCCCTCATTTTACTACGATATTATATTTCTGACGATATCTTCGAGTTTCGTAATGTATTGTGAGTTTTCAGGGATTTTGGAGCGATTTGGGACCCCACTTGGGTATGGACACATCCGCCATGCTCGTGAGGTCATTGGCGAGGCTCTGGAGGAGTTTGCCACACTTCTGGAGCCATTGGAGGAGGAGAAGAGAGAGCAGAGGAGAGAGACATCCCCCAGTAGCTCCCCAGACAGTTTCCCAGAAAATGATCGGTCTGAGCAGCTCAGCGACTCGATCGAGCAACTTCAATTTGAGAAGAGACTGATACAGGCTGACTCGGACCGAGCAGTTCATCTGCTTGGTCGAGCAGCTTCAATTTCCACAGCTGAAGCAGTCTAGCAACGCGGCCCGAGTAGCTGACCGAGTCGACTCCTGCTCGGACCGAGTAGAGCTTACTTGGTCCGGGTAGGCAGAGCGGCAGTTTCGAAGATTTTCAATTCCCTGTAGTGCTCGGTCGAGCAGCTCATCTGCTCGGTCCGAGCCACCGAACGAGCAGCTTATTGCTCGATCGAGTCACCTACTCTGTCGGCAATTCCAGGGTCATTTTTGGAATGTTTTCAGAAGCCGTCGATTGCACGCGATCTGTGGCGACTGAAGCTGGTAGCTGTACGAGCACTGAGGAGGCGACTTTGATTAGAGTTTTTTTGAAGAGTTTTTGAGGGGAGCTCCGGTGATTTTGTATTGGTTCATTTAGATCAAAAATAGCTTATACTTTTAAATTAAAATTGAGAGATTATTACTTTCGTTCTTGATTTCTCTTGCGCTTGGAATCCTGGATTTTTCTGGATCTATTGTTCATCTATTCTCTTTGTAAGTTTTTCTCTTCATTTTATTAATCTGCGATGATGTCTTCATATTTAAAAATTGCATTTTTATCTTTCACCATCGTCATGTGTGAGTAGATTATTCTCGGGTTGATGGGTTAGCCCTAGGATCCTAGGGAGAAAATGTATATCTGGATCCCTACTTTGAATTGGGGATTTAGGGACGTATTTCGGTAGATCCTACTGAATCCATAAATAACCCGTACTGAGATAATGCCCACGGTCTGTGGAATTGATGTGCTTAAGGGGTATCTAGGGATTCGAATAGGAAAATTGGTGGATCCAACCAAGGCTCATGACCATGCCCGGCTCGCGCCTTGAGGGGATCCATCGACGAACTATATTGCTACGTTGACGGCTACCGCCATTGCGTCAACGAGAGCCACCGAAATACCCCGCAATTCTAACCCACAAGAGTGGTACGAATTGGGGGATTAATTCCCTAGCCCTAATGCAATGCAAGGATCCTATCCCAACGTCGACCCCCAACGATCCTAGTGGTGATCCCTGACGCCCTAGTCCCTTTTATTAATATTACAACAACAACACCCCAACCAAATCGTTTACCCCGATAGCTATCTCACTTCAAGACTTAGAAATAAACTGAGAATCCATTGACACTATCACCGTCCCTGTGGGATTCGATATCTTTTATATTATAACTCGACACCGTCCGCTTGCGGATTGAGCCCGGAATTGAAGCATATGGGCCATACAACGCCTGGCGATCGTGACACCGCCAGGTGGAACCGAGGTGTAGGTTTCGGGTGCGTCAGCAAACATCCTGTATCTCTATGTCGTTGGTACGAATCTCTCCAACGGGTCTACCCATCCGCCTCTCAACTATGCTCCTCTATAGCCGTACCTTCTCATGGATCTCCTCCTGAGATCCCTTGAAAGTAAACATGACTCTTCTCGAAAAGTCCACGAAGTACCTCGTGCCTTCCATGAAAGGAACTAGACATAGACCCCATATGCTGACGTAGACACACTCTAGGAGCTCCCTACTGTGTCTGACAGCTGTCCCAAACTGCACTTGCTTCGGCCACTCAGTACCACAGTCACTGTAAGACTCAAGCCCACGATCACCTCCAAACACACTCCTCCTCTGAAGAATGTTGGACGCAACGATCTAGGATCTCTTTGTTTGATGATGACAAACGTGTCGTGATAACTAATGTGTGTGCTAGTGTGTTTCAGGATTGGCGAAACAATATATTTTCACCTTTTGGCGGAATTGCTATTCGTATAGCAAATTGGGAGAAAGGGAGTGTGTGTGCACAAAGAAGATTTGACTTGGTCAATGAGGAGAGAGATGGAATCTATTTGGGATATGGTCAAATCAATTAGAGATTAATTTCAATTTCATATTCAATTTGAATTGCTATCAACTCCCAATTTGATCAAATCAAATCTCCAATTTGTGGTGCAAAGTGATAGAACCAAATCTCTAATCTCCTATTCAAAATAGGATTCCCCGTAACCACATCACCCTATCATCACCCTATAAAAACCCATCCTCTAGGGTTGAAAACTTGCGCGGCTTAAACAAAAATTTTCAAGGGGGCCGAAACCTTTTTGTTCTCTCTTTCCTTTGGTACTTTTCTTAGAGCTTACGGCCATTAATCCAAAAATGTTGAAGGGATTTTCACGCACAAACATTTTTTAACAAATGTTTTGATCCTTGAGTTGTGATCTTCATGCACAAATATTCTTTTACTAATATTTCTTGTGCATGCCGAAAACAAAGGGACACACACAGTTTTTTAGAGAGAGGCCGAATTTTTTTTAAGGGGAAGTGCCGCAAGAGCACACGTCTGCATCTTTTGTGCAAACATTTTTTTTCGGTCAAAAGAAATCTTAGAGAGGTGGCCGCATCATTTCTGAAGTGCACAAGAACCCTAATATTGTTTTTGTCTTTGATTACAAATTCCTAGGGCAATCAACCAGGAATCATTAAAAGCCCAAGCTGCAATTACTCTCTCTCTCTCCTTCAAATAATCCCCAAGGCCGGCCTCATTAGCTTTTGTTTTAACCGGCCAGTCAACAAGAAAGGGAAGCCTTTTTCTCTTATTTGTAGCAACCTGTGTCTATCTTGATTATTATTTAATTAACTCTGGGTTATAATTGTTTTGCAGGCAAACATCAAAATCTCAGGGGACAGCCGCACAAGCCGCAATTTTTGACCCTGTGCACATCAAAGTCTTCATCTTTGCCGCACCAAAATCAAGAGGGGCTGTGAGAAATTTTTTAGTGGCGCACGCATCAATTTTTTCATCAGCAGGCCGAATTTAATTTGTTGAAGCCGCACAAAAAAAAATTTTGCAAGGAGCCGAAATTGACTTGATGTGCTTAATGTTTTGTTTTTTAAATTAAGATGATGTTTTTTTGTGTGCAGGGAAAAGTCAGAAGCAGGAGCATGTGGCCGGCCATTTAACTCTCCAATTGCTTTGATCCTCTCTACAGTCAGCCGCATCTTTTGACTTGGCCAAATATTCTAGTTGCAAGCCGCAAATTTTTAGAGGGCTCCAAAGGGAAAGCAAGCTACAACCCTACAACCAAGTAGCAAGCTGCAACAATTAATTCAAAGGGGGCCAATAGAGTTGCAGAACCATTGAGGAGTCCACATATTGAGGAGAGCCGACTTTCTGCAATATCACCTTAGTGCCATCAAGGCAAGGAACTTCAAGTGCCGCAAGTTGCCAAAGAAAGTGTTGAATATTGGACTCCCCGGATTTGGTTTTGATGATGAGCAAACATAAATAATCCATGAACTAACAATTTGTGAGCGCAGTTTTGGAGATCGTCGCCAATTTCACGAGAACATTCAAAGCGACATCTCAACACTTCCCAAAGCTCGTATTCATGCCTAAAGCTTCGTTGAAGCTCATGCGCCGTTTTGGAAGTTATGAAGATTCAATCGAAGCTCTCGAAGACCGTTTATTAAGGTTTTATTTATAGTCTTTTTAGCTTCGATATATAGAATGTTAAGCCTTGAGTATATCTTACGTTTCTATCTTCATTACGCTCATTTCGTAGCTCTAGGATCCTTGCACAAGTTCATTCTAACTTCCTCGAAGCATCGCGCTTCGATTCGGACTTTATTGTGCATGTTAGTTGGTACAAGAACAAATACTGACCGACTAGATGGTGATCTAGTCGGTCGGCAACTCTTCTTGAACCGACTAGTTTGATTCCTTAATTTCTTGGACTTTATTGTTTACAGTTAGTCGGTCTACGTTGACTCACCGACCGACTAGTTTGTGAACTAGTCGGTCAGTGATGCTTCTTTGACCGACTAGTTGTGACTTACTGTTCATGCTAAATTTCTCCTAAGCTACTGTTTATCGTTAGTCGGTCTAAGAACGTTTGGTGACCGACTAGTTGACAATCTAGTCGGTCAACTTTTGTTCTTGGACCGACTAAGTCAACTTGTGTTCAGACTATTTCATTTTGCCTCTTAGTCGGTCTACGTTCACTGACTGACCGACTAGTTGTGAAACTAGTCGGTCAGAAAGTCTTCTTGGACCGACTAGATTTCTAGGTCTGAAATTCTATCTCTTCTCAGATCTTCACTTAGTCGGTCCATGCTGTTTGACTGACCGACTAGTTGATGAACTAGTCGGTCAGTGATTGTTCTTTGACCGACTAATTCTCACAGATTTCTATCCATTGGAGAATGACCTAACTTGTTTTTATGGGACCCTATAAATACGAACCTAGGTCATTTCTATCTAGGTTAGAGCTTCCATTCAGAGATTCATTGAGATCAAAAGAGATAGCCATTCTCACTCAAATCTAAAGCTCTCTTCCTCACAAGAAACCCATTCTCTCTCATTTCTAGATCTAGAATCCATCTAGAGAGAAGGTTGTTCTTGGTGAGCTCTTCAAGCTATTGCGTGATCCAAGTCTCCAAATCATCCCTAGGCACCGATTGCTGGTCATTTCATTGGTGCTAGGTCTTGGTGACTTCATCTTCCTCAAATCCTTCAGTTCACCATTTGGGTAAGAAAAACTCAAGGTATAGGATTTTGTGGTAAGATTGTTTATTTCATATTAAACTCTTTAATATTGCTTTGTGATTCTCTCGGTTGTGAGAGAAGGTTGTGATCCCGGGTTGTGGGATTCACGTTTGCTATTGCATGTATGATTTGATCTTGTGAAGGTTTTTCACAAGATATTCATAGTGGAAATCTTGAGTTAGGGTTTCTAACTCAAGTATCCGGAGGGGATCCGGGTGGTTGGGACGTAGGATCACCGGGAACAAGTCGGGGAGACTTGGGTGGATCCGAACCCATTAACATCGTTTGTTAGCATTGTTAATTTTGTGTTGTCATTCAATTTAAGCTTCCGCAAATTGATTTGGTAGTTGTTTGCAATTTAATTTGGAATTATACTTCTTATTATTTTAAAGTACTATTCACCCCCCCTCTAGTACTTGTGCAGTAGCTGGTAGGGCATTACATTTGGTATCAGAGCCATATACTTAGCTATGTCTGCCAACGACAACAAGACCGTGCCTCCACCTTCCAACTATGACACCTTCAGGAACCGTGAAGGAGCGTCATCGGTGATGGAAGGACATTCCTCTACGAGGCCTCCATTCTTCAACGGTACCAACTATGGGTATTGGAAATGCCGGATGGAAACCTTCCTCTGGAGTGCATCCTTATGGAGGACTACAATGAAGGAATACATCGAACCCAAAGAAGAAGATTTTGAGAAATGGACTACCGCGGAGTTCGCCGCGGAGGTAAGCAATGCCAAGGCAATGAACGCCTTGCAATGCGCATTGGACCCCGAGGATTTCAATAAGATATGCACATGTAAGAGTGCATATCAAATTTGGAACTCCCTCCTCATACTTCATGAAGGGACGAGTAGGGTAAGAGACTCTAAACTCGTAGTCGTAAACAAAGATTACGAAATGTTTCATATGCAACAGGGCGAGAAGATGAAAGAATATTACGCTCGCTTTGTTGACATAATAAACGAGTTAGAGGCCCTCGGCAAGTCCTACACTCAAAAGGAGAAGTGCTCAAAACTTATTGAAGGACTTCCCTCTTCTTGGGAAAAACGTACCTTCGCCATCGAGGAAGGTAATGACATGAACAAATATACCGTAGTTCAACTAATGTGTACTTTGATGTCATACGAGGTACGCAAAGATAGCAAGGTGAAGTTACAAGAAAAGATGAAGTCCTATTTGAACCTAGATGCACCTAAGAAAAAGGCGATTGCATTCAAGGCGGCTTCATCCACCTCTACCGATGATGAGGACTCGGAAGAAGAAATGGACATGGAATCCATTGCACTCATGGCAAAGAAGTTCAATCGCTTCTTCCGAAAGGGTAACTTCAAACAAAAATCTAAGTTTACTTCTACTAACGCCTCTCCACCTTTGTGCTTTAAATGTAATAAGCCGGGACACATCAAAGCGGATTGTCCTCAAAACAAGCAAAAGGAGAAGTGGAAGGCGCCGAAGTTCGACAAGTCAAAGAAGTACAAAAAGGGGTACAAAAAGGGACTTGTCGGAGCAACATTCACCGACTCCGAGGATTCCTCAAGCGGAGAGTCGGATGATGAGAAAGTGGAGCAAGCGCACATGTGCTTCATGGCAAGAGAGGAGCATGATCAAGGATCTTCCTCCTCCGATGATAGCGACGACGAAGGCGATGAGGTAACTATGGATGATCTTAGGGATGCTAACTCTCATTTATGGTCTAAATACACAAAATTAGTAAATCGATATACTAAAGTAAAAGATGACCTAGCTAGCATTCAAACCTCGCCTAAGACTATCATCACCAACAACGACACCGTTGTTGAAGAGTTAAGAAATGAGATTGTTAATCTCAAATCTAAACTTGAACATGTTAGCATTGATGATCCGGAAGAACATAGGATAGCGGATTTAACTTATCAAAACTCGACTTTGAGTATTGAGAACGAGAATCTTAAATCTCGTGTTTATGTGCTCACATCGCAAGTATCCACATTAGATACTTTTATGCGTTCTCTCAAAGAGAAATATGAGAACACATTAGGCCGAATCAATAGATTCAATAAGGGTAAGGACCATTTGGATAAAATCCTAAGTGACTTACTTCCGGCCAATCACCACATTGGTTTGGGGTATACGATGGGATGTCCATCCAAAGCGGCCACTACTTTTGTTAGGCCAACTTCCGGTGACTCTACGAGTGGTAGCAAACACTCTATTGGTAGTTCATCTACCAATGGTGCTTCCACCTCGTCCACACCCTCTTTTGGAAAGAAACCCACTTTGGGTGGACCTCCAAAGAAGGGGCATGCTTATATGTACACAAATACCATGCCACGTAGGAACACACGTCCTACTCCACCATCTCACACATATGATGATTTCTATGCTACACGTTCACAGGCACGTGCACACCATGTGAGACACCCTCACGCACGTGTTCCCACACATGCATATGTTCATCCACCTCATCGTATGAATAATTCTCGTCATGCACCATTCCATCATGTTCAGTATGCCTATCCACGTCATGCATCACGTAGAAACCAACAACGCATGCATGCACCCAATAGGATGATGGCTCCCAAAATTTTCACTATTTGGAGCCCAAAGGACACAAGCATGGATGAAAAACAAGAATATATGAATGCTTATTTTTCGGATGTTGTGCATAGTAGAGATTATGTGGGGAAGTCAAAGTCCAATTGGACTTGGCTTCCAAAGGTCTAACTTTTGAGGACCCAATGACCTTGGGTATCATGATATGAAAGTTTCTATCTTTAGGTACTCAAGGAAAAGAAAAAGAAGAGGAGCAACAAATTTAAATTTAGCTCCAAAGGGAATTGGATACTCGATAGCGGGTGTTCAAAACACATGACGGGTGACGCTCAATTGCTCTCCGGAGTGGTTCCCATTGCAAATGGAAATCGCGTCGTATTTGGAGGCAACGAGAGCGGAACCATCGTTGGTGTTGGTAAAGTGGGTAACCCTTCTAAACCCTTAATTAGTGATGTTTATCTAGTTGATGGTTTAAATCATAATCTTATTTCAATAAGCCAACTTTGTGACAAAGGTTACAAAGTTAGCTTTGCGAAAGGATTGTGTCATATTTCAAATGATAATAATAAATTATTATTTTCCGGCACACGCCATAAAGATATTTATATTTTGGATCTTCCTAAGTCATATGAACAATGTCTCGTTGCCAACACAAGTGAACAACACTTATGGCATCGACGCTTTGGACATGTGAACTTTGGAACACTTTATAAACTTTCGAAATTAAATTCCATTAAAGGTTTTCCGAAGCTCGTTTTCGAAAAAAAAAAGTTTTTGTGATTCTTGTCAACGTGGCAAGCTTCCTAAATCTTCATTTAAACCTAAGAAAAGCATTTCTACAAAACGGCCACTAGAGCTATTACATCTAGATTTATTTGGGCCAACTAGAGTTGCTTCCTTAGGAAATGCAAGATATGGACTAGTCATCGTTGATGATTATTCAAGATTTACATGGGTATTTTTCTTGTGTAATAAAAATGAAGCTTTTGAAAACTTCACAATATTTGTGAAGAAAGTACAAAATCTCATAGGAACCACCATTGTCACTATTCGTAGTGATCATGGGGGTGAATTTGAGAATGAGTCTTTCTCAAATTTTTGTGATGATCTTGGAATTACTCACACGTTTTCTTTCCCTCGCGCACCTCCTCAAAATGGTGTTGTTGAGAGGAAGAATAGAACGCTTGTGGAGTGTGCTCGCACTATGCTCGAAGATAGTCAACTTGGTTATCAATTTTGGGCGGAAGCGGTACACACCGCTTGTTATGTGTTTAATAGAATACTTTTGAGGCCCGGCACCAAACAAACTTGCTATGAATTGTTGTTTGGTAGATTGCCTCAAGTTAAACATTTTCGTGTTTTCGGCGCAAAATGTTTCATTAAAAACACATATGATAATTTGGACAAGTTTGATCAAAGATCGGATGAGGGGATATTTGTTGGGTATTACTCACGTAGCAAAGCCTACCGGATATACAACAAAAGATCCTCTACGATCGAGGAATCACTTCATGTCTCTTTTAATGAGAATTTTACTACTTCTAGAATTTCAAATGATAATGATTCTATGGATGTTTTATGTGATTCGTTTGAAAATTCTAAGTCTATTGATTCAATTGATTCTATTGAGACTAACCCGACTAATGAAGTTGTTGAGAATGTGCCTAGTGATCAAGGTATTCCCAAGCGGCTTCATACCGTTCGCGACCATCCCCATGAGCAAGTTATTGGCAATATTAATGATAGTGTCAAGACGAGATCTCAAGTCCATCACTTCGCCAATTGTGCCTTTGCCTCACCGATAGAGCCAAAGAATATCGTTGAAGCGTGCGAAGATAGTGCTTGGATCCTTGCCATGGAGGAGGAACTCATTCAATTCGAGAGGAATGAGGTATAGGAGCTTGTTCCTTTGCCATCAAAGAACCACACCGTCATAGGGACAAAGTGGATCTTCAAGAACAAAACCGACGAAAATCAAGTCGTCGTCCGGAACAAAGCTCGGTTAGTAGCTCAAGGCTATCGACAAGAGGAAGGTATCGATTTCGAAGAATCCTTCGCTCCGGTAGCTAGATTAGAATCAATTAGACTTTTATTGTCTTATGCATGCCATAAAAATTTTAAGTTATTTCAAATGGATGTTAAAAGTGCATTTTTAAACGGAGATGTTGTTGAGGAAGTTTACGTTTCTCAACCTCCGGGCTTCATAAATGAAAAATTTCCAAATCATGTTTTTAAACTAAAGAAAGCTCTTTATGGTTTGAGACAAGCTCCTCGAGCTTGGTATGATCGCCTAAAGAATTTTCTTTTGGATTTGAATTTTAAAATGGGCGAAGCCGATTCTACACTTTTTGTTAAGCATGTGAATGATGATATTTTATTAGTTCAAATTTATGTTGATGATATCATTTTCGGTGCTACTAACTTCACTCTTTGCGAAGAGTTTTCTAATGTTATGAAGGACCAATTTGAGATGAGCCACATGGGCGAACTCAAATATTTCTTAGGACTCCAAATTCGCCAATTGAACGATGCAATCTTCATCCACCAAACGAAGTATACGGTGGAGTTGCTTAAGCGATTTGGAATGGAAAGTGCTTCCGGGAAAAAGACTCCAATGAGCACGACTACGCATCTTGACAAGGATACGGGCGGTAAGGATGTAGACATTCGTCTATATCGAGGTATGATAGGTAGTTTACTTTATCTTACCGCAAGTAGGCCCGATATTATGTTCACCGTATGCGTATGTGCTCGTTATCAGTCTCAACCTAAGGAGTCTCACTTAGTAGCGGTAAAGCGTATTTTCCGTTATCTAAGTTACACTTTAGATTTTGGATTACTTTATCCGAAATCTAGCACGTATGAGTTAGTCTCATACAGTGATGCCGATTATGCGGGATGCAAATCCGACAGGAAAAGTACTAGTGGCACTTGCCATTTTCTAGGAAATTCTCTTGTCTCTTGGTTTTCCAAGAAGCAAAATTCCGTATCACTTTCAACCACCGAGGCGGAATATATTGCCGCCGGTGCCGCTTGTGCCCAGGTTCTTTGGATGAGACACACTTTGAAGGATTTTGGTATTCACTGTGATACTAGCCCTATCATGGTGGATAACCAAAGTGCTATCTGTCTTTCAAAGAATCCGGTGCACCATTCCCGATCAAAACACATAGATGTCTGACACCATTTCTTAGATGATCATGTTGCTAAAAAGGACATCATTTTAGTGTACGTTGAAACCCAAAAGCAAATCGCCGATATTTTCACGAAACCCCTAAAGGAGGACTCCTTTGTGCGGTTGCGTCGAGAATTGGGGATTATGGGTGAATCCGAGATATAGGATTCATATTTAAACTCAATCATCTTGCATGCTATTATAGTTTGCGATATTTCATTCATGCTAGATTTGTTGAATTTTTGGGAATTTTATGAGATTTGTTTGAATTTATGATCGAATTCGTATTTCAATGTCGTATTTAAGATTTCGACGTTTTATGGGGTAATTTAGATGACTAATGAGAGTGTTTAGATGTTTCATCCAAGTGGTTTGTGAAGAGAAATCAATTATCAATTTTTGGACTCTTCTAGTCGGTTTCAGTTCATTTGTCAACCGACTAGATGATCATCTAGTCGGTCAGCAAATGAACTCAGACCGACTAGATCATGCATTCATCTAACTCTTTTCATTTTCTTTCTTTAGTCGGTCTCAGTACACTTTCCGACCGACTAGATTGAAAACTAGTCGGTCAGTAAGTATACTGCGACCGACTAAATCTAGCCCTAAAAATCCCTGTTTGCCTCTGTTTCGACTTAGTCGGTTCAAGCTCATTGACCGACCGACTAGATCGTAATCTAGTCGGTCAGTGCTTGAACTATGACCGACTAAGTGGGTTAGGGCATTTGTGTCTTTTCCAGATCTCGACCGACTTAATCTATTTTTCAGTCGACTAAAATCCATTTTAGTCGGTCTCTTTCTCAGCTCAAGCCCGAAAAACCCAAACCCCCTCCGAGCCTCTTCATCTTCCCGTCGACTCCGGCCTGTTCTCCGGCCATCGCCGCCGTCCGCCGCCGTCGCCTCCTCCTCCTAGGTATCTCCCTCCTCCTCCTAGGTCGATTCCTACTCTAGGGTTTGATTTAGATCTCTCTCTAGCTTCTAGGGTTTCGGAGTTCTAGAAGTGTGTTAGGGTTTGATTGTGTGTGCTTTGGTGTTTGATCTTATCATCGTTTGGTTGTACTCGTCGTGCCATGGCAAAGACGAGGATTCCCATCGCCTCTTCTGGGGCTTCTCCTATGACCGTAGGGCCTTCCGACCCTAGGAATCCCCCTAAGCCTAAACGTCGTGCCAAATCAACCCAAGCTTCTCCGTCTTCTCCTCCTCTGAAGAAGCAGAGGACGGTGACCGTAAAACCCCGTAAATCTAAGACCAAGAAGGCCATACTCCACTCACCCTCTACTCCTCCCGATTCCGACACTGAATTTATCCCTGAGGATGAGCCTAGCACTAAGGAACCCGCTCCTCCACTTCGTCCTAGGACTCGCCAGCCAAAGGGAAAGGGCCCAATGCCAGCGGGGGGTGTTGACATATCGTTGTGTCGCGACGACCCTTTGTGTCTCGCGGCCTACAACCGTATAGAACACTGCCCGATGCTATTGGAGCACTACGTCCAGTTTTCAGATTTCCTTGGCTTAGCCGATCTCCTCTCCTATAGTGGTCTCCTTGATTATCTCCGATATGATCTTAAGGCCAATCCCAAACCATATCCTCGCCTAGTGAAATTGTTCTATGCCAATCGCGTTCGAGGCCAGTACGATGTCAGTCACTCCATTGAGACTACTGTCTTGGGAACTCCTATAGTTCTCACGGCAGAAATCTTGGGGGAGATTATTGGCTGTTCGTCGTGTGGTCTCCTTCCTTCGGACATTTCTGTTGATGATATTTCTTCCTTGGATCAGTCAGTTCTTTCAGATATCTTCTAGGTTATCCCGTCCGCATTCATTGGTGTTCCATCGAAATCTTTCAAGCCGAATGCGTGGGTCCTTAACCTGATCTTGAAGTCTTGCCTACTCCCTAAGTATGGATCATCTTCACTTCCATCCCAGCCGTTCTTGAAATTGATCTACGCTCTTTTCTTGGGGTGCGAGATTAATTGGGCTCGCGTGATACTCGATAAGATGGACTCTTTCGAGTGTATACGCAAGACCAATAAATCTGCGCATATTCCATACCCTTGTCTGTTGACCCTTGTGTTTCGTCATTTCCGAGTTCCTCTCCCTCCTGACGATGAGCGTCCCTTGGGTACTCCTCTAAACGCGACGGTCGTTAAGAAATCTCTAGCGGCGCTTCGTAACGTGCAGAGGTCTACCGCATCTGCTTCCCAGTCTACTCCGTCAGCTGCTGCAGCCCCCGCTCCTCCTGCCACATTAGACGATGTCGTACGCCTACTTCGTCAGCATGACTCCCGTTTGGCTCGTACTGAGGAGGTAGTCTGCCGTATGGCTCGCATGATGGGGATTGATCTTCCTCCTTCAGTTTCTGAGGCCGAGGAGATGGACGATGAGGAACTTGACGAGCTTGTCACTTCCTTAGCCCGTGGCGATGAGGCCACTGCTGCTGCTGCTGCTACCACTTCAGCTCCTAGAGATGGCACCACTTCCGGTGCTCCAGAGACGTCTGCTTCAGCACTTCAGACCTCTGAGCCTGCTGCTGACCCTGTTGCCGAGCCTGCTGATATTCCTGTTGACACATCTGCCGTCGAGCCCGTCGTTGACGTCTTGACTCCTGCCCCGACGATTCCATCTGTTGAGACACCTTTTCTCCCTGCAGAGCCTGAGTCCACTCCGTCGACTGGACCCACAGAGACTGCAGATCCAGCCACTTCCTCGTGATCGTTGTTCCGAGGACTCTCCACTACGCTTTGGATGATATATCTTAGTGAGAGTATTTTGGGTTAGGATAGAGTATGAGGGTTATGATATTTTGATGTATTTTGGATGATGTCGATGATGATGTTATATTTTGATGTGGATGATGATGATGTATTTATTTTGATGAGGATGATGATGATGTATTTCTTTTTGATGGGTATGTTGCATTTGATGTATCGATATCTTTTTGGATGTACTCATGATGTTAGCATTTATATATATACATCGTCGTTCTCTTTGTCTTAATTCGTCGTGCACATTTAATATTCGTTCAATGCATATGATGTGTGAATTCGTCGCTCGACGCATGAAAACTTGGTTAAATAGATTTAAATTCTATAATTGTATAGAATTGTTTTCCATGCACAAATTTAGCCAAGATTATTGAATATGGGAGAGTATGTTTCTTTATTCAAGAAATGAATAATTATTTGGTATTTTTGATGATTTTTGATTATTTTTTTTGATAATGGACATTTTGACACACCTTGATTTGATTTCCACGTTTTTCCCTTGGTGTCAATTTGGTCCATCGTCATTGTCTACGACTCCCGATGTTGGATTTTCCATTTCCTAGTTGTTGTCGTTGTATGCCCCCCATTTTTGGGGATAATGCCAAAGGGGGAGAGATAATGATAATAAATAGCGCAAATGAAAATTAAACTCTATTTCCAAGAATCTAATTTGATGTGTTAGATTCAGGGGGAGTTAAGATATATATAAGGATTTTCAAAATCCGATATTTCAGAAATCGATTCTCTTTATTTATCTTACTCGTCTGCTTGATGCAATTCATATATATTCATTTTGGAATTAACGTGTCATCAATGCAGGGGGAGTAAGTATTTTACATTTGAATCATTATTTTTTATTATTATTTATGTTGGTTTGTCATCACCAAAAAGGGGGAGAAAGTTGAATATTGGACTCCCCGGATTTGGTTTTGATGATGAGCAAACATAAATAATCCATGAACTAACAATTTGTGAGCGCAGTTTTGGAGATCATCGCCAATTTCACGAGAACATTCAAAGCGACATCTCAACACTTCCCAAAGCTCGTATTCATGCCTAAAGCTTCGTTGAAGCTCATGCGCCGTTTTGGAAGTTATGAAGATTCAATCGAAGCTCTCGAAGACCGTTTATTAAGGTTTTATTTATAGTCTTTTTAGCTTCGATATATAGAATGTTAAGCCTTGAGTATATCTTACGTTTCTATCTTCATTACGCTCATTTCGTAGCTCTAGGATCCTTGCACAATTTCATTCTAACTTCCTCGAAGCATCGCGCTTCGATTCGGACTTTATTGTGCATGTTAGTTGGTACAAGAACAAGTACTGACCGACTAGATGGTGATCTAGTCGGTCGGCAACTCTTCTTGGACCGACTAGTTTGATTCCTTAATTTCTTGGACTTTACTGTTTACAGTTAGTCGGTCTACGTTGACTCACCGACCGACTAGTTTGTGAACTAGTCGGTCAGTGATGCTTCTTTGACCGACTAGTTGTGACTTACTGTTCATGCTAAATTTCTCCTAAGCTACTGTTTATCGTTAGTCGGTCTAAGAACGTTTGGTGACCGACTAGTTGACAATCTAGTCGGTCAGCTTTTGTTCTTGGACCGACTAAGTCAACTTGTGTTCAGACTATTTCATTTTGCCTCTTAGTCGGTCTACGTTCACTGACTGACCGACTAGTTGTGAAACTAGTCGGTCAGAAAGTCTTCTTGGACCGACTAGATTTCTAGGTCTGAAATTCTATCTCTTCTCAGATCTTCACTTAGTCGGTCCATGCTGTTTGACTGACCGACTAGTTGATGAACTAGTCGGTCAGTGATTGTTCTTTGACCGACTAATTCTCACAGATTTCTATCCGTTGGAGAATGACCTAACTTGTTTTTATGGGACCCTATAAATACGAACCTAGGTCATTTCTATCTAGGTTAGAGCTTCCATTCAGAGATTCATTGAGATCAAAAGAGATAGCCATTCTCAGTCAAATCTAAAGCTCTCTTCCTCACAAGAAACCCATTCTCTCTCATTTCTAGATCTAGAATCCATCTAGAGAGAAGGTTGTTCTTGGTGAGCTCTTCAAGCTATTGCTTGATCCAAGTCTCCAAATCATCCCTAGGCACCGATTGCTGGTCATTTCCTTGGTGCTAGGTCTTGGTGACTTCATCTTCCTCAAATCCTTCATTTCACCATTTGGGTAAGAAAAACTCAAGGTATAGGATTTTGTGGTAAGATTGTTTATTTCATATTAAACTCTTTAATATTGCTTTGTGATTCTCTCGGTTGTGAGAGAAGGTTGTGATCCCGGGTTGTGGGATTCACGTTTGCTATTGCATGTATGATTTGATCTTGTGAAGGTTTTTCACAAGATATTCATAGTGGAAATCTTGAGTTATGGTTTCTAACTCAAGTATCCGGAGGGGATCCGGGTGGTTGGGACGTAGGATCACCGGGAACAAGTCGGGGAGACTTGGGTGGATCCGAACCCATTAACATCGTTTGTTAGCATTGTTAATTTTGTGTTGTCATTCAATTTAAGCTTCCGCAAATTGATTTGGTAGTTGTTTGCAATTTAATTTGGAATTATACTCCTTATTATTTTAAAGTACTATTCACCCCCCCTCTAGTACTTGTGCAGTAGCTGGTAGGGCATTACAGAAAGAACCAAGGCCGCAACTTGAGTTGCCAACGACGAGACGACTACATCACGTCAGATTCAGATCTGACCCGCGCTTATTGGAGAAGACATCGCTGCTACACAATCTGAGCTTCCTAAACTCTATACTTTATTATCTTGTGTAGCAATTGTGATAGATCTTCGTAGGGGAAACTTTACCTATATTTTGTGTGACTATTTTGGGACTTGTCTAGTTGGGACTGGACAAGTGGGACCCAGCTAGTTTGGGACTAGCTGGTAGAAAGCGTTACTAGGATTGATAGTGAGAGAAAACACAGTGTGTGGGGTACTGAGAGCCTGGCGAGTGTAGATACGTAGAGGGTGCTCTGAGTGTGCTCTAACTTATGGTTTTGTACCATTGCGCTATTCAATACTAGTTCTGCTTTGGGGGCTGGAGTAGGTCGACGGGTCGACCGAACCAGGGTAAATCTGCTGTGTACTCTGTGTCTGCTTTTATTTACTCTGCTGTGCTTATAACTGCGTGTGACTTCTCGTGGGTTGCGCGAGAATTTTTTATTAGCCTATTCACCCCCCCCCCCCTCTAGGCTAGGATCAAGATCCAACAAGTGGTATCAGAACCAGTTTAGTAGATCTAGCCTAGTTTGACCATGGACCACATTGATAGTGCTTTTGCTGAGGGTCAGTCTATTTCCTGACCACCTAGATTTAATGGAGTAGACTATGATTATTGGAAAAATCGTATGAGAATCTACTTGATTTCTATTGATTATAAAGCTTGGCAAATTGTTGAAAAGGCTATAAATCACCTGTTATTAAAATTGAAAACACTGAGATGCTTAAACCTGATGATAAATGAGATGATAATGATTAGAAGCTTTATTCTCTTAATGCTAAAGCTATGAATGCTCTCATTTGTGCATTAGATAAATCTGAATTCAATCGCATCTCACATTGTTTAACTGCGCAGGAAATATGGCATACTTTGGAGGTGACACACGAGGGAACGTCACAGGTGAAGGAGTCTAGACTTGCACTTTTGAGCACGGAATACGAGGGATTTCGCATGCTACCATCAGAGACCATATCAGAAATGTTTGCGAGGTTCACCAACATTGTCTACAAGTCTAGTTCGCTCGGTAAGCCATATTCTAGCCTTGAGCAGGTGAGAAAGATATTAAGAGCACTGCCAAGCTCTTTCATGCCTAAAGTCACTGCCATCCAAGAAGCGAAAGATCTGTCACAGATGAAGGTGGAGGACTTGATAGGTAATCTAATGTCCCACGAGCTTGAATTGCAAAACGTGGATAAAAGGGAGAAACCTGAGGAGAAGGAGAAAGCTATAAAGCCACTTGCTCTAAAAGCTGACGAAAGCGAAGATGATGATGATGACATAGCGCTAATGGTCAGAAATTTCAGAAAATATGTCCAGACCAAGCAAGGAAGAACAGAAATGGCACCCAGGTTTAATCGCTCTAACTTTTTTCAGTCTTCTAAGCAAACTTATGATCAGAATACTACTAATAGAATGACTTGTTTTAAATGCAAGAAAAGAGGACATCGAATGAGGGATTGCCCACATGAGACAGCTCAGGTAGCTAAAGAAAAGGGAAAATCCAAGGTGCTAACTTGGGATATGGATAGCGAAGCTGAGAGTGAGGAGGAAGAACATGAAGCCCACTCATGCATGGCATTGATGGGAATACACGATGAGTTAATTTCTGGTAGTAAAACTGAACTCCTTACTCTTTGTAAAGAAATGCAAGATAAAATAGTAGAGCTTGAATCCACTATAGATGATTATCAAAATGAGAACTTTGAAATGCAACAATCTGAATATGAAATGTCTAAAGAGATTGAAAAACTCAAAATTGATATTGTTGCTCGTGACTCTACTATTGACACTTTGAAAAAGGAAAAGTCCAGTTTTAATGATGAAGCACCTTGCCTCTCTTGTCCTTCCTTGATGAATAATATTAGCATGCTTAAACTTGATTTGATTAAGCTTGAAACTAAAAAAGACTATGTGATTAGAGAGCTTAATGATAAATTTTGCATGTTGGATAATGATTTTAAAAGAAAAATGATTGAATTTGAAAAGAAGGAAGAGGAAAACAAGAGAGCTTTTATAAGTAAATGCACATTGCTTGTGGAAGAAAATAAATTGTTGAAATCCAAAGTCTCTAATTTTGAATTGGCCATTAAGAAATTCTCTATGGGAAAACAATCGGTGGATACTATTTTAGAGAATCAACTATATGGCAATAACAGAAGAGGACTTGGATTTGGTTTGAAAAATGTCGTAAAGCCAAAATTCAAGAAATTTCACAATGCACCCTCTATTGCAAAGAACAAATATGCAAAGTGCTTTACTTGTGATAGTGTAGGCCACACTTCATATTATTGTAAATTTAGGAACACAAATATCAAGTTTAAACAAGTGTGGGTTCCTAAAACTATATTGGCTAACACTAGTGGACCTTGTTGGATTCCAAGGTCACACTTAACACCTTTTATGTAGGTGTGATGGAGGTTTGGCGAGGAGCGTTAAATTCAATGTCTCATTCTTTTATCTCCTTCGTCAAAAAGCGACGAGAAGGTATAATTTTTATCACTCTTTGCATTTCATTGCATACCTTCATAGATTTGTTTGTGTGCATGATTTATTTTGATTTGTGTGCTTGCTTACATGATTTTTTAAATGTTTTTATTTCTGAGAAAAAAAATGAAAAACCGAAAATAAAAAAAATTGTGCTTATTGATTATCCTCTTATGAATCTCTTAAGTGGTATTGTATGAATGATCAATCTATCCCTTGTAGAAGTCAATTCATTATTGTTGTATCTACATGAACATGATGTTATTCTTTTTAGTAGCCATGACATGACTCATAAGTTTTAAACTTGACTTCTACACCTACATTTGCACTTTCACGATAATTGACTTTTTAGTGCTTTTGGAGATTCTTTTGAAGAATAATGGAAAGTGAATGTAAGAAAGATTAATTTCTGAATTTTCTAAGGGATAAGAAGTGTTTAGCCATGAATTAAAATTGAGCAAAAAAAATTTCAAATGAAAAACTATATGAAAACTGCTCCGTATGAAAAATGGATACACTTCATGGCTAATACACAACCCACGAGTATCCAACTTGTGCTAAATGGGTAATCATTAGCGTTGGTGTATATAACTCGTCAAGCAATGCCACCCCGCATTTAAAAGTCCTTTTAGGCCATGTTTCGGGGTTTGGTAACTTGACCTCATCTTTGATGAGGTGGGAAAATACAATCCTCGCGATATTCATGAAAAATGGGAAATGTGGATTGACTTGGTTAATTGTTCTAAAATTGAATCTCCCTTAGTACTTTATTGTCTATATCATTACACTTACACAAAGGTGGAGAAGTCACTTTATGAAATTATATGAGCTTGAATTGTCTATTTTTTGGAAAACTCATGCAAATTGCACGCTACATTTAATAATGGTTTATTTTTGCATGGAATAGTGTTGTGACTTCATTAATCCACTTTTGGTGATTACAAAGGGGGAGAAAGAGAAAGAAAGATTTGTGTGTTGTTTGGTGTCGTTATTTTTGTCGAAGGGGGAGCTTGAGAAAAACACTTGAATAAATATTGAAGGGGGAGCTTGAGAGAAGGGGGAGCATGCTTTTATATTTACTATTTGTTGTGCATGCTTTGTAATGCTTGAATGACTCGTTCATACTTTATATTGCATTACACCCTTCAACACACTTCACACACCCATCTATTGCTCAAATCTTTTATGGGTTTGTCATCACCAAAAGGGGGAGATTGTTGGACGCAACGATCTAGGATCTCTTTGTTTGATGATGACAAACGTGTCGTGATAACTAATGTGTGTGCTAGTGTGTTTCAGGATTGGCGAAACAATATATTTTCACCTTTTGGCGGAATTGCTATTCGTATAGCAAATTGGGAGAAAGGGAGTGTGTGTGCACAAAGAAGATTTGACTTGGTCAATGAGGAGAGAGATGGAATCTATTTGGGATATGGTCAAATCAATTAGAGATTAATTTCAATTTCATATTCAATTTGAATTGCTATCAACTCCCAATTTGATCAAATAAAATCTCCTATTTGTGGTGCAAAGTGATAGAACCAAATCTCTAATCTCCTATTCAAAATAGGATTCCCCGTAACCGCATCACCCTATCATCACCCTATAAAACCCCATCCTCTAGGGTTGAAAACTTGCGCGGCTTAAACAAAAATTTTCAAGGGAGCCGAAACCTTTTTGTTCTCTCTTTCCTTTGGTACTTTTCTTAGAGCTTACGGCCATTAATCCAAAAATGTTGAAGGGATTTTCACGCACAAACATTTTTTAACAAATGTTTTGATCCTTGAGTTGTGATCTTCACGCACAAATATTCTTTTACTAATATTTCTTGTGCAAGCCGAAAACAAAGGGACACACAGTTTTTTAGAGAGAGGCCGAATTTTTTTTAAGGGGAAGTGTCGCAAGAGCACACGTCTGCATCTTTTGTGCAAACATTTTTTTCGGTCAAAAGAAATCTTAGAGAGGTGGCCGCATCATTTCTGAAGTGCACAAGAACCCTAATATTGTTTTTGTCTTTGATTACAAATTCCTAGTGCAATCAACCAGCAAACATTAAAAGCCCAAGCTGCAATTACTCTCTCTCTCTCTCCTTCAAATAATCCCCAAGGCCGGCCTCATTAGCTTTTGTTTTAACCGGCCAGTCAACAAGAAAGGGAAGCCTTTTTCTCTTATTTGTAGCAACCTGTGTCTATCTTGATTATTATTTAATTAAGTCTGGGTTATAATTGTTTTGCAGGCAAACATCAAAATCTCAGGGGACAGCCGCACAAGCCGCAATTTTTGACCCTGTGCACATCAAAGTCTTCATCTTTGCCGCACCAAAATCAAGAGGGGCTGTGAGAAATTTTTTAGTGGCGCACCCATCAATTTTTTCATCAGCAGGCCGAATTTAATTTGTTGAAGCCACACACACAAAAATTTTGCAAGGAGCCGAAATTGACTTGATGTGCTTAATGTTTTGTTTTTTAAATTAAGATGATGTTTTTTTGTGTGCAGGGAAAAGTCAGAAGCAGGAGCATGTGGCCGGCCATTTAACTCTCCAATTGCTTTGATCCTCTCTACAGTCAGCCGCATCTTTTGACTTGGCCAAATATTCTAGTTGCAAGCCGCAACTTTTTAGAGGGCTCCAAAGGGAAAGCAAGATACAACCCTACAACCAAGTAGCAAGCTGCAACAATTAATTCAAAGGGGGCCAATAGAGTTGCAGAACCATTGAGGAGTCCACATATTGAGGAGAGCCGACTTTCTGCAATATCACCTTAGTGCCATCAAGGAAAGGAACTTCAAGTGCCGCAAGTTGCCAAAGAAAGAACCAAGGCCGCAACTTGAGTTGCCGACGACGAGACGACTACATCACTTCAGATTCAGATCTGACCCGTGCTTATTGGCGAAGACATCGCTGCTACACAATCTGAGCTTCCTAAACTCTATACTTTATTATTTTGTGTAGCAATTGTGATAGATCTTCGTAGGGGAAACTTTACCTATATTTTGTGTGACTATTTTGGGACTTGTCTAGTTGGGACTAGACAAGTGGGACCCAGCTAGTTTGAGACTAGCTGGTAGAAAGCGTTACTAGGATTGATAGTGAGAGAAAACACAGTGTGTGGGGTACTGAGAGCCTGGCGAGTGTAGAGACGTAGAGGGTGCTCTGAGCGTGCTCTAACTTGTGGTTTTGTACCTATTGCGCTATTCAATACTAGTTCTGCTTTGGGGGCTGGAGTAGGTTGACGGGTCGACCGAACCAGGGTAAATCTGATGTGTACTCTGTGTCTGCATTTTATTTACTCTGTTGTGCTTATAACTGCGTGTGACTTCTCATGGGTTGCACGAGAATTTTTTATTAGCCTATTCACCCCCCTCTAGGCTAGGATCAAGATCCAACAAAGAATGCCAAGGCTCTGCTCATCAGCATGTCCTAATCTGAGATGCCACAGTCTCGCTGGATCTCCACTCTCGGACTCCTGTGATCTGCCAGTCTCGCCAACTACGGTGTGCCCCTCGAGCACATACAAGTTGCCACGCTTCTTTCCCCTCATAACAACCAGACATCCTCAGGAAATACGCAGTCGATCCTCCTCGACCACTGCCCTGTAGCCCATCCTGGTCAAAGCTCCTATCGATATTAGGCCACTGCGAAGATCAGGAACATGTCTGACACCATCAAACACACGGATGATGCCATCGTGCATCCTGACTCTGACTGTGCCACTCCCAACCTGCTCGCACTCTATACCATTCCCCATGAGAACCCGCTCTCCAACGCTGGAATGTATGAGTCGAATGCACTCCGATCCGGAGTCATATGGAATGAACACCCCGAGTCCAATAGCCACGAACATTGCGCTTCTCCCACAGAGTATGCTGCAAACACCGAGCAATCATCCTCGTTAGAAAACATCCCGTCTCGTGCTCCAACATGAGTCAAACTCTAAGCAACACATTCTACAATGCCAATCGACATCCTCGCTTTCAACATCGGGCAATCCCTCTTCCAGTGCCCTCTTTCCTTACATAGAAAGCATTTGTTGTCACCGCGGTCCCTTGACTTGGACCTTTGCCACTGCCACCGATTCCAACTCTTGGAACGGCCCGTCTTGGATCTTGGAGTAGGTCTGCCCTCTTGGTGACCCCTGATGACATTTGATACCTCGCAACCATCAGTGTCACTAACCACCAAACTTTGGAAATCATCCGTATGCAATGCAAACTTCACCTCATCCAACGTGAGTGAGTCTCGGCCATTCAACATCAAGCCTACAAACTTGGAATACACCAGAGCAAGAGAACACAGTAGCGCCATAGCATATTGCTCGTCCTCTATCACACTCCCCAATTCCCGTAGGTCCATTACTATACGGTCCATCTCACCAACATGATTCCACAATGAGGTTCTCCTTATCATCCTGTGAGTATAGAAACATTGCCACAATTGCAACCTTCGTCCAATGGATGTCTTAGTCGAGTACCAAGCTTCAAGCATCCTCCATAAGTCGCTCACGATCTCCATATTGGCAAATTGTCGAAGGATCTCATCCTCCAATGATTGCAATATCTCACCGAGGGCTTTGAGCTCCATCTTTCGCTTATCGTACACCATTGCCTTACATGGCATGCCCGTATCACATACGACATCATAAACTCCATTGTGCTTCAACAAAGCCACCATGTTTTGTCGCCACAGACCATAGTTGTCCTAGCCATGTAGCCTCTCTGCTTCGTATGAACACCCGGCCGCCTCCTCACATAAGCAAGACGTCATCACGGCACTACACTTCTTCGCAAACCGGAAGCTTTGATACCACTTGTTGGAACCACGTGCACCTCCCCAAAACCTAGGCTAGGTACACACTGGTGCACAAATAATCCTAAGCTCGATTTCCACTGAGATGTCACCTAGGCACAAAACCAAACACCTCACGGGCACAAAAGAAAGTTGTCACCAACAAAACCCTCTTAACGATCTTGCGACAGATATATGTAGGCACACGAATATAATACGAAAGTAAGAGAAAACACAAAAGAGACGGAGATTTCCCCTGGTTCGGTTGCGAACAACCTACATCTAGCGTTCAATGCACCCGGTTCCACTAATGATCAAGCAAGGCATACACCGACCACATCTTCTTCTTCCTCCACAATGAGAGAATAGCTCCAAGTAACAAGACCTAACCCTAGATCTCTCACCAAGCTTACACACTCTCAACCAAGTGGAAATCCTTGATAACAAAGCTCCTACATCATGTGGAGCTCCTCAAGGGACCAATCCCATACCAATGGAGATCACTCCTTGATAATATAGCTCCAAACCAGGAAGCTACCCAAGGGACTCTAGATCTCAAACATGGAAGAAGAAATGAAGACACTCACCTTGGATCTCACTAGCAAAGCTCCTTGGTTTTCCAAAACCCTAGCTTTGCTCTCCAATTCCAGATCCAAGCTCTCCCAATTTTTCCCAAGAAAAATTTCAGCCGAGCACTTGCCTCTCTCTTGGCTTTCTGGAAAATAATGAGAGTATTCCTCTCTGGTTTTGGCTCTGGAAATAAAAGACAGCCAACACTGGCTTTCTTTTTTGTCGTTAGCCAAAATGATGTCGGCCAGTCAAAGGGAGCAAGGGGTCTTTAAGTCCCAACCACCAAATACCAAGCAATGGGCCCATGTGTCACATGTGATGTCAAGTCTGGGTGGGATTTTTTAGCACATTAAAAACAACATATGTTATATAAGTTGTGCGTGAACACGGAAAGCTAGACTGTCGGATGGTTGGAGATGAGGATGGGCAACAACCAAAATAGAGAGCTATGAAAGATATCAACTTTAGGCCGTCGGCCGGCCAAGTGAGTACCAATGAGCTTTATTACGAAAGGAGAGAACAAATACAAATCTTCTCTCTTATAACGTAGAAGAAGCACTCAAGATCTCTCCAAAAGCTCTCTGCAAATATCTCAAAGTTGGCTCTTGACAAAGACGGCTCAAAGTTCTCTTAATATGTTTCCATACATTAAACACCATATATATAATCATAGGGTACAATAGGTGTTCTAAAAGAAGAGAGATTCCCAATTGAAAAGAACTTTGACTCTAACAGAATTCCATTCCAATCGCAACTCTATTTCGGATCGATCATCGCGTTCTATGGTGGGCCCATCCGCACTGCCGAGCTTCCTACTGAAGGCCGAGCTACCGATACACTGTAGAAGTCTAATAGCTCGGCATCACCGTATGTGATTTGTGCAGAGTGAGATACGTCAGATCCGAGCATATGCAAGCTACATCTGCACAAGATAGCTTGGTTAACGATCCAATACTTCTTCAGTGCCTCAATCGAGCCAACTTTCACAAATTTCCATTTTGGCGAGATTTATGCCTCCGTCACATAGTCGACATTCAATGCACCACTTGGTAGAACCACTACTGGTGTTCCCTTCAATTTTGCTCCAAAGAGCCCAATGCCCCTGTCGGGTGTCACCTGGTTCCATCGAGACTCAATGCCCCCAACTGGGGCCATCATAGACATCGTCTCAGAACCACGTTGAGCAAATCCAAGCAGTGCTTAAACTTAGCTCCCGATACAACCTTAGTCAACATGTCCACAGGGTTGTCGTCTGTTCCGATCTTCAACAAATTGATGTCATCGTCTTCTTCTCCCATATAGTCTCAGACAAAGTGATACCTTACGTCGATATGCTTGGTGCGTGCATGCAACTGCAAGACCAGATTCTTAGCCAAGTGCACTGTACTTTGGCTGTCACAATGGAGATCATACTCCTTCTGGTAGACTCCTTGATCATCCACCAAGCCCATCAGCCATATCGTCTCCTTCACCGCATCAGTCAATGCCATGTATTCTGCTATGTAGTACACAGGGCCACCATGGACTGAAGTACAATCCGTCAATAAATTGGAGATCCTGACAGGTGAAGATGTAGCATGTCATGGATTTCCTTCCATCCAAGTCGACTGCAAAGTCAGAATCAACATAGCCTACAACTTGTAGACCTTCCTCACTTTGGCTATATATTAATCCGACATCAATGGTGCCATTGATGAATCTGAGTATCCATTGAACAGCTCGCCAGTGTACTTTCTCCGAATTGTGCATGTATCTAATCACCATGCTGACTGCATGTGGTAGGTAGGGTCGAGTACATACCATAGCATACATCAAATCTCCTACCACATTGGCATACGGTATGCTCTCCATGAACTTCTGCTTGTCTTCGTTCTTCAGACAATACTTGGCACAAAGCTTGAAGTGAGGTGCAAACGAAGTAACTACAGACTTCAAACTTTCACATCTAAATCTCTACGAACCTTACCTCCACTTTGATCTCTTGTGATCTCCGTCTCAAGAATCCCATGTGCTTCGCCTTGGTCCTTCAATGTACAACTCAACTCAGACTTCGGTCTATGTATCTCCACTTTATTTGATGAAGTGTTGAGCATATCATCAACATAAAGTAAGAGATAGATGAAGGACGCATCATCCAACCTCTGAAAGAACATGCGCTGATCATAGGGACTACAAACATATCCTTGATCATTCATCATAATGCGTTCAAAATTCTTGTACCATTATCTAGGTGATTGCTTCAACCCATAGAGCGACTTCTTCAGCCTACACGCAAGCCCACTGCCGCTCTCATAGATGTCGGGCTAAGCCATATATATCTCCTCCTCGAGCTCTCCGTGCAAAAATATCATCTTGACTTCTAATTGCACCAGTTCAAGGTCGAGTGAGCAATGCTTCACCACCAGAGAGAAGACCTCAATGTAGTTGATGTCCTTGACTCGTCTCAAAAGATGTGAGTGCCACTCTCACGTGTAGGAGATCGAACAAGTAATAATACTGATGAGTCCAGGTATCGTATCCACAGGATAACTGGCCTACAAAACCATGAATGTCAGTTTATAGAGAGTACTAATACGACAAGAAACAACCACCTTTCAGGTATAAAGTAATGGTTTAGAGGGTTTTTAATACGAAAACAAAATCCTATGATAATTACGGTGAATTCGATACTAGGGTACTAATGTGGATATATGTGTCGGTTGTGGTTTCGTTAGGGCGTTTGCAATTAATGATTATTAATATCTTTTCTATAACTCAATGTTTCATTCGGCTAGGGCACGAGAACGTCGAAAGGTATGTCAATAAAGCGCGTAAAATAGTGCCAAAGAGTAATCATGTATATCATCGATTTCATGAAGAAAATACACACAAGTGCGCTCTCATGTCACAATACGTCCTCTCGGATCGTATCACGAATACGTCTTACTCAGATCATATTCGATTCAAGCATGCCCACGTCTCCGTATACTATACCCAAATAACATATATGTAGAAATCAATGAAATACGCAATATAACGTGAATATAGGGCGAAAAGATATCGAAATCAAATACTACAACACCCTAACTACATCACAACCAACATATAAATGTACTAGCCATGCATGGAGAGAAAATAAACCATATTTATAGACAAATACATGTTCAAAGTCTCAAAATACATGCTAAATATGTTAAATACAAGCCGAATACGTGAAATACAAGGCCAAAGATAGGGAATTTATCACCAATTCTCTCCAAATAGACCCTAGATCTCCTTCAGATGACAGCTCTTACCTCTGTCTCCAGGGCCTCCAAAACTCACGGCTAAATACACTCTTTAGAGCTCAGAATACGCCAAGAATGCCACCCAAAACCCTAGATTGTGGGTTATGGGGCTTAGCAGGTTCAAAACCCGCTCCAATTTCTTTAACCCACATTCAATAGGCTGGATTAAATGAGCACCGTTGATCTGGGGCAGGATCTTCTCTGTAGCCTCCGCGCGTCATGTGGATCGCGTTCGCTCGCTTCCTCAATCGATCCGACTTCGCATCGGCTTTGCAGTTGGTCTGTTAGATTATCATCCAACGGCCAGAGATCGGCCACGTCGCCCATATTCCGCTCAACTCTGAATCCAATTTCCTCTTTATTTGGACCATTTGATCGACATTGTGCGGCTGAGATTTGGCCGCGTCGTCCCTTCGCAGTGCTTGTAGGATGAGGCGGGATAAACTCTGATGGTTGGCATGTGTCAGCGATGGAAGCGGGCATACGGTGAGCTGCCGTATTTTTGTATTTCGGCCGTATTTCTCCATTTAAATGGTATTTTGCATTCAAAAATTCAAAGAAATTAGCACATATCTCAGAAAAATATAAATAAATAGCCGTTGGAATCGTGAGACTGAGATCTACGTATGAAAAATACTAAAGAGCTAGAATACGTAGTAAAATAGTATTCTGTTACTAGAATAGGCGATTCTTCTAATGATTAATAAATACGATCGCATTAGAGGTCAATTAAGCATCATATACACATAAAATGGGACTAATTGTGGGCTTAATTATGCAATATTTACCACGAATCAACCCTCTCTTTGTGCGTAGCCCTTAGCTACAAGGCAAGCTTTGTTGCAAACTTCTCTAGCTTCGGCCCTTCCTTATTGGTGTGGACCAACTTACATACTATTGCCTTCTTGGATTTTGAATCTCCACGAGATCCCACATTTCATTTTTCATTAGTGATTCAATTTCTTCATCCATCGCTTTCCTCCACCTATCTGGTTCTTCAGAATGTTCTACTTCTCAGAAATACGTAGGTGTATCAATATTTACAGTGAGAAAAGTAAATGAGACCATCTCTATGTACCGTGCATGTCTTCATATCTCACACCTCGGTCTTGTAGCTACAATGGAATCCATCTTTTGTGCCATCTGTGGAGACGAGCTATCTCCACCATCCGAGATTGGACCACCGACATCACCAACATCTGTCTGGAGTTCATCGTCTGCAGCCTCTGGTGTTGGTCGGTTAGAGTCAGTATCCGAGCTATCTGAAACCTTAGACACTTCCATATAGACCTGCTTCGACTGTGTCTCCTTGGGCTCCACCATCTGTCCAAGCTCCTTCTTCAACAAAGCTGACTCATCAAACGTCGTGTCTCTGCTAGTGTTCACCTACCATTGTTTAGGACACCACGGCTTGAATCCTTTGACACCATTGCTAAAGCCCAAGAACATGGATTTCTTGGCTCTAAGCATCAAGCTTGTCCTCCTTCATAGCATAGTAGCTCAGACATCCCCATATACGTAGAGACTCATAGTCAAAAACTGGCTTTTACAATCAGACCTCCAAAGGACGTCATCTATCCAATGCAACAGAAGGTAGCTGATTGACCAAGTAGGTTGTGTAGGCCATGGCCTCTACCCAGAACTCCTTAAGTAGGTCGGCAGTAGATAACATGCATCGGACTTTCTCCAGCAAAGTCTGATTGATCCTTTCAGCTACTCCGTTCTGATGTGGCTTACCACTAACGATGAAGTGCCTCTGTATCCCCTCTGATCTGTAGAACTCTTGGAAAAGGTCCGACCTATATTCTCCACCATTGTTGCTTCGGAGTTGCCTGACCTTCCGACCTGTTAGAATCTCGACCAGCTTCTTCCATTCTATGAATGTGCTCCGAACTTGGACTTCAGAGAAAACATCCAAACCATGTGTGAGAAACCATCAATAAAAGATACAAAGTAGTGTTTACCTCCTAATGAGGCCGACCTAGTCGCCACCATACATCGGTACGAATATAGTCAAGCACTCCCTTCGTATTATGGATGGTCGTCCTAAACGATGCTCGTGTATTTTTCCCGAAGACACAATGCTCATAGAACTCTATCTTTCCGGTATTGGCTTCTTTTAGACGATGTAACCTCATATTTTTTATATATTATGTATTGTACTATGTATTTTTGATTTTATTTGATACACGTATTTTCTGAAATTTAGGAAATCTTTCCATAATTTTTAAAAATAATATTATTATTATAAGAAATATCTATTTTATACATTTTAATGGTAAATACACATGCTATTTGTATACTACATGATATACTACATGGTATTATATGTATGTGTGTGTGTGTGTGTGTTAATATTTAAAAAAAAAGAAAAATCTATTTTTCTTACCATACACCAACTCCATTGGCACGTGGAGCAATCTTATAACTCTTCACCAACTCCATTACCACATGGAGCATCCTTGTAACGCTCCACCAACTCCATTACCACATTACCACCCATGTGTCAATTTCTCTTTGATTCATTTACTTGTTTTTAAACCTAATTTTCTAAGGATGACACCTACACCTACACTAATCCATCTTTAGACTGAGTCATTATACACGTCACCCTCCTCTTGATTTCATGGGGATTAAGATAAGAGAGAGATAAAAAAGATAAAAAGGAAAGGAAAAAGAGAAGAAAATAATAGGAAAAATTAAATTTATCTCTCTCTCTCTCAGTCTCTCTCTCTCTCTCTCTCTCTCTCTCTCTTCCTCTCCTCTCTTTCTCTCCCTTTATGGTCAACCCTACTTTCTCCCCTTTCTCTCTTCTCCCTTGAAAAAATGCAACCATCTCCCTCTTTCATGTAAGGTAACACCAAGCCAATGAAGAAAAGATTAGAAGAAGGAGTTCCATATCTCTCTATATAGCATATTTCATTAGTTAGGAAAATTCATGGGTAGAGTATAATATTATCATTAACATTGTGGCATCCATGACTCTAATTGTAGTATGTTGATGTATCTTTTATGCATATAAGACTCACTATGTTGCCATGTTTAGGATGCTAGATTTATATGTTAATTCTTGTTATTTTCCTTATGCATGAAATGTCATTATGTTGATGGTGTACTATGCAATGTTAATTATGGCATGTTGAATATGAGAACAAGATAAAGATACCTCCTTTATGCATGAGATATATTTGTAATGTAAGGATGGTAACTAATGGACCAAAATGTCACATGAAGCTAAGTACTACACGGAACAAAGTGCCACGGAAACACCGAGAGTCACCTCTTAAATCCATGGGAAGTCACCTCTAGAATCTATGGGAGGCCACCTCTTGATTCCATTAAAACCATCTTAGCCTTACAAGTATAATAGTTCTGAATTTTAGATGAATAATGATGTTATAAGGATGTAATAATCATTGGTATATTTCATACATGAGATTGTTACATATTATCATTTCTACTTACGAATAAAATTTTATTTAGAATTTATCTTTATTGCTCTCATGATGCTTGATTCCATAATAGTATAACACAACATTAAGTATAATATTTCATATCTCAAAGTATGTTTTTCCTACTGGGTACGCGTTAACCTGTCTGCCCCCTTTTTTCCCAGGTCAAAAGCCAGAGACTACCGAGCAAGTTCTACCCCAGGAGACTGTCCAAAACTTCGATCCAGAGGTCAAGCCCTCTGAGGGTGATTTCGTGGATTTGGCTACTCATGACTAAAGTAGGGAGTGACTTATACTTGTGTTGTGGACACTGTTTTGAGGGTTTTGGAGTCTTGCGTATTTTGTCCCCTCATGTATCTTGTGTGGTTATCATATGTACCCTTGTAACGGTCAGATAAAAATATATGTAAATATTTTTGTGACTCTGTGACGTGACTGTGATTTTTCTGTATTAGAGCATGTACAAGTTCTTTTATCTGTCATATGTATTGTCTAGCATTCGCAGTGGCCTGCAAGATTTACATAGTATATCACATTTACGCTGGATAGTATTTAGAGTCAATGGGTCAAATCCTTGGGTCTAAATACTGCCACGGCCTTATCACTTTCCATTCTCTAGTTAGTCTTGGGAAAGTTTCGTATTTCCCAGGTATTTTGGAGAATGGGTTGTGACAGACGGTCTCGTTCAATAAGCTTGTGCAAAGCTTTTTCCTCAACATGACCTAGATGCATGTGCCAAAGAAGCGAGTCGCCTCGATCGGCCTCATCGGTCAGAGCTGTTATGCCAGTCACGACCAAACCATCTAAATAGTAGAGGTTGCCTTTACGCTTCCCCTTCATCAAAAACATAGCTCATCGGTTCACCGTCAAAGCTCCATTCTCCATCGTTTCTTGACAGCCCTTGGCTTTGAGTGAACCCAAAGATATGAGATTACGCTTTAGGTCGGGAACATATCATCTTGTCGATGTCTCGTGTAACACAATTGCCCATCTTCATCTGAACTGTCTCATTGCCTATTGTGCAGCAAGCTCAGTCATCGCCTAATAGGACTGTACTCTTACCCCCTTCACGGAAGGTAGTAAAGTACACTCTATGTGGCGTCATATGGAAGGAGCATGCAGAGTCGAGCACCCAACCATCTGACGTCATAACCTCCGAAGCACCGACTAAAACCCATTCATCGACCTGAACACCCTTGACGATGTTGGCTGTAGCGGCTTGCTTCTTCTTCGCCTTTGGATAATCTCTGACCCACTGTTCCTTCTCTTTGCAAAAAGCACAATGATCCTTAGCCAAATTCTTGTGATGAGGGCCTCTACTATTGTCCCTGGACTTGGACCGAAAATACCCCTTCTGAGCTCCACCCCTCTCATTGATCCAATCTCTTACCATAGTAAGAGCGTCATTAGCTTGGCTCCTTATTTCCTCGTCGTTCTGTTTGAACTCATTACATAAGAGCATTGGACACTTCTTCAAATGTGATCAAGCTCCTACCATTAGTAAGAACTGACACAAAGTACTCATAATCATTAGATAGAGAGTTGAGAAGAATTATAGCTTTGTCTTCATCATCGATCTTAACATCGACGTTCCTCAAGTCGGTCAAAAGTTTGTTGTAGTAGTCTAAATATTCCTCAATTGAAACACATTTCTCAAGCTTCAGACCGAAAATATTCTTCTTCAAATGCAGTCAGTTTGGGATGTTCTTCTTCATGTACTTGTCACCGAGCTCCTTCCAAAACTTACTTGCATTTGTCTCCTCTATATATGAGTATTTCTTTTCCTTCGTCAAATACAGTCGAATGGTTCCACATGCATTCTGATTCAGAGTTCTCCACTCCGAATCTAACATGCTCGTCGGCTTCTCGTTTAATGTGATGTCTTGACCAAGTTGGTTCAATACATCCAAGACTTCGCATCTCTACATACCGAAGTTGAACTTTTCATCAACCATCTCAATTTCAAACTTCATGTTAGACACGTGTAATGGCTTGCTTTTGTTTTGCACGTATTTCCGTAACAAACGTTTTCAAATGATTGCAAAAATGGGTAAATGATTTTTTTTCATTTTTTTCGTCGCTCAAATCTGAAAATGGACTTTGTATTTGTGATCCTGGCAACGATACGGACCAGTGGTATCGTTTTCGTAATTTTTTGGACACGTTTAGTGTCATGGGAAAAACCGTAATTTCAAACCGATTTATTTCTACTAATTATGTTTTACTAATTACCTTACCCTAATTAACTTTCTCTAACCCATCTCAATTGAGAAAAAAGTGGATGCATGTTTTTCTCTCCTAAAACTGGTTCATCCCCCTCTAACTCCCATATTAATGACATTAATTACATTAATTAATGTTATTATATTAAAATATTATTATCTAACCCATATATAAACCCTTCCCCTCTCATTTGCAGGGAACTCACACACACCCCTTCCCCCCTCTCTTCACGAGTAAACCCATGTAATGCCCTACCAGCTACTGCACAAGTACTAGAGGGGGGGTGAATAGTACTTTAAAATAATAAGGAGTATAATTCCAAATTAAATTGCAAACAACTACCAAATAAATTTGCGGAAGCTTAAATTGAGAGACAACAACAAAATTAACAATGCAAACAAATGATGTTAATGGGTTCGGATCCACCCAAGTCTCCCCGACTTGTTCCCGGTGATCCTACGTCCCAACCACCCGGATCCCCTCCGGATACTTGAGTTAGAAACCCTAACTCAAGATTTCCACTATGAATATCTTGTGAAAAACCTTCACAAGATCAAATCATACACAACGGCAAATAGTGAATCCCACAACCCGGGATCACAACCTTCTCTCACAACCGAGAGAATCAACAAGCAATATAAATGAGTTATATTGAAATAATCAAACTTACCACAAAATCCTATACCTTGAGTTTTTCTTACCCAATAGGTGAAATGGAGGATTTGAGGAAGATGAAGTCACCAAGACCTAGCACCAAGGAAATGACCAGCAATAGGTGCCTAGGGATGATTTGGAGACTTGGATCAAGCAATAGCTTGAAGAGCTCACCAAGAACAAGCTTCTCTCTAGATGGATTCTAGATCTAGAAATGAGAGAGAATGGGTTTCTTGTGAGGAAGAGAGCTTTAGATTTGAGTGAGAATGGCTATCTCTTTTGATCTCAATGAATCTCTGAATGGAAGCTCTTACCTAGATAGAAATGACCTAGGTTCGTATTTATAGGGTCCCACAAAAACAACTTAGGTCATTCTCCAACGGATAGAAATCTGTGAGAATTAGTCGGTCAAAGAACAATCACTGACCGACTAGTTCATCAACTAGTCGGTCAGTCAAACAGCATGGACCGACTAAGAGAGGAACTGAGAAGAAAGAGAATTTCAGACCTAGAAATCTAGTCGGTCCAAGAAGACTTTCTGACCGACTAGTTTCACAACTAGTCGGTCAGTCAGTGAACGTAGACCGACTAAGAGGCAAAATGAAATAGTCTGAACACAAGTTGACTTAGTCGGTCCAAGAACAAAAGTTGACCGACTAGATTGTCAACTAGTCGGTCACCAAACGTTCTTAGACCGACTAACGATAAACAGTAGCTTAGGAGAAATTTAGCATGAACAGTAAGTCACAACTAGTCGGTCAAAGAAGCATCACTGACCGACTAGTTCACAAACTAGTCGGTCGGTGAGTCAACGTAGACCGACTAACTGTAAACAGTAAAGTCCAAGAAATTAAGGAATCAAACTAGTCGGTCCAAGAAGAGTTGCTGACCGACTAGATCACCATCTAGTCGGTCAGTACTTGTTCTTGTACCAACTAACATGCACATACAAGTCCGAATCGAAGCGCGACGCTTCGAGGAAGTTAGAATGAACTTGTACTAAGATCCTAGAGCTACGATATGAGCGTTATGAAGTTAGAATGGTAAGATATACTCAAGGCTTAACATTCTATACATCGAAGCTAAAAAGACTATAAATAAAACCTTAATAAACGGTCTTTGAGAGCTTCGATTGAATCTTCATAACTTCCAAAACGGCGCAAGAGCTTCAACGAAGCTTTAGGCATGAATACGAGCTTTGGGAAGTGTTGAGATGTCGCTTTGAATGTTCTCGTGAATTTGGCGACGATCTCCAATACTGCGCTCACAAATGATGTTAATGGGTTCGGATCCACCCAAGTCTCCCCGACTTGTTCCCGGTGATCCTACGTCCCAACCACCCGGATCCCCTCCGGATACTTGAGTTAGAAACCCTAACTCAAGATTTCCACTATGAATATCTTGTGAAAAATCTTCACAAGATCAAATCATACAACAACGGCAATAGTGAATCCCACAACCCGGGATCACAACCTTCTCTCACAACCGAGAGAATCAACAAGCAATATAAATGAGTTATATTGAAATAATCAAACTTACCACAAAATCCTATACCTTGAGTTTTTCTTACCCAATAGGTGAAATGGAGGATTTGAGGAAGATGAAGTCACCAAGACCTAGCACCAAGGAAATGACCAGCAATAGGTGCCTAGGGATGATTTGGAGACTTGGATCAAGCAATAGCTTGAAGAGCTCACCAAGAACAAGCTTCTCTCTAGATGGTTTCTAGATCTAGAAATGAGAGAGAATGGGTTTCTTGTGAGGAAGAGAGCTTTAGATTTGAGTGAGAATGGCTATCTCTTTTGATCTCAATGAATCTCTGAATGGAAGCTCTTACCTAGATAGAAATGACCTAGGTTCGTATTTATAGGGTCCCATAAAAACAACTTAGGTCATTCTCCAACGGATAGAAATCTGTGAGAATTAGTCGGTCAAAGAACAATCACTGACCGACTAGTTCATCAACTAGTCGGTCAGTCAAACAGCATGGACCGACTAAGAGAGGAACTGAGAAGAAAGAGAATTTCAGACCTAGAAATCTAGTCGGTCCAAGAAGACTTTCTGACCGACTAGTTTCACAACTAGTCGGTCAGTCAGTGAACGTAGACCGACTAAGAGGCAAAATGAAATAGTCTGAACACAAGTTGACTTAGTCGGTCCAAGAACAAAAGTTGACCGACTAGATTGTCAACTAGTTGGTCACCAAACGTTCTTAGACCGACTAACGATAAACAGTAGCTTAGGAGAAATTTAGCATGAACAGTAAGTCACAACTAGTCGGTCAAAGAAGCATCACTGACCGACTAGTTCACAAACTAGTCGGTCGGTGAGTCAACGTAGACCGACTAACTGTAAACAGTAAAGTCCAAGAAATTAAGGAATCAAACTAGTCGGTCCAAGAAGAGTTGCTGACCGACTAGATCACCATCTAGTCGGTCAGTACTTGTTCTTGTACCAACTAACATGCACATACAAGTCCGAATCGAAGCGCGACGGTTCGAGGAAGTTAGAATGAACTTGTACTAAGATCCTAGAGCTACGATATGAGCGTTATGAAGTTAGAATGGTAAGATATACTCAAGGCTTAACATTCTATACATCGAAGCTAAAAAGACTATAAATAAAACCTTAATAAACGGTCTTTGAGAGCTTCGATTGAATCTTCATAACTTCTAAAACGGCGCAAGAGCTTCAACGAAGCTTTAGGCATGAATACGAGCTTTGGGAAGTGTTGAGATGTCGCTTTGAATGTTCCCGTGAATTTGGCGACGATCTCCAATACTGCGCTCACAAATTGTTAGTTCATGGATTATTTATGTTTGCACATCATCAAAACCAAATCTGGGGAGTCCAATATTCAACAACCCAGACCCCCTCCCACCTCACGTTCTTTCTCTCTCCGTGCTCCACCCCTGAGCCCTACCCTCTCGCTGCCCTGGCCTCCAAGGCCTCTCCGATGTCGCCTCCCCCACCACCAAGAAGCAACGCCGCTGCCTCCCAAGCTCCCAACGACACCGCTACCCTCCTTCTTCACCTCACCGGAGTTCTGCCCCCACTGAGCCACCGGCCTCCTCCTTAGCTCACCCCCGAGCTCCACGCATCCACCAAGCCCTCCGACAACATCGACCCCCTCCATGCAACCTCGCCGTCGCTGACCCTACGAACCCACCATCCTCTCATCCTTGCCTCGGTGCATGCCGACGACGTCGAAGCAATGCCGCTGCATCTTTCCTGCAACAATGCCGCAGCTCCATCACTCGAGCACCTCGCTACCCCGCCCTGTTTCGCTCTCAGCCACGAGCTCGCCGATGACCAAGCAAGCCCAAGACCACACCACCGCCTCTACCTTGCCCGACGACTCCCTCCATCACCGTACGCCACTTGCAGCAGCCCCGACAGCCTTGAATACCCCCACCACCTCTCTCCCCGTCGACAGACCCCGATCCATTGCCCCGCCTTCATCTCGCGATCGTCGTCAGCCCCTCCGACAAGCTGCTCCACCGGCGAGACCCATAACGCCAACAAGAGCAGCTTCCCCGCATCACCTCGCTGCTTCCCATCGCCTCACCATCGCCGTCGTCCTCCGTGCTGCCTTCTTGGCCGCTCCGACGACCGCCGTGGCCCCGACATCTGCCCCGACGAGCCCCCCCCCCCCCACACTGCCGATGTCTCATGCAGCGTAATCATCGAAGAGAGCGGGAGGGAGTATATATTAACGTGTGTATATATATTATATACGTATAAATACGAGTATATACGTATTAAAATTAGTATATATAATTATATATATTATAGAGGGAAAATGAGTAAAATATTGATAATCAATAATATAAGAGTTAGAAAAATACACGATAAGGCCTAGAAAATCCGAAACGACGAAACGAATCCGTTAGTGCTGGTTTCATTGCCAAAAGACAAGTACATCTCCCACAATGATTTTTCAAAGTCAAACTCAATAAAGCTAATTTCCCTTTAAAATTCAAATCACGAGAATTTCACATACACTGACGTACGAGAAAATTATATGTTGTAGTACTAAACGAGACACTCGTTTTGACAGCTTATTCGAAGGTTTTTGACGCGTCGTTCAATCTGATTAAATCGGTGAATGTTACGATATCTAGTTTTTCACTTTAGAAAATTAGTTTTTAAATTCTTTTTAAATTCTAAAAAATGGTTTTTGAGCTTTTAAAATTATTAAAAATACATATAAGCTTCAGAAAAATATTTTCTTCTTATCTAAAATTATTTTCCTTATATTTAGCCTATTTAAAAATTATCAGTACGTATTTTGACCCGTTTTAAGTGATAATAAAAATACGAACATGTTAATAAAAATGGATAGAATAATAGTATATAGTTAACCAATGATTTCTGATGTTTGCAAGTACCATTTCTCGTGCACGAGCATCCCAGATAGCCTTAGGTCTAGCCTCGGCCTACTTCAACTATCCTCGAACCAGTAAGTCACTCTAATTCTAACTTTAGAAATTTAGATAGTGTACTCGTATGAACTTAAGACCTCATATATAGTCTCAGAACGACTATTGACCTGAACCAATGATTAGAGACCTAATTAACTAGAGAACTAATCAACCGTAGATGACTATGGAATTACGACATTGCCAACTTTTAATTTTGGTTGTTGTAGCACGCGGCCATCTACTTGGATAAATTGTGTACTAATGGAAATACAACATGCTCAAAGCATGGGATCAACATCGTATTTGTTGGACTTGTCTTTATCCTCAAATCCTTTAACATCCACTTTGCTTTGGCCCAGTCTGCTTTGAACTGGGTTCCTAACTTTCTGGTTTTCAATAAGAAAGTCAACCAGTGGTCCTGGCTTAACTATCATAGTAAATAGGGAACAACCCTACCGTTTGTTAATATAAACAATGGAGCAGATGTGATAATTGCTATTCTTAACGTTGGTATCACCATGTGTCTAGGATCATTTGCGCCAAAGTTTGGATCACCCTGCTTGCAGGGATAGTGACCTGCTTGGCCAACCCTGACTGGCCGTGTATGCATGGACCAATGTTATAATTCCAATTACCAGCAGTTTGTAAATACCATCAAAAGAGTTACTTCAACCTTTTCATCACCGTGATCACTCTCTTGGCTCGTTCACCCTTGTCTACCATACTTGTCACTTGAAAACTTTGCATGAAACATTGATACACTTGTGCACGATTGCTTACGTTAAAACAGTCACATCACCGGCTGCATGCCATCTATGACCCAGTAAATACTAATGAATGATCGTATGGAATATTATGTGATATATTTTGTGGAATATCGTGTGGAATATCTAATGGAATATCTCGTGAAATATCTTGTGGAACATCTGTAAGGGACCCTGCGGGACTACACACACACTAGAGGGGGGGGTGAATAGTGTAATAGCAAGCAAAGTGCTTAAATAAAAGTTACTAAAATTAAAGCACAATAAGCAACGGAAAATAAACAGAATGATCAACAACACAATCGCAAACACAAAGATTTTACCCTGATTCCCGAAAACTTGGGTACGTCCAACCACACCAATATTCACTATAATCCCACAAAGAGAAGTGAATACAAATCCTACAAAGGGATACACTCCCACAAAGAGAGAGACCTCACCAAGAGGATTTTGCCTTACACAAGGACCCAACCAACCCTACACATGGGGGTCAAACTCCCACCAAGAGAATTACTAACTCCCACTCAGAGAATTAGGGTTAGCCCTACATTAGGACACTAAACTCCCACTAAGAGAGTTACCTACAAAGAGAGTAAACTAATTCCCACAAAGAGAATTAGAGGTAACACAAAGGTGAAACGAAATAACACTTACATATGCCTTGATATGATCTTACCAATGCGATGAAGAAGGCATGCAAGTGAAACTCAAGTGCTTGAGATGAGGCTTTGATTGCACTTGATGATCTTTCTCTCTTCTAGGAATGAATCCTAACACTTCTCACTTGAGTGTATAAAATGAAGAGAAGAAAGATGCTCTCCAAGAAGAGGAATTAGATTGAAATCCCTTGGAGAAATTCCCTAGAGCTTAGATGCTATAGCATAAGAATGAAGCTCTAATTAGGGAATGTGGGAGGAGTGGCTTAGAGAAGAGATTAAATGATCTTCTATGAATTCCTAACCCTTTTCAAGAGTTCTAAATGAACTAAGCCAATCCTAATAAATAGGAAGCCAAGAAGAGCCTATAAACACAGCCAAAAACCCAAAGGGAATAAATCTACAACTGCTAGATTTTGGCAGTTTACGGTAAGAACAGTTGACTGATGATCATTAGACAGTCGACTGATCAACGTGTAACGCCCCGCTTCCCAAATCACGACGGAAGCGAGAGTGTTACTGAGGCCTGCTTGAACTGGAGCGGTGAAACTCGAGTTCAATAAGCGTCTGTGGTAAAAACGCAGGGGAGGTCCTTTACTTGCTTTTCAAAAACAATAAAAATATTCATACATTACGAGCCACATCCAGAATTATAAATGTTCGTACACGAAATACAACAACAAGCCACGGCTGGGCCAAAGTAAAAACGTACACTCAATAATAACTGAAAGCAAACTAAAGTAAAGCAGCAACGGTAAAGTCCACTAGTCCTCCACAGGGAGAGACTCGACGTCAACAGCGAACTCCTGACTCTCCAAGTCAGGTGTCTTGTAGGGAACCTCCTGGTACTCAAGCTCAGAATCTGACATACATCCAAAAACATAAATGTATGTCAGCAAGGGTTTGCAAGTAACGGTCAGAAACCCGAGGCAAGGTATATACAAATTTATACTGAATTTAAGAGGCGTTAATATTTTAAATGAGATGGCGACAACAAGATTTAAACATGCTGAAATATAAAATGGAATAAAGTAAAAGACATCCTATCATGCAATTCTAAGCAGTTTCACTACTACAAAAGGGACCTTTAATAGCACACCTTTAATAGCGCTTGCCAATTATAAGCGCTGTTTATTAGAGACACATGTAATAGACAGCGCTTCTTTTTGCAAGCGCTGTTAAAGGTCGGAGAATAGACATCGCTTCTTTCTGCAAGCGCTATTAAAGGTCATATAATAGACAGCGCTTTTTTCTGCAGGCGCTGTTTATTAGAGACACATATAATAGACATCGCTTCTTTCTGCAAGCGCTGTTATAGGTCAGATAACAGACATTGCTTCTTCCAACAACAAGCGCGGCTAAAAATCTAAAAATAGACATCGCTTTTTTACAGAAGCGCTGTTAAAAGACCAGGCGATAAACAACACTCGCTGCTGAAATTAGCCCCCGCTCGCTGCCCTCGATTATTTTTACTCTCATCCAATTTTTTTTCCCCCGTCTATGTCTCCCTCCGGATCTCTCCCTTTGGCCTCGCGGTGGCGACATCTCTTGCGACGGCCGGCGGCGAAGTGCCACCACCTCCCCCTCCCCCCTCTCTCTTAGGGTTAGGGTTTTCGGATGCCGGTAAAACGATGGGATTGAAGCTGTTTGGGGTTCGAATCGAGGCTTCGGTGGTGATCGAGGAAGAAGAGGAGGAGGTTATGAGGAAGAGCTGCAGTATGGGGAACCTCGCGTCCTGCGCTGTAGCAAATCAGAGCGCTGATCACGGAGCAGCGGATCATGGGTACTTGTCCGATGGCGGCCTTTTCCAGAACTCCAAGACAAGGGCTCGGCAAGAGAGGAAAAGAGGTAACTTTGTTCTTCTTTCTCATTGGATTTAGCACCTCCCTGTTTTTTTATTTTTTATTTTATTTGCTTTAGTTTGGGTGTAATTGTGTGAATTGGGTATAATTTGTCAATTTGATTGGCGGGTCTTGTTTGTTTGCTAACACTGATTACAAAATCTGTTAAAATTGCCCTCTTTTTTTGGGTGATGATAGTATTTTAATGTTAATATATTGTGTTTATTTTGCTTGTCTCATCAATTTGTAACCAGTGCATTATAATTTACTGTTTGTTTTTCTTTTTAATTTGTTCGTATCCATTTGCCCTTCGTTACTTGTGATAATCGAATTGTTAAGAGAAGATTGAAACGTGTGCTCAATTTGTCTTAGTTTGGAAATTTTGTTGGGCGTTTTCTGGAGTTCACTGATGTATATCTTTTGATTATAGTGTTGTAAATTTGTAAATCTGATATCGATGTATAAAAACTCTTGTGTTAGTTTGTACTTTCTGATATGTAGATATTTATTTCATTTATTGATGGTTAATGTTTGATATTGTTCTTGCTATGCGTATCGATTTTGTAAATCGGATACCTAGATAAAGTTCTTCGTGATTGAACTGATGATTTGTATAATTAGGCAATAAAATGGCTAAGTAGCAGTGGCATAAAGTATATCCTATAGAACTTCAAATTCTTTACATATCTATATGTGACCTTTTATGCAAAACGATGAGAAATAAATGATTGTTTCTATTTTAAATGAATCGCTTTTTACTCTATGTCCGTTTTGTAGATTTTTATGGAATATCATGTGTTGTGACTGATCTGATCTGTTTGTATTTGCAGAATATTTTCATGTCTATTTCTTATTCAAATTTTAGTTTTGCTGAAATGAGTGGTATGTTATTATGACCATATCGAGTTTGATCTGAAAACGATTGTATTGTTTTCTTCATTCAGGAGTGCCATAGACTGAGGAAGAACACATGACTTTTTTGGCTGGGCTGGAAAAGCTCGGTAAGGGGGACTGGAGGGGGATCTCAAGAAACTTTGTAACCACAAGAACTCCAACCCAGGTCATGAGCCACGCTCAAAAGTATTTCCTTAGGCAGAGCAATCCCAACAAGAAGAAGAGGCAATCCAGCCTCTTCGATGTGGGGATGTATGATAATGTAAGCCTTCTTCAACTCATTTCCCTAGTTTTCTTAGCAATTATCATCGTTTATATTTACTTGTCCATTATTAACAAAGAGATATTGAGAGTTGAGAAAAGAAAAGGTTTTTTATTTTTCATAATTATTCACTTACAAAGAACATGCGAAATAACTATCATGACAAGTACAACCAAGTTAGATTACTACTCAGGTGTAATTGTTGGACTTGGTTTAAGATCTGAACCCAACGTAAACTTGAACAGACTCCATCAAGAAGCTGGACCTAATCTTAACTAGGCTATGACTATAGTCTTTAAAGAGTGTGACTGTCTGAACTCGTCAACACATATTTCATAATGTAAATATTATTAAAATAATTCATATGCTTGTTTGGATGTTAATGCATCTAAAATTATTTTCATGATAGAAAAACAAGCTTGAAGCATCCGAAGCTCGAAGACTGGAGCAGGCGGTCATTCTTTGTCTTGCTATATTTACTTTTGCCTATCATGGAGATGCATGTTCTATATTGCTAAAAGTAAGATGTACTTCAGGAATGTGTAAAAGAGCAAGAATCTCTTATTCCTCTTGAGCAAGCAGCTAGGCAGAAAGTCACAGAGATCATGTCAACGCTGGAATCAGAGAAAAGTCAGGGGTTTGTTTTAAAAGCAGTTTTGCAAGCTAAGGAAGCAAAAGAAATTGGAGGAATTTATGGTCGTCTATGGGATCTCGGTGCAATTGATAGTAAGATTTTCCATCTTATCAAATATATTCTATTCTTTGCTTTTATGAGTTTCTAATTTTAGAATATCCTAGGATGTTTCATATATCAGTGCTATAATTGTACTTCACGCTCTATTAATTCCCCATGATATTGCTTGCAAACAAATCTTATTTCCTATCAATTGGTCTGTGTGAAATATCAATTGGTCTGTGTGTATTATAGGGCATATCTTGCTGGCAGTTCATGTTTTTTTACCTAATTGTGTTTGTTTTACCTAACAGGGAGATCCTGTGTTCTTGTTGTGGCAGCTTGCAGGTGAAATTTCGAAGCTCTTTTTGTCATAGAATTTTGGAAAGCTTTTGTTTGTAGCCTTCGTTGTGTTTGATATAATGACTGTGATAAGAAGCTTGTTCAAATTTTACATGCTGATATCATCGAGTTGGTAATTTCAGTTTATATTGAAAGCAAATTGGGCATTCAACCGATTGCACTTAGGCCATGCATCGATTTATTGGAATAGATTATAGTGTATATCATGATGTAGTCCCAATCCAAATTTAGATTGAAATATGACTGTGGCCTTGAGGTTTAGTTAATAACTAAAGCGTCTCATGTTGGACACCTTCAAACATTTCTTATTGGTATTGGTTACTAGAATAATTGAAAGCAAGAATGAAATATGAACATGTGGAATGCCGTGATATGATCATGACGAAGATGAGAAGAGGAAATGTATGATACGGTTTCATATTCAGACGGTGTATCTGCATTTTATTATATTGGAAGTGACAGCATGAGTAATTTATAATGCTGTGAGCTATTAGGTCATATTCTTAATATATTATATCAGACTTATCAATGCCATATCAAAAAGCTAACGCTGATTCCTTCGAACATTTCCCTATTGATTTTACACCATCAGGTGGAAAAGTGAACTTTTTAACTTTAAGCTATTTAAGTGCAACCAAAAAAAGGGAAATTCTTTTCACGCTCTAGATTTTATATTAATTTCAAAAAAAAATTTGGGACTAAAGTTATTAATACCTTGCAAAGTAGCATTGGGATAGAAAATATGCATGCAAGCTGTATCATTTGTTACTCTAATTAGCAGACATGCAACAGTTGAACTTTCCAATTTTGTAAAATATTATCACATTACTTTTATATAATAATAAAAGGTTGCTTTTTTTAAATATAGCCAAAATAAAAGGCTAAATATTACGTTAGTGTCAAGTGTCAAGTATATGATCAATCCATTGAGATTGCCAAATTTCACATATAGCCAAAATTTGTTGCACTACACTCGTATATTGGAAGACAGCCAACAAACTCCCTGCAAATTTAAAAGGTGTGAAAAAAAAGAAAAATCCATGAAAGAGGGATTAAAGGCATTTGCCTTGTTGGTCATAGTTTACTCAATCAATTCATGAATCCTAGAAGCACATAGTATGCGACGAGCACAAGAAGAGAAACCAGCATGCCAAAAATCACCCTGCAAAAATCAAAGAAAAGCAAAAGGAATTTTAAAAAACGATTAGAAACCCATGCACTAGATTTGATGTTCAATTTGAAGTGACCTACGCAGTGCTAAGCACATCAGCATGCAACCCATATTCCCTTGCAAAATATAAATGATGTTATGGACTGAGGCAGTGCGGCCCGCACAATTAAAAAAAGAACATAAGAATCAATCCAGTGTCCTCATGAAGCAGACCACAAAATTTACTAGGAGATAATTAATAATTATACAAACATATGTACTTGTATGAGTATGTTTAAGATACTGCTTCTTTCATCCATCCAATTACATTTATCCAGTTGAATTGATACGACCTCTTGTTTGCTTGGTACGATGCAGTATTCATATCTAACACACATTATTTATTACAATGGTTACAAGGGCAGTCACTTTTCAATATGTTTGTCAGGTTCGAGCAAAACATAAGGAGGTTTGTCTCCACTAGGACAGCCCTCTTGGAGAAACTATCCTGGAATGCTACAATTGTGGATGTCAGAATGTGTTCCTTCTTGGATTTATATCAGCAAAAACAGAGAGTGTTGTTCTTTTATGCAGAGAGCCTTGTTTGAATGTTAATGCATTGAAAGACATGAATTGGGATCTAACCCAGTGGTGTCCCCATATTGACTATAGGTGTTTCCTTCAGTGGCTTGTCAAGGTTTGCCTTTCACCATGTGTAGTTGAATTTTAATGTTGGAGAATTTTATGATCAAATAGAAGATATAGTTGAATTTTAATGAATTTTCTCTTGGTATTCTGTGTATATCCAATCCCAAGGTACCATTAAAACATTGCCATGGACAAATTTTGGGGATTTTTATTGTTGAGTTTCTTTCCAACATTCATCACATGATGATGTTATGCCAAGAAATTGGGTTCACTTGCAGTAGCTATCAATTTCTTTTAAGTGATTATTAATTCATGTAATTTGTGACCTGTTATGTTAGGTGAATGTCATGGACATGTTAAGCAGGCTGAGTCATGATGCAGATGCTGACGTCTCTATGGTATGCTCTCGTTTTTCTACTGACTACATAGTTTCTGTTTCTTATGAAAATAACATGGAATCATCGAGTTATTAACTAGGCAATGTATATTTATGCAGGTAAGGATTGCGCAAGGCCTAGTGCACATGGGAAAAGGGTTACTAACTCTTTCCCCCTACCATTCTGACCGATTTCTACTTTCTCCGTAAGTAATTTTGTCTTTCAAATTCATCCAGGAATATGCTTACAGGCATCACAACTAATGAGTTGTTTCTTTACAGTACCGCTCTTGCTGGTTTAGTAACCATGTTATTTGCGTGTTTGGATCTGAAATCTATCATAATGGGGATGTATCACTACATGCTTTACATTCTCGTGCTGGCCATGCAGGTGAGAACTCCGGGACACAATTCTCATGTGTTATGCTTTTAATCCAATCGTATCTGTTGCTGAGAGTTGCTTTCTCTTCTCTTGCAGCCAAGGATGTTGATGACCGTAGATGAGAACCTAAAGCCTCTCTCTGTCCCCGCACGGGTTGGTCAGGCAGTTGACTGGTGGGTCAGGCTGGACGGCCTAAGACCATTACTGGATTGGATATACACAGAATGTCCATGACAATTTTTGAAAATTTGATGACGCTGGTCTTTCTTTCGGCATTTACTACCAAAACCTGCCGACAGTTCTCTTCTACCGCAACCTTCGCAAGCTCAAATACATCACCAAGATTGGGAGTCAGGGTTCCGACAATCATGGTATCTCCCTGGATCGAAAAGGGGACTGGTAAGTAAGTTGGTGTTGTGTTTTCAGTTACTATGAATTTTACGAGTATGAAACTAATTCAATACTCAAACCTCTGATGGTTGCTTTTGTACACGGTCCTAATGGTGTACCGACTTCAACTTCTGAGTATGAACACTCATCCATACCTGCGGCGGTGAAGAGATTTTTTGATCTCCAATCACCATATCTGACCAAGAGGGATGCTTGTGCCGGTACCTTCGAAGGCGTCACACAAACTCGGACCGAGCCCAGAACTGATTGCCCAGCATGTTGGGAATTATGATTCAGACAGTGCCCCTTCTTTAAAGAAAGCAGAGGGCTACTTCGTTGGAAATGAAAATGATAGATCCTTATACTTCAGCTGGTCGGGAAATGCATTAGGGAGTTGTTTCAGAATCAGAAGTTGCAATTGGTCGGGAAATGTATTCTTCGGAGTGATTTAATGGATAATGAGTGCTTAGTTTTATATGCAACAATGTTTCTTGTTTGTATTAGGGATCCTCTTCCAATATCAATGCACATCGTCTAATTTATGTGATCGTTGAATAAACGCAATTTAATTTGATTATTTCTTGTAATTTAATGTTATTGGTGGTTTATTTAAGCATTTTGCACATTAAATGGATTTATTTAAATATAAAACGTAGAGAGAAATAATAAAATGAATTGAAACAAGCGCTGTTAAAGATCCCAATAGACAGCTCTTCTTTAGTACAAGCGCTGTTAAAGGTCCATCATAGACAGCGCTTGTACTAAAGAAGCGCTGTCTATTGGACCCTTTAACAGCGCTTGTTTAGTACAAGCGCTGTGAAAGGTCCACCTTTAACAGCGCTTGTAATAACAAGCGCTGTTAAAGGGGGGGCCTTTAACAGCGCTTGTTAGTACAAGCGCTGTTAAATGGGGGCCTTTAACAGCGCTTGTACTAACAAGCGCTGTTAAAGGGGGATCTTTAACAGCGCTTGTAAAGCGCTATTAAAACCACCCCCTTTAGCAGCGGGGACATAGACAGCGCGCAGAAGCGCTATTAAAGACCTTATTTAAGCGCTGTTAAAGGTCCCTTTTGTAGTAGTGTTTAATAATTGGAGTAATCTTTTCTTTGGTTTGTTAGCATGGCAATTTAACAGAGATAACAATTCCAAGTTTGTAAGTTTCCTGTTAGCATTTCACGTATGTTAGCATTTCATGTTTGTTAGCATTTCATGTCTAAAATAGGATTCACGCCTTTAGGTCGTGATGAGCGAGTCGTCCTTCTCACGGGGGTTTACCGTGATTGTTTCTAACCCACCGCATACGGGTGGTGTCCTTGAAGAGAGTACTCTTTCATACGCCTAGTGGCTGCCCAATCCAACCCCACCCAAGATTTGTGCTGGAACACGAGCCAACCTAATTCACGAATTACAAACACGAATTTGTCAACTCAATGACATCACGAAAGTCACGATTTCGCCATCGAGGCGCACGATCTCACGATGTCACACTCTAGTTAATTATTTCAAGGCATGCAGCAATTAAATAACAAGACCAGTTAACTTTATACAACAATTTCCATTGTTACGAGAGTAAAGAGCAACATTTACATACAAAAGACTAATTTAACATCCAACTTCGTAAATTCATTATAAATCGTATACTTGACTGATTTCGGTGATTCTAGTGCCGTTGGGTTCGTCTCGACGGGTATTACGGGTTGGTACTTTCGGTTCTCTGTTTTGGTTAAAGAATTCACAGAATTAGATTTTTCGTGAATAACACAATATTGAAATAATCCCTAAAACGGGTCCGTCTAATTTTTATCGGGTTCTCTGACTAGGGTGATGTTTATATTGCGTTACACTAACCTGATACACCTCATTTTATTCAAATATTATTAACCTAACATTATTTAATAGGTATTTATCATGCTGAAATTGAATGATACTAACAATTTAACATTTGGATTTAAACTAACAATTAACCCACTAATTAACTTCCAGTTATCATTAGTAAACTAATCATAATGGCATCTTAGGGGTACGATTACATAGGAACTTTACATACTACAACTTATTTTATGAAACCTATCTAATATTTATCTTATGAATACTTCCCATTATTTATTACTCAAGTCAAAGGCTGCCCATAATCATTCTGTCCCAACACTCACTGTACTCATTTATTAAAACTTCTCCATTATTAGTAATAGGCTGTCTCTTGCCTATAACATTTTTTATTCATTCACTTATTAAAACCCACTGTCTATTCATTCATATAGCCTTATGTTCTTTATTCCCTTTGTTTTTGTCACGCCCCGCTTCCCAGTATACTTGGGGGCGAGGACGCGAGCGGGTCCGCATGTGCTTAAATCAAAGAAGGGGTGATTATTTTTTTCTCTCTTCTTTGACTTAAGCACACTAAGCGTTTAATTAGCGAAGGCAGGTCCCTGCACGCGAGTTTCTCAGAAACAGCACAAATATTTATTACATTACATTACCAGCGTCCAAAGCAAATACACAAACAGTTAAGGCCTAGCATGGCCGTATAATCTGCTGAAAGCAAACACACCTAAAAATAACAATACAAATAATAAACTGAAATATAAACGTTCCGCTTTAGCCTTCCGCGGGGAGGATCTCAATGTCTTCGTAAATCTGATCAGTGGTGTTCACCTCTAAGATGGGATCCTCAAAAGTAGGGTCCTCAAGGTACTCTGTCTCTAAACCTAACATATATTTCATAAAACATTGAAATATATGTCAGCGATAAGCTCGGCAAGATATTTAAATTAATGAAACGAGGAACAACTATAAGAGGACAAAAGAGCGTTAGTACACAGTTATGAATAATAAGTGCAGAAAAGTAAAGTATGAGCATGCATGGATATTTTTGCAGTTAAAAGTAAAGAAGTTATAAGTAAAGTAAAACAGTTGTATGTTGAGTATTTGATTGTTTGTGCACGTGATAAGTCCATGCCTGGGTAGGTGAAATGTTCTCGATACACCTTATCACCGGTGGTTTTACCGTGACGCTCCAACACAATGGCTGCCTCCACCGGAGGGGCCGTAGTCATGTTCGAGACACACTCACAAACCCTACTGCAATGGACCAACCCCACCCCAAAGTGTTCCGACGTTTACTGGAACACGAGCCAGACTAGTCATATGTGACCATACTGAAGCACGAGCCAGACTAGTCACACATGACCTGACGGGAGTAGCCAACACGGCTCTTTGTGTATGTCTGTTCACTGACTAAGTTCCATTACATCTGTAGTCGATGTATGGTTTCACTCCATCTGTATTCGATGGTTTCACCCCATCTGTAATCGATGGTTATCACATGTGTGTTTGTAACATACTCGTTTTTCCCAATTGATTTATCTTGTTAACATGCAGATAGTAAAACTGTAAAAGCAGTCCAATTTAGTTACAAGCATGTGGAAAATTGTTCCAAATGATCAACATTGATATGACTAGTCCATTTAAATTAGAAAGCAACAAAATTGAGAACAAGTTAAATGGGCTACCAGAAATTGACAAGTACATCAGATTTAGCACTAAGTTGGAACGACCAGATTTGTAATTCATTACTAAAAATACTTGCCTTGACGTGGGTGTGAGTGTCCAGGCGATGGTAACGTGATGCACGTTTTTCTGCGTCAATAGATTGGCGATATCAGTTCCATGGTTATTAACTAATTATAAGACATCAAATCAACCTATCAAAACATTATTAACTAACTAACCTATTTAACGGAATTTGTTAACGACTTAAACTGATTAAGACGGTGATGAAAAGCGTTCTAAATTTTTATATATGCTATATATGCTAAAAATAATTTTACTGTAAGAGGGAATATTTTTCTAAAGCTTATAGTAATTTTTAGAATTTTTAAAAGATCAAAAACAATTTTTTTAAAACTATTTTTCAATTAGTGACGTATTTATTCCACAATTTATTCTGGATGCAATCTACATCGGAATGTTGCAAATGAGGTGTCAAAATGACCGTCTCGGAGAGTATTATCACATATATTTTTCTCATATTTTATTATACGTAAAAATAAGAAGATACGGATTTTAGAATGAAAATCACGTATTTATCTTTTATGCTTAAAAATTTATTCTGGAAAAACTAAGCGTCGGATTGAGACGAAACTAGCGCCATTGGGTCCAGAATGTCATTTCTGATTTTCTGAAGCTAGTCTCACATTTTTCTAGGGCTTAGATTTTAAGTTATGGATTTAACACTATAAAACCCTATTATTAATTTATGAAAATACGAAAATATGAATAAGTTCGTCGTATTTACAATTTTGCCATGGAGATATTACCGTCGCTACGTTCGTTGCATGCGAGGGCGGCGAACACATGGGGCTTCATCGGCGGCGAAGCGCGGGCCGGAGGAAGGCGGGGACGGAGGGCGAATGCGTCGGCGTCGGTCGAGGCGGCGGCGGTCGCTGATCTCAGGCGGTGCGGGCTCGCCGTGGGGGGCTCGGTGTGCTTCGAGGAGGCGGAGGTCGTCCTTGGCGGTGGCGGGTGAAGGCGGGGCATGGGGGGAGATGGCGGAGCGCTGTGGGGCGGTGGCGCCTCGGCGGAGCGTCGGAGCGGCGTGGGTGAACGAGGTCGGCGGGGCTCTGCTTTGGCGGTGTCGACGTGGGGCGCTCGGAGCGAGGGTTGCAGTCGGAAGACGGAGGCGTGGGTCGGCGGTGTTGGTGGACGGCGGGCGGCGGTCGAGGCCCGCCGGAGGTGAGTACGAGAGAGGAGGGGGAGAGAGCGGGAGATGAGACGGAAGAGGGAGAGAGGGGGCGGGCTTGGGTTGCCTCTGCGAACGAGAAGAGAGGGAGAATGCCTTTGATCGGGGGAGAGAGAGACTGTGAGGGTTTATAGAGAGAGGGAGGGGGTTTTTTATAGAGTTAATGATGGGGGTAGATGATGAACGAGGGGGGAGTCCCACGGTTAGCTGAGGGGATGGGTTAGATAATGGGATTAGGTAGGGTAATGTGGATGAGGGTGATACGAGTAGGTTAGGGTGATTTAATTAATTAAGATTAAGGATAGGTAAAACCCAATTATCAAAATACAAAATGAAAATTACGAAAATGCCCATACTAGTAAACGTGTCCGAAAAATTACGAAAACATACCCACGGGATCGTATCGTCACGAGGATGACGAATACGATGACCGTCCCAATGTTTGGACTACGGGGATACTAGTTTTTGGCCAAAATGTTTAGAAAGCGGGTTTGCGGGTTCTCTATTGAAACGATATCAGAAAATTACGAAATTAATGTGGGGAGCCCTAAATGATCATAAGATGTTACTACAGAAGTTTGAAAACGTTTTGAAGACGTTTGAATAGAAAATAAATTCATTGACCCAAAACTGCAATATCTGAAAATGAATTTTTATCAGATCTTTTAGAGGTATCTGATGAAATTCGATTTTACTAAAGTACTCCATAACTAGTCTGGTACTCCAAAATATTTTTATAGGAAATTTTTGAAATCAGTTTAAGACTCCTAACAAACCATTATAAAATACAATTAAAATTGAATTTTCTTTAAATACTTAATTTAAATGTATTGGAAAAATACAGGTCGTTACATTCTACCCTCCTTAAAAATAATTCCGTCCTCGGAATTTAAAATATTTTTGAAACAAATAATTGATATTATAAAGAAGCTCAAGCAAATAAATGATAGAAAAGATAGTAATCTTTGTAAATCAGGTTGTAAATAACATAAAATGTGATAAGAAAATATGGGATGTCACCAATATATTATTATCACCATAGCTACTTTAGATTTATCAAGTAGGCAAAACATAAAATAATGGCATTACTCGGAAATGATAATGAGGATGATGATGACATCTGAACTTGGGACCTGATCCGGTGAAAGTCAATAGCAAGCACACCAAAGAGAAGAACGGAACGTCTAGAATATATAAACGATGATTACATGGTCTCAATCATGTAAATCATCGCCATAACATACAAAAACGTAAGGGATAAACCTAGTGCGTCCTTACGGTTACAACTTAACCAGCCGAACACAAAGGGCTTCATCTGCCACGCTACCAGATTACAAGCCATTACCCAGATCAACACATACAGGCAAGTATAAGGCCAACTCTCGGGGGTCAAGATCATCGCTACCACTTGTCCCAGCAGTCTCCATAACATCCAACAAGAAACCAACATCCTAGCCGTCTCCCAAATCCGAGCACAAGACCGACATCCAACTTCAACGCCTAAGCCCAAAAGGAATCCAATACCAAATCCTAAGGATACTACTTCCCAATACCATTGTTCGATATCTACGGCTAACACCATCAGGCCTAAGCAGTTCAACGACCAAAAACTCAGGATCCTACAAGCACTAAGGAGCACCCCTAAGAAGCACTCGAAGCTGGGCAGCTCAAGGGGGAAGAACCAGAAAAAGGAGCTCCCAATGATACCAATGGCGGCGGGTTCCCAATATCCCGACCACACGGCCAAAGCATGGGTGGCGGCGAGGGTTGCTGCTACGCCCAACAGACCCCAAGGTCGTTGGTGGGCCATCGGCGGCTGGCGATCTGCGGCGGCGAGGGCTCCGACGGGCTGGCGATCCATGGCGGCGAGGGCTCCGACGGGCTGGCGATCCATGGCGGGGAGCTAGGGCCTACGGTATGGAGCGAAGCGGAAGCTGGCGGATCGGAGATCGGAGTGGCGATGCGGGGTCCGATCGAGCTCGCTTGGGGGAGAGGCCGGGAGGAGGAGGGGGGTGATGTCTGAGGGAAGCCACGGGGTGGCTTGCGGAGGAAGGAGCGGGGTTAAAAAGAGGGAAAGGGGGGGCACCGAAGTCGGGGTTAGGTAGGATAGGGTTCGGCGGGCACGAGTCTCGAGGGGGGAAAACGGACAAACGAAATAAAGAGGGGGGAGGAAGGTGGTCGGTGGGAAAGGAAGTCAAACCCTTGGAGAGAAAAGACGGGTACAAGATAGAAGTAGGGGCTAGAAGAGAAACACTAGCTCAAAAGACGCAAACAGCCTATACTTACACGTCAGGTTTGGCTCGTCTCAAATCACCAGCACTATCCTCCAATACTTCTGAGCGTCCTTCGATTCGCTTCCGTTGTCGAACTCGAACTTCTGGTGATCGAAAATTGAATGCTACCCTCCTTAGAATAAACGTAGCTAAAGTTCAGACGAACTAAAAGCGATTAGGAAGAATTATAAGAATTAGTAGAATGATCAGAAGGCAATCATTAGCTAAAGAAATGTTGCTAGTGATGAAGATCGATGGCGTTACAAAAGCATGGCTCAACCTGCATTGATGCAATGATTAGTTCGTTCGGCTTGGCCCGAAACTTGATAGGCCCAAGTGAACGGTTTCCTCTCATGAATTCAACACAGGATGATCAGGGATTTCAAACACTACTTTCTTGTTGTGACACTCGATAGTAGCGTAGAAATTTCCTAACCAATCCATGCCGAACATCGCATTGAAGTTTGTCATGTCGACTACCATAAAATCTGCGAACAACTCGTATCCACAAATCACTATGGGCAAAATCGACATCCAGTAGAAGTCCTCACTACTCCACTCGCAGTAGTGATGCTCAAGCGATTTGGTAAAAAGTCAACATGAATAAAATGTTTCTCTACAAATCCTCGGGATATGAAGTAGTGAGTGGCTCACGAATCAAAAGGGATAGGGCTGGATAAGAGGCTATCAATACAACATCTAGTACATTGGAAATATCTTAGCAAAAGATAAAAAGTAACTCATGCATGTAATATAAGCACTATAAAAGAAGGGTGTAAGTAATACCTGAAATCACTTGTCCATCCGACTCAGTCCCCGCGGCTGTTATGGTGAAGATTTGACGTCTCGACTGGTTCTGCCTCGCTAATGCGAAAGTCTTCTGTTGTGGAGCCAGAGGTAGTCCATACTGAGTAGTTGTTGGCTTGCTGGTGCGGCGAGTGCAGTCCCTGGTAGCGTGTTCAGATGCTCTGCATATCAGGCATTGCCTCAGCTACACCCGACAATCCTTCTTGACATGCCCCTGTCGGCTACAATGGTGGCGCTTCATCTGATATCAGTTGTTGACTGGAGATGCGGACCTTTTTAAACAGGGCAGTTTGTTTTGTTCTAAGAGCATCTCTTATTGGTTCCTTAGGATGCTTACTCCCTCCAACTTGGGCTGTCTCTCGAAGTTTAACTACATCCTCGTAGTTACGTGATGTTCCCAGTATTTCCTCATCGGGTGTTAGATCAGTAGATGTCCTTGGCGCTTGGGCGTTGTAGATTAAACCTTGACTGGACTGGAACACTTGGTCTTCAGGATCTTCGACCAGATGAGGAGCGAAACGACTGAGCGCAGAGAGTAATCGAATTTGGAGTTCCATCATTTCTCTTACGAGTCCCACGATCTCGTTGTAGGCGTCACCATTTCCATTACGAGTGTTGGGCTGATCTGCCACGCTGCAATCAAACAAAGTAATTATTTGTGTACTAGTTTGCCCAAACGATCTGGTTAGTAATAATATTTATACTATTTCTGAAGTGTCTCGCAGAGTGCAAGAGGACCTGCGTGGGCCACCACCAAAACCTGTCACGCCCCGCTTCCCAGTATACTTGGGGGCGAGGACGCGAGCGGGTCCGCATGTGCTTAAAGCAAAGAATGGGTGATTATTTTTTTCAATCTTCTTTGACTTAAGCACACTAAGCGTTTAATTAGCGAAGGCAGGTCCCTGCACGCGAGTTTCTCAGAAACAGCACAAATATTTATTACATTACATTACCAGCGTCCAAAGCAAATACACAAACAGTTAAGGCCTAGCATGGCCGTACAATCTGCTGAAAGCAAACACACCTAAAAATAACAATACAAATAATAAACTGAAATATAAACGTTCCGCTTTAGCCTTCCGCGGGGAGGATCTCAATGTCTTCGTAAATCTGATCAGTGGTGTTCACCTCTAAGATGGGATCCTCAAAAGTAGGGTCCTCAAGGTACTCTGTCTCTAAACCTAACATATATTTCATAAAACATTGAAATATATGTCAGCGATAAGCTCGGCAAGATATTTAAATTAATGAAACGAGGAACAACTATAAGAGGACAAAAGAGCGTTAGTACACAGTTATGAATAATAAGTGCAGAAAAGTAAAGTATGAGCATGCATGGATATTTTTGCAGTTAAAAGTAAAGAAGTTATAAGTAAAGTAAAACAGTTGTATGTTGAGTATTTGATTGTTTGTGCACGTGATAAGTCCATGCCTGGGTAGGTGAAATGTTCTCGATACACCTTATCACCGGTGGTTTTACCGTGACGCTCCAACACAATGGCTGCCTCCACCGGAGGGGCCGTAGTCATGTTCGAGACACACTCACAAACCCTACTGCAATGGACCAACCCCACCCCAAAGTGTTCCGACGTTTACTGGAACACGAGCCAGACTAGTCATATGTGACCATACTGAAGCACGAGCCAGACTAGTCACACATGACCTGACGGGAGTAGCCAACACGGCTCTTTGTGTATGTCTGTTCACTGACTAAGTTCCATTACATCTGTAGTCGATGTATGGTTTCACTCCATCTGTATTCGATGGTTTCACCCCATCTGTAATCGATGGTTATCACATGTGTGTTTGTAACATACTCGTTTTTCCCAATTGATTTATCTTGTTAACATGCAGATAGTAAAACTGTAAAAGCAGTCCAATTTAGTTACAAGCATGTGGAAAATTGTTCCAAATGATCAACATTGATATGACTAGTCCATTTAAATTAGAAAGCAACAAAATTGAGAACAAGTTAAATGGGCTACCAGAAATTGACAAGTACATCAGATTTAGCACTAAGTTGGAACGACCAGATTTGTAATTCATTACTAAAAATACTTGCCTTGACGTGGGTGTGAGTGTCCAGGCGATGGTAACGTGATGCACGTTTTTCTGCGTCAATAGATTGGCGATATCAGTTCCATGGTTATTAACTAATTATAAGACATCAAATCAACCTATCAAAACATTATTAACTAACTAACCTATTTAACGGAATTTGTTAACGACTTAAACTGATTAAGACGGTGATGAAAAGCGTTCTAAATTTTTATATATGCTATATATGCTAAAAATAATTTTACTGTAAGAGGGAATATTTTTCTAAAGCTTATAGTAATTTTTAGAATTTTTAAAAGATCAAAAACAATTTTTTTAAAACTATTTTTCAATTAGTGACGTATTTATTCCACAATTTATTCTGGATGCAATCTACATCGGAATGTTGCAAATGAGGTGTCAAAATGACCGTCTCGGAGAGTATTATCACATATATTTTTCTCATATTTTATTATACGTAAAAATAAGAAGATACGGATTTTAGAATGAAAATCACGTATTTATCTTTTATGCTTAAAAATTTATTCTGGAAAAACTAAGCGTCGGATTGAGACGAAACTAGCGCCATTGGGTCCAGAATGTCATTTCTGATTTTCTGAAGCTAGTCTCACATTTTTCTAGGGCTTAGATTTTAAGTTATGGATTTAACACTATAAAACCCTATTATTAATTTATGAAAATACGAAAATATGAATAAGTTCGTCGTATTTACAATTTTGCCATGGAGATATTACCGTCGCTACGTTCGTTGCATGCGAGGGCGGCGAACACATGGGGCTTCATCGGCGGCGAAGCGCGGGCCGGAGGAAGGCGGGGACGGAGGGCGAATGCGTCGGCGTCGGTCGAGGCGGCGGCGGTCGCTGATCTCAGGCGGTGCGGGCTCGCCGTGGGGGGCTCGGTGTGCTTCGAGGAGGCGGAGGTCGTCCTTGGCGGTGGCGGGTGAAGGCGGGGCATGGGGGGAGATGGCGGAGCGCTGTGGGGCGGTGGCGCCTCGGCGGAGCGTCGGAGCGGCGTGGGTGAACGAGGTCGGCGGGGCTCTGCTTTGGCGGTGTCGACGTGGGGCGCTCGGAGCGAGGGTTGCAGTCGGAAGACGGAGGCGTGGGTCGGCGGTGTTGGTGGACGGCGGGCGGCGGTCGAGGCCCGCCGGAGGTGAGTACGAGAGAGGAGGGGGAGAGAGCGGGAGATGAGACGGAAGAGGGAGAGAGGGGGCGGGCTTGGGTTGCCTCTGCGAACGAGAAGAGAGGGAGAATGCCTTTGATCGGGGGAGAGAGAGACTGTGAGGGTTTATAGAGAGAGGGAGGGGGTTTTTTATAGAGTTAATGATGGGGGTAGATGATGAACGAGGGGGGAGTCCCACGGTTAGCTGAGGGGATGGGTTAGATAATGGGATTAGGTAGGGTAATGTGGATGAGGGTGATACGGGTAGGTTAGGGTGATTTAATTAATTAAGATTAAGGATAGGTAAAACCCAATTAGCAAAATACAAAATGAAAATTACGAAAATGCCCATACTAGTAAACGTGTCCGAAAAATTACGAAAACATACCCACGGGATCGTATCGTCACGAGGATGACGAATACGATGACCGTCCCAGGGTTTGGACTACGGGGATACTAGTTTTTGGCCAAAATGTTTAGAAAGCGGGTTTGCGGGTTCTCTATTGAAACGATATCAGAAAATTACGAAATTAATGTGGGGAGCCCTAAATGATCATAGGATGTTACTACGGAAGTTTGAAAACGTTTTGAAGACGTTTGAATAGAAAATAAATTCATTGACCCAAAACTGCAATATCTGAAAATGAATTTTTATCAGATCTTTTAGAGGTATCTGATGAAATCCGATTTTACTAAAGTACTCCATAACTAGTCTGGTACTCCAAAATATTTTTATAGGAAATTTTTGAAATCAGTTTAAGACTCCTAACAAACCATTATAAAATACAATTAAAATTGAATTTTCTTTAAATACTTAATTTAAATGTATTGGAAAAATACAGGTCGTTACAGTTTTTTTCATTATTTCTAACTTGCAGGCAACAGAACTATGATTGGGCTCCTTGCAAAAAATCGAAAGAGGAGAGGGGAGCTTTACCTTGCGTGCGACAACGGGAGGGAGGAGGGCAGCTCCGGTGGGCGCAGGTGGAGGAGGCCGGTGGCCTGGTGTTTTTCGGGCGGCGCGCGCGTGGTTGTCCGGCGGTTGGGGCTTCACGGCGGGCGGCGGCGCGGGGTTAAGGTGGGTGGCCGGCCTAGGGGAAGGAGGAGGAAGGAGAAGATGATGAGGGTTTGTTTGCAGATTTGGTGTTTTAATTTCAGATCTCGGTTTTTGATTTGTTTGTTCTTCCCCCTTTGATTACTGATTTCAAAAAATCAGTTTGGGTTTAGATTTGAGAAAATTTGTGTTGGAAAATTGGTGATTTGTTTGTTTTGGGGCTGAAAATTGTGGGGGATTTGGTTTGGGATGAATCTGTTTGAGGGTTTGGGGAAGAAGAAGAACAGATTGGTTTTCTTTTGTTTCTGGCTTGGAGAATTTGCAGGGAGAAGACATCCTCTTCTTCTTAAGGAGATTACTAGGGGACATGGTTCTCATTTGTCAAAGGATTCTTAATTAGATTAAGACGAGTATTTAATGAAATCTGTAGAAAATTGGGAAAGGAGAGACGTGCGGTTTTGTTAAAACGAAAAAAGGAAAGCCTATCTTGACTAACTGAAGATGTATTTGGCAACGTGTGTTTCGTCGGTTTAGGTAGGGTTAAGTTAAAAACGTAATTAACGTAATTAAGTAAGTCTTAATAGTAATAAATAAAAAGTAATTTGTGAACGTAATTAAAGCGATTTAGGAATTTGTAATTAGTAAATTTTAGATGTAATTAATAAAGTAATTAGTGAAAGTAATTACCAGGACAATTTTAGTTAAATTATTTTAGTTAAACTGGATGGTAAATATTGACGACACGGTAAAATGAAAGCAGTGACGCGCTCGCGTCGACACGTACGGACGGAAAGTTAACTCGAGGACTGAAGAAAAATACCGGCACGCACCGTCGAAAACTCGCCTAAAAATACTGGCTGTTACATGCTACACACCTTAGGAAAAATTATGTCCTCGGAATTCTCATCAACTAAGGAGTAGAAAACAAATATGGATAATGTTCTCGTATCTCATCTTCCCGCTCCCAGGTAGACTCTCCTGGCGAGTCACGACGCCACATCACTCTGACTAGATCAACTGTCTTGTTCCTGAACACTTTCTGACGTCGATCTAGGATCTCCACTGGTTGCTGTTCATATGTCAGATCTGGTCGAATTGTAATCTCTGAGTAGTCCACAACATGAGAAGGGTCGCTGATATAACGACGAAGCTGGGACACATGGAAGACATCATGAACTCCTTCCAAGGATGGTGGCAAAGCTAAGCGGTAAGCTACTTCTCTAACTCGCTCTAGCACATCGAATGGTCCAATATATCTCGGACTAAGCTTGCCTCGCTTCCCAAAACGGATCACTCCCCGATTCGGGGAGATCTTTAGGAACACATGATCTCCCGGCTGAAACTCCAAAGGACGTCGTTTAGCATCTGCCAAATGCTTGTAACGGTCCTGAGCGATCCGAAGCTTGTCTCTGATATCACGCACAACATCTATAGCCTCAACTATCATCTCTGGTCCCAGCAGCTCTCTATCACCAACGTCATCCCAACTCAGCGGGGATCGACATTTCCTCCCGTAGAGACCAGCAAATGGCGCCATGTCAATGCTCGCCTGATAGCTGTTGTTGTAGGAAAACTCCACCAGGAGCAAATGATCCTCCCATGAACCCTTGAGATCCAACATACAGGCTCTCAACATATCCTCCAAGATCTGAATGGTATGCTCTGACTGTCCATCTGCCTGCGAGTGATACGCAGTACTGAACTTCAGACTGGTACCCAGATTGGTCTGCAGACTCTTCCAGAACTGAGATGTGAATCGTGTATCACGATCTGATACGATGCTCACCGGGACTCCATGCAAGCGCATGATCTCCTACACGACATAATTCACATCACGAATTATATCAGAAGGAAATTATAAAAGGCATGAGTTAAGTCATTACCTCCATATACTTCCTTGCTAATATCTCCGTGGATTGCCTAACTCGGAAAGGTATAAAGTGCGCAGACTTGGTCAATCGATCAACGATGACCCAGATCGCGTCGTTCTGCTTGGTGCTCCGAGGTAAGCCAGTCATGAAGTCCATCGTGATGTGCTGCCACTTCCACTCGGGAATCGGCAGAGGTTGTAGCAGTCCAGCAGTGCGATGGCGTTCAGCCTTCACTTGCTGACACACGAGACACTTGGCAATGCTACGTGCCACACTTCTCTTCATCCCATGCCACCAGAAATTCTGACGAAGATCCTTGTACATCTTAGTACCTCCAGGATGAATAGAATAAGGTGAACTGTGAGCCTCATTCATTAACTCCTCTCTGATATCTCCTGCAGGCACGCATATCCTACTACCATAACTCAAAGATCCATCCGCATGAATCAGAAAATCTGTCCGAAGTCCTGATTCGACTTGCTCTGTGATCTTCTTCAACTTAGTATCTCCATCTTGAGCAGTCTTGATTCGATCCACAATCGTCGATTGAATCTGCATGTTCATCATTGACGATGTGACTCCTGGTAGTATAGCTTCAACATCCATCCTTCGTAGATCATGCTGCAATCTCCACTGAGCTGTGAGAATCATCACTTCGGGCAATCGACTCAAGGCATCCGGTACGACATTCACCTTCACAGGATGATACTGAAGATCGATGTCGTAGTCTGCCATTAATTCCAACCATCTGCGTTGTCTCATATTCAGTTCCTTTTGAGTGAATATATATTTCAAACTTTTGTGATCAGTGAAAATTTTCACTTTCTCACTCAGTAAGAAATGTCGCCAGATCTTCAGTGCAAAGATGACAGCGGCTAGTTCCAAATCGTGGGTCGGTTAATTCTTCTCATGGACCTTCAACTGTCGCGAAGCATATGCGACCACATGATTATGCTGGTGCAGAACGTATCCAAGTCCCTTGCCTGATGCGTCGCAGAAAATCTCGAAGCCTCCGCTTCTGTCCGGAATAGCTAAGACTGATGCAGTCGTCAGTCTCTCCTTCAAAGTAGAAAGAGCTTGCTCACAAGAGTCTGACCAACTGAACTTAACATCCTTCCTCATCAATCTCGTCATCGGCTCAGTAATCCTCGAGAAATCCTTGATAAATCTGTGGTAGTATCCAGCCAATCCAAGGAAACTCCTGATGTCTGATGCCGATCGAGGTGTAGGCCATTCACTGACTGCTTTGACCTTCTCCAGGTCCACTGAGATACCAGCTCCTGATACTACATGACCAAGAAATGCAATTCTATCCAGCCAGAATTCGCATTTGCTGGATTTGGCATATAGTCTATGGTGACGGAGCGTCTCTAACACCATCTTCAAATGTTTTGCATGCTCCTCCTCGCTCTTCGAGTACACCAGGATGTCGTCTATGAAGATCACCACGAACTTGTCGAGGAAGTCGTAAAAGATAAGGTTCAAGATATTCATGAACACAGCGGGAGCATTGGTCACACCGAACGGCATGACAACGAACTCATAATGCCCGTACTTAGTCCGAAAAGCGGTCTTGAGTACATCTTCCTTCCTGACTCTGACTTGATGGTATCCGCTCCAGAGATCCAACTTCGAAAATACCCTCGATCCACCAAGTTGATCGAAGATATCATCAATACGGGACAGCGGATATTTGTTCTTCACTGTGATCTGATTCAACTCCCGATAATCAATGCACATTCTTCTCGATCGATCCTTCTTCTTCACCAATAAGACGGGTGCACCCCATGGAGATATGCTGGGATGAATGAAACCCTTTTGTAGTAGCTCATCCAATTGCTTCCTCAGCTCTTCCAACTCTGCAAGAGCCATACGGTACGGCGCCTTCGAAATTGGTTAAGCTCCTGGCATAAGGTCGATGCCTAACTCCAATGTTCGGTCGGGCGGCAGTCCAGAAATGTCTTCAGGAAAGACATCTTCGAAATCTCTCACTACTGTAGGCTTCTCTGGCTCGGCTATCATGGATGCAATGGTCAAACTGTATGGCTGTGCCCAGAACTTGACAGGTCCAAGTGAACGTCCTCCGCTGACAAACTCGAACACTGGGTGGTCAGGAATGTTGAATACCACTTTCTTCCGGTGACAGTCGATCGTGGCATAAAAAGTTCCTAACCAGTCAATGTCGAGTATAGCATCGAAATTGGATAGGTCGTGGACAATGAAATTAGCATATAGTTCGTGTCCACTAACCACCAACGGGCATGGTCTACATCCCAGTGCAACCTTCACTACACCATTCCCAGTTGTAATATTCCAACACTTGAGAAGTGTATAGGTGGGTATCGAGTGTTCGACTATGAACTTCCGAGATAGAATGCATATGGAAACTCCAGAATCGAACAGGGTCAAGGCAGGGTGAGATGAAACTAAGATGACACCTAATGGTAACATGGTAACATACAACTAGTTTAACACGGATCTAACTAATCAAATGTAAATGTATAAATAAGGAAGACTAGTATAGAGGTTACCTGCAATCACGTCGTCCTCAGCTTCAGCCTCAACGGCTGTCATATTGAATGCACGACCCTTAGGTGGATTGGCCTGCTGAAAGGCTCGATCCTGTGGAGCCAGAGGTGGTCCACGTTGTCCAAGTGCCGGTACGATCCGTTGTGCGGGTACAGGTGCTCCAGCAAGTACGGGTCAAGAATTATGGGGGCAGTCCTTTGCAGCATGAGTAGATGATCCACAGATCAAACACTGATTCAGCATCTTCCTACAGTCTTTCTTCATATGACCAAGCTTGCCGCAGAAGTGGCAAGTCAGCTCCGCTCGGTTGGGGACAGGTGCAGCTGGCCTTTTGAACTGTGTGGTCTAAACAGGACGATATCCGAGTCTAGGTGCATTCTTAAACTGCTCCATCGGGCATGCCCGTCTGACGTGCCTTTGTCTGATGAGCGATCTGCTCGTGCTTCTTCGCAGCTACCAGGACTTGCTCATGGGTGGTAAAGGTGTGCCTGGACAATACACTCTGTATGTCCAGGTCTCAGCCCTGTAGAAAACGGTGTGCACAGTCCTCCTCATCTGCTATCAGAGTAGGGGCGAATCGACTCAGCATGGTAAATTCAGCCTCATACTCGTCGACTGTCCTGGTGCCCTGCTCCATGTTAATGAAACGCTGCTGCATCTCCCTCTTTGCAACCTTCGGGAAATACTGGGCGTCAAACCTCTGATGGAAAATAGCCCAAGGAATTGGCCTGATCAGCCTAGCTTCTTCAGCATCCCACCAGTGACGGGCATTATCGGTCAGATGTTTCTTGGCGAGCTCCACCCACTCGCTCGGATTGACTCGGGCAAGACCCAAGTTATCTGTAGTGTTGCGAAGCCATTCCTCGGACTCTAGTGGGCCCTCTCGTCCAGAGAAGTTTGTCGGATGCATCTCACGAAACTGCTTGGCTCAAGGCTCATAGCGAGGTGGTGGAGGAGGTGGTGGTGCAGCCTGATGTCCCTGTTGAACTAAATGGTGCTGAACTTCCAGCATTTCCCTCATCACTCCAAGCATCTGGCAGATGTCGTCCTCCCCGCCTCCAGCAGATCCGGATCCTTGTCGAGTGTTTCGTCTCTCAGCCATACTGAGATAAGAAAATCCCGAGTTAATCTCGTATACATGATTCCTCTAGATGTTTGGATAATGAAAAATATTCTCATTGTTCTGAATTTGCAAATGTAGGACCTGCATGGGCCACCACTAAAACCTGTAACTCCCCGCTTCCCAAAACATGACGGAAGCGAGAGTGTTACTGAGGCCCGCTTGAACTGGAGCAGTGAAACTCGAGTTCAATAAGCGTCTATGGTAAAACGCAGGGGAGGTCCTTTACATGCTTTTCAAAAACAATAAAAATATTCTTACATTACGAGCCACATCCAAAATTATAAATGTTCGTACACGAAATACAACAACAAGCCACAGCTGGGCCAAAGTAAAAACGTACACTCAACAATAACCGAAAGCAAACTAAAGTAAAGCAGCAACGGTAAAGTCCACTAGTCTTCCGCAGGGAGAGACTCGGCGTCTACAGCGAACTCCTGACTCTCCAAGTCAGGTGTCTCGTAGGGAACCTCCTGGTACTCAAGCTCAGAATCTGACATACATCCAAAAACATGAATGTATGTCAGCAAGGGTCTGCAAGTAACGGTCAGAAACCCGAGGCAAGGAATATACAAATTTATACTGAATTTAAGAGGCGTTAATATTTTAAATGAGATGGCGACAACAAGATTTAAACATGCTGAAATATAAAATGGAATATAGTAAAAGACATCCTATCATGCAATTCTAAGCAGTTTAATAATTGGAGTAATCCTTTCTTTGGTTCGTTAGCATGGCAATTTAACAGAGATAACAATTCCAAGTTTGTAAGTTTCATGTTAGCATTTCACGTATGTTAGCATTTCATGGCTGTTAGCATTTCATGTCTAAAATAGGATTCACGCCTTTAGGTCGTGATGATCGAGTCGTCCTTCTTACTGGGGGTTTACCGTGATTGGCGCTAACCCACCGCATACGGGTGGTGCCCTTGAAGAGAGTACTCTTTCATACGCCTAGTGGCTGCCCAATCCAACCTCACCCAAGATTTGTGCTGGAACACGAGCCAACCTAATTCACGAATTACAAACACGAATTTGTCAACTCAATGACATCACGAAAGTCACGATTTCGCCATCGAGGCGCACGATCTCACGATGTCACACTCTAGTTAATTATTTCAAGGCATGCAGCAATTAAATAACAAGACCAGTTAACTTTATACAACAATTTCCATTGTTACGAGAGTAAAGAGCAACATTTACATACAAAAGACTAATTTAACATCCAACTTCGTAAATTCATTATAAATCGTATACTTGCCTGATTTCGGTGATTCTGGTGCCGTTGGGTTCGTCTCGACGGGTATTACGGGTTGGTACTTTTGGTTCTCTGTTTTGGTTAAAGAATTCACAGAATTAGATTTTTCGTGAATAACACAATATTGAAATAATCCCTAAAACGGGTCCGTCTAATTTTTATCGGGTTCTCTGACTAGGGTGATGTTTATATTGCGTTACACTAACCTGATACACCTCATTTTATTCAAATATTATTAACCTAACATTATTTAATAGGTATTTATCATGCTGAAATTGAATGATACTAACAATTTAACATTTGGATTTAAACTAACAATTAACCCACTAATTAACTTCCAGTTATCATTAGTAAACTAATCACAATGGCATCTTATGGGTACGATTACATATGAACTTTACATACTACAACTTATTTTATGAAACCTATCTAATATTTATCTTATGAATACTTCCCATTATTTATTACTCAAGTCAAAGGTTGCCCATAATCATTTTGTCCCAACACTCATTGTACTCATTTATTAAAACTTCTCCATTATTAGTAATAGGCTGTCTCTTGCCTATAACATTTTTTTATTCATTCACTTATTAAAACCCACTGTCTATTCATTCATATAGCCTTCTGTTCTTTATTCCCTTTGTTTTTTTATTATTTCTAACTTGCAGGCAACAGAACTATGATTGGGCTCCTTGCAAAAAATCGAAAGAGGAGAGGGGAGCTTTACCTTGCGTGCACGACGGGAGGGAGGAGGGCGGCTCCGACGGGCGCAGGTGGAGGAGGCCGGTGGCCTGGTGTTTTCCGGGCGGCGCGCGCGTGGTTGTCCGGCGGTTGGGGCTTCACGGCGGGCGACGGCGCGGGGTTAAGGTGGGTGGCCGGCCTTGGGGAAGGAGGAGGAAGGAGAAGATGATGAGGGTTTGTTTGCAGATTTGGTGTTTTAATTTCAAATCTAGGGTTTTGATTTGTTTGTTCTTCCCCCTTTGATTACTGATTTCAAAAATCAGTTTGGGTTTAGATTTGAGAAAATTTGTGTTGGAAAATTGGTGATTTGTTTGTTTTGGGGCTGAAAATTGTGGGGGATTTGGTTTGGGATGAATCTGTTTGAGGGTTTGGGGAAGAAGAAGAACAGATTGGTTTTCTTTTGTTTCTGGCTTGGAGAATTTGTAGGGAGAAGACATCCTCTTCTTCTTAAGGAGATTACTAGGGGGACATGGTTCTCATTTGTCAAAGGATTCTTAATTAGATTAAGACGAGTATTTAATGAAATCTGTAGACAATTGGGAAAGGAGAGACGTGCGGTTTTGTTAAAACGAAAAAAGGAAAGCCTATCTTGACTAACTGAAGATGTATTTGGCAACGTGTGTTTCGTCGTTTTAGGTAGGGTTAAGTTAAAAACGTAATTAACGTAATTAAGTAAGTCTTAATAGTAATAAATAAAAAGTAAATATTTTAGAAAAAAAAAGTAATTAATAAATTTTAGATGTAATTAATATTTGTAATTAGTGAAATTTTAGATGTAATTAATAAAGTAATTAGTGAAAGTAATTACCAGGACAATTTTAGTTAAATTATTTTAGTTAAACTTGATGGTAAATATTGACGACACGGTAAAATGAAAGCAGTGACGCGCTTGCGTCGACACGTACGGACGGAAAGTTAACTCGAGGACTGAAGAAAAATACGGGCACGCACAGTCGAAAACTCGCCTAAAAATACTGGTCGTTACACAACGGCTAGAAAATATCCCACCGGCTATAATATGATCCAGGACAGTCGACTGTAGAAGACTACACAGGTGACTGTAAAACAGACAGTCGACTGTATATCCTTCATCAGGGGACTGCAGCAGGGATGGACAAGAAACAGAGAGATACGTCTTACTCCCAGTAAGCATACATGCGACTGATGACTAAAGTACAGTCGACTGTAAAATAGACAGGCGACTGTATATCCTTCATCGGTCGACTGCTGCAGAGGAGGGAAGTAAAACAGAGAGAGATGCATATTTCACACTTACGCCTTTCAGACGACTGATGGCCATTTCACAGGCGACTGTAAATATACAGGCGACTGTAAAAACAGCAACAGACGACTGTCTTGCAAATTGGGAATAAACCCAGAAAATGCAAGAAGCGCACAGGCGACTGTCGACCAATTCACAGGCGACTGTAAGAGTACATGCAACTGTAAATTGAACATCAGTCGTCTGATACGAAAAGCTCAAGATGAGTCAATAGAAAAGTTGACTTGAGCTGTGCATCATAGTCGACTGTAGAAGGCTCGACAGGCGACTGGAAATCACCCAGTCGATTGTAAAACCTTCAGCAGGCGACTGCAGGAGAGCCAGAGACTCCAAATGAGTCTTTGGGCTAGATGAACCTATTGGGTTGGATTCTATGATAATCCTAAGGCTCACTAAGATGGTTAAAATCATAAGCAAGAGAGTATGACCATCTATCAAGGCATTACAATAATCCTAGACTCAAAAAGAGAAATGCAAGTAAATGAAATTACATGGATTACAAATTGCATCTCCTAGAGTCTAAGTCTTCAAGCTCACATTACCTTGATGCTCCCCATCATCTCCAAGCTTTGTCACTCCTTGATGAGCTTCCCTTCATTAAGCTCCAAGCTTTGACAATGCTTCTCAAGATGTCCATCCATCATCTTGCTCCAAGCTTTGGCTTCATTAGATGATCTTCATAACTTCATCCAAGCTTGAGCACACCATCCCCCTTGGAGGTCTTTAAGATAACCCTTGTAATATCCTACAAGCATTATGCTTTGTCTCATCAACATATAGTCATTAAGATAAACTGAGACTAAAACATAAGATTGATTAGCACACTAACATAATGTATTGATCATCATCAAAACAACGTTAGTCTTGAACCCAAGAACTAACACTCTCCCCCTTTTTGATGATGACAATCCATTATGTCAAAATATAATAAACATTGAAATAAACTATGTGTGCTAACAAACTCCCCCAATCAATATGCAAATGTGCACAAAATATAAACATATAAAGCACAAATCATATTGATGGTTGTTATGCAAAAACATACCAATTTGATAGCATAACCTATTCCTCTCCCCCATTGGCATATCAAAAAGATGGGTAATAGCCAAATAGGAAAACCAAGGGCAAGAGAAATAATCATCCCATATGCACAAACATATAGTGAATGAAATACAATGTGCAATAAGAATGGAAAAATAATGCTAGCAAGCAAAAAATTCCATACTCCCCCATAATCATACAAAACATGCAAACATGGGAGTAATGGACACACTCACAAAAATGTGAGTACAAAATGTAAACATACAAGCATGGTACCCCAAGCAATGAATAATAATGTGAGTGAGCTAGCAGTTGGAAACCAAACAAAAGTGGAGTTTGGTTTCCGTATATAGTCATATGAAAATATAACATTACGCACATATGAATCTATATATGCATTCCTATCAAGCCTAGAAACATTCTTAGGAATCCACAAAGAAAGTGATTTGGGATTCTTAAGAAGAGGTTTGGTCAAGGCATGAGTAGAAGGTGAGGGAGCATGCTTATGAGGTGGAACATAAACATTGGCGTGCCCCGTGTGTGAAATATGAGATCTATCATTAGATGCATTCACACAAGCAATTCTACCATGCATAGGAACATGTGAAGCATGCAAAGATTTACCATCAACATTAGCATGCAAGCAATAATAAGATTTCCTATGATTAGAAACATCATGCATAGCATTCAAAGAAGAAGCATTCACATCAACATGTTTTTGAATAGGCTTCTTAATATATGCAAGACCGGAATACAAAAATGCATGATTTCTCTTTGGCTTAGAAATAATAGTTGATTTTAGGCCAAAAGAGTTGGATGTGACCTTCTCATTAGAATGCTCCCCCATAAAATTTATTTAGGTGCTTATAAGAGACGAGCTTGGTTTGTTCACCTTCAATGAAGAGGATCCCAAAACCGTGTTCTTACTCAATTTGAAATTTTCAATTTGAGTAGACAATAGCTCACATTCCTTCAAAAGTGAAGAAATGTTGTCATCCCTCTTGGATAGACATGAGCTAAGCTCACAACATTTTGACTTGAGAGCCAATGTCTCATCTCTCAAAATGTTGTAATCACTATCCGGGTGCATCTTCTCCATTTGGAGTTTGAGAGAAGCATTCTCATCTCTCAAGGTACTCAATTGAGAAAGAAATCCTTCTTTCTCGGTATGCAAAGAATTAAGTTCAACATTATGTGATGCATACAGACTCTCTTTCACAGATTTGTGAAAATCACGATCATACTCAATACGAGCTTTAAGAGAGTCATTCTTTTTGCTCAACATGCACACATGAGAATCAAGAGCAATTTTTTCTTGATTCAATGCAATGGTTTGTGTATCATCACGAAATTTGGATGATAAAGAAGTGTGTGTGTGAGCATCTCTCTCAAGCTTGTTATTATTCGCTTTGGGAGAGTCCATAAACAACGCATTATCATTTTCAATAAAATTAGCGCGTTGAACGAGAGATTTACGAGATACCTCATTACCAATGATGCTCTCATCATCGCAAGATTCCTCTCCACCATACTTTTCATCAAGATAATACCATATCTTCTTGGCCGTCTCGAACTCCTTCACTTTCGTAGCAATTTTCGGGGAGAGAGCACGAAGAAATGCATCCAATTCTTCGGCATCCGAAGTAATTAAGGACTCCTCATGCACATCAAGCCCATAGAACAAGTTCTTCCTCCATTTTGAGAAGTGTTTGCCTTTGAAGACGGGAGGAAGGAAGAGTGGTTGTTGAGACTTAGAAGTCATGCTTACAAAAGCCACTAAACCAAGGCTCTGATACCAACTGTAAGGGACCCTGTGGGGCTACACACACTAGAGGGGGGTGAATAGTGTAATAGCAAGTAAAGTACTTAAATAAAATTTACTAAAATTAAAGCACAATAAGCAGCGAAAAATAAACAGAGTGCTCAACAACACAATCGCAAACACAAAGATTTTACAATGGTTTCCCAAAACTTGGGTACATCCAACCACACCAATATTCACTATAATCCTACAAAGAGAAGTGAATACAAATCCCACAAAGGGATACACTCCCGCAAAGAGAGAGACCTCACCAAGAGGATTTTGCCCTACACAAGGACCCAACCAACCCTACACAGGGGGTCAAACTCCCACCAAGAGAATTACTAACTCACACTCAGAGAATTAGGGTTAGCCCTACATTAGGACACTAAACTCCCACTAAGAGAGTTTCTCACAAAGAGAATTAGAGGTAACACAAAGGTCAAACGAAATAACACTTACCTATGCCTTGATATGATCTTACCAATGCGATGAAGAAGGCATGCAAGTGAAACTCAAGTGCTTGAGATGAGGCTTTGATTGCACTTGATGATCTTTCTCTCTTCTAGGAATGAATCCTAACACTTCTCACTTGAGTGTATGAAATGAAGAGAAGAAAGATGTTATCCAAGAAGAGGAATTAGATTGAAATCCCTTGGAGAAATTCCCTAGAGCTTAGATGCTATAGCATAAGAATGAAGCTCTAATTAGGGAATGTGGGAGGAGTGGCTTAGAGAAGAGATTAAATGATATTCTATGAATTCCAAACCCTTTTCAAGAGTTCTAAATGAACTAAGCCAATCTCAATAAATAGGAAGCCAAGAAGAGCCTATAAACACAGCCAAAAACCCAAAGGGAAGAAATCTACAACTGCTAGATTTTGGCAGTTTACGGCAAGAACAGTCGACTGATGATCATTAGACAGTCGACTGATTAACGGCTAGAAAATATCCCAACGGTTATAATCTGAGCCAGGACAGTCGACTGTAGAAGACTACACAGGTGACTGTAAAACAGACAGTCGACTGTATATCCTTCATCAGGCGACTGCAGCAGGGATGGACAAGAAACAGAGAGATGCATCTTACTCCCAGTAACCATACAGGCGATTGATGACCAAATTACAGTCTAATGTAAAATAGACAGGCGACTGTATATCCTTCATCAGTCGACTACAGCAGATGAGGGAAGTAAAACACAGAGAGATGCATATTTTGCACTTATGCCTTTCAAACGACTGATGGCCATCTCACAGGCGATTGTAAATATACAGGCGACTGTAAAAACAGCAACAGGTGACTGTCTTGCAAATTGGGAAGAAGCCCAGAAAATGCAAGAAGCGCACAGGCGACTGTCGACCAATTCACAGGCGACTCTAAATTGAACATCAGTCGTCTGATGCAAAAAGCTCAAGATGAGTCAATAGAAAAGTTGACTTGAGCTGTCATCATAGTCGACTATAGAAGGCTCGACAGGTGACTGCAAATCACCTAGTCGACTGTAAAACCTTCAGCAGGCGACCGCAGGAGAGCCAGAGACTCCAAATGAGTCTTTGGGCTAGATGAACCTATTGGGTTGGATTCTATGATAATCCTAAGACTCACTAAGATGGTTAAAATCATAAGCAAGAGAGTATGACCATCTATCAAGGCATCACAATAATCCTAGACTCAAAAAGAGAAATGCAAGTAAATGAAATTACATGGATTACAAATTGCATCTCCTAGAGTCTAAGTCTTCAAGCTCACATTACCTTGATGCTCCCCATCATCTCCAAGCTTTGTCACTCCTTGATGAGCTTCCCTTCATCAAGCTCCAAGCTTTGACAATGCTTCTCAAGATGTCCATCCATCATCTTGCTCCAAGCTTTGGCTTCATTATATGATCTTCATGACTTCATCCAAGCTTGAACACAACATCCCCCTTGGAGGTCTTTAAGATAACCCTTGTAATATCCTCCAAGCATTATGCTTTATCTCATCAACATATAGTCATTAAGATAAACTGAGACTAAAACATAAGATTGATTAGCACACTAACATAATGTATTGATCATCATCAAAACGACGTTAGTTTTGAAACCAAGAACTAACAACATATTGTAAGAAACATGTAATCGATACACACGATACTGGGGTTTGGGGTAACTCATTGTAGAGAAATTGTGGGAGCTATGACCGGATTCGCCTCTCTCGTCTCGTCTCATCTCGTTATTTCTCAAAATTATGTTGTAGTTGACACCCGAGATTTGCTCCCCGCGGCAAATGAGGTGACCCATGGTTTCATATCATACTCTCTTACGTGAGTCTCCTAGTTAGTTAATTACCGCTAGCACCATAATAACCACTTAATTTTATGTTTTGTTCAGTACTTTGCATGTTTACTATTGTTACAGTTCATGCCTGCTACCAAGGTTCTAAATAACTCGCCACGGCGGCGCCACGGCGGCGCCATGGCGCGCCATGGTGGCAAGGCTCGACCCCCACGCCCTGTTAATGCCCATGTAGGCTGTTTGAGGCGTCATGCTACCATGGCGACACAAGGCATGCCACAAAAACATAAGGGGCGCCACAAAAAAACACAAAATAATAAAAAAAACTGGTACCGGATCCGCATTGTAGGGCTAAGAGAACCCGACCCGTTCTCTATTATTTGAGGCTTTTCAGCCTGACCGCAGCTGCCCGCATTATTAGGGCATTATATCGATTCAATTCGCCTTCGACAATTGATTCCTCTGGTCATCTCTCTGAGCGGCATCAGTTTCACCGGTCGCCCTCGTCTCCACCATCAGCCCGACAGCCGACGGGTCTCTGACCGCGGCCACGTCAGCACCGCCCGCACTGACTTCGATGACATCAACTCCCTCCACCGCGTCTAGCGATTCTGGCAGGAGATCTCCGCCTCTTTTTCGTCATCGATCGGTGATCTCAGAGGTAAACTTGAAAATTTTCAATCTTGGGAAGGTGTATTACTTAAAAATGTCACCTTTTGTGATGTTCATGTTTAGATTTGGTCCTTTGGGAAGGTGAGCTTAAACTGTATTATACACCACAAATCAGCTTCATTTAATGATTATATGCATTATGCATAGTATGGTGTTTGTTTACTTGCTTGGCTGAAATGTGTCCATATGTTGTATCAATATTATTCCTTTTCTGGCTTTAGACACCACAAAGTTTATTCAAGATGTTGAACTAGGACATGCAAAAATCAATGTTCCTTCAAGTATCAGCAAATTTCATTCTGATCCAATTATCCAAATAGCTTTAACAACTGTGTTAATCGATTGCTTTGATATTGATGACGTATTGTGGTCACATGCTTTTTAGTTATGTAAACAATTGCTTTTTAGTAAAGTCTTTAGTTAATTATAAGCACACATCTCAATGCAGATGGAAGGCTATAGATTTGGTAGGATTTGGAAACTAATCCATCTAAGTGGAGCATAGTCTACTGTCTACCTCTATATATATTATATAATATATACACACATGCCGCCTTAAGCCACGCCTTGAAAAACGACGTGGCTCCGCCAAGGCTCCTAAGGCTTGAGGCTTGACCTCGCTGTCACGCCATGCCTCACACCATTTAAAACCTTGCCTGCTACTATTGCTATCACCATGGTTACTCTTGTACATTACTCATTGTACTTGCACAGTCACCTTCTACGTCGCTTATCGCACTTGCATGCATGTCTGTTCTTACCTTACTTGCTGCACTTGCATGATCATCTTTAAGTATTTACCATAGCCTGTTCCATACTTTTGCACTACTATATTTCTATTGCTAGAATTGTTGTGACTTACCTACCGTTCCATCTTCGTGGCACTGCAGACGACGCACATATTGAGGTAGATGTTCCTGAGTTGGCACAGACAGAGATTCGTCCCAGAGACTGCAGATTTTAGAATTTGAGTTGAGTATTTTCAGTTGTACTTTCTTTTCTCTTATATATCCTTGTTTTGTAATATGGATTGTAATAAAATGGATACTATTTGAGTATTTTTGTACATCTCTGCATCGTGGCTATATTGTTTCACTGATGATCTGTAGACATGTAAATGTAATCAAATAAGTAATGGCCCCCTGAGAGCGGGTCGTTACAAGTTTGGTGGCTCACGCAGGTCCATGTTAACTACCTCGTGAACAATATAGTATGATCAGGATGTACAGTATGAAATATTCAAATTAACCTCGAGTACGGAATGTCTCGGGTGTTTACCTGTATAGGATATACGGGTAAAGTGTCCTTATTACCCATCTTCTTTGGCCCTCATTCCCTTCTTGAAATTTTTAACCCTCATCCAGGGACTTGTGTTCCAATCTTTGGATACATCGTCATAACCTCCTTGTCGACAACCAAAAGGATCTTCCATCGATTGAACTATTTACACACTTCATCACCATCACCTTCCTTTTTGGCAATGACCTTTTGATTGACCTTCTTAGAATATTTCTATTTTCGTTTAGTTTGCTTGAACCCTGGCTACATCCTTTTGTAAGGAGGATAGCATCTGAAATTCAAGTTCGACAACATGAGCAGATCAAGAAGAACCAGTGGATGTCAGAGTCAGATTAACAGAGGCAATAACAACTGCGATGGAAGTTGAGCCAAGGAAAGCTAGAGTGATTCGAAAAATCATGGACATAATTCTGAATAATCTCCTAGGATTATTTTGGATCACGTCCTTGCGTTTTCATTTGATATGGTGTCAGGCACTCAACCAATATCGTGGGCATTTACGCACAACGCCACCTGAGCTTCGGGATCGGATGGATGATTGTGGCAAAATGGATGGATACGACCTAACATTGGAGTGCTCTTAGAAGAATGGATCTTGGTACAAGAGTATCGACTATTGATCGTTGGATCAGATGGCTATGGAGAGCAAGCGTCATCTTCCTTGCATCAGTGACATTTCGATCAAAGGATCAAGTAAAGTTGGATCTGAGAAGATGATGTCATCAATTGAAAGTCAACGTCTCGAAGACTACTTCCAAGACCAATTATATTCGTTACGAATTCTTGATGATGATGTTGGTGTGGTCAACCCACCACTGGTATTCACGAGTCTCGTAATCATTCTACGAGTGCTTGGATATATTCATGGTAGTCCTCTTTAACGACGTTTTTGAAGGATACTCAGAAGCATGCACAATGAGGATGGTTTGAGATGAGCCAAACCGAGACATTCAAGCGTCGGTAGTTACCTCTTCTTCTTCATTCTTGAACTTATGTCTTCTTCTATCTGAACTTGATTTGACTTTGAAAGTGTTGACAATTTATAACCTGCCATGCACACTATAAACATCAATCACAATCCAATGAGTGGGAATTAACTTGCTGTTGGCTTATCACCCCAAGTTCCAAGTTCAAAAAGATGTTATCATCATAATAGCCCTCATTTTCATGTGATGCCATTATCTCATTTTAATTTTGGCTACTTGAGAAGTCAGGGACCTATTGTGATGAGACTGATTTAGGGACTAATTACGGAAGCTATGGTGATGTCAATAGTATGTATTCATACATAACATCGTTTGTTTTCTTGATGCTATGGTATCACATTATATTTCATGCTATTAAAAACTTATTTTACTAGATCATTATCATTCATCAAGCCCTCCCATTGATCATTTAATTGCTTAGGCAATGATCGGTCTTTTAAATTTCGAGGACGGAATTTTTGTAAGGAGTGTAGAATGTAACGGCCTGTTTTTGTCGTGCACGTATTTCCGTAACAAAGCGTTTTCAAATGATTACAAAAATGGGTAAATGATTTTTTTTTCATTTTTTTGTCGCTCAAATCTGAAAATGGACTTTGTATTTGTGATTATAGCAATGATACGGACCCGTGGTACCGTTTTTGTAATTTTTCGGACACGTATAGTGTCAAGGGCAAAATCAAAATTTCAAACCTATTTATTCCTACTGATTATGTTTTACTAATTACCTTAACCCTAATTAACTTTCTCTAACCTATCCCAATTGAGAAAAACGTGGATGCACATTTTTCTCTCCTAAAACCGGTTCAACCCCCCTCTAACTCCCATATTAATGACATTAATTACATTAATTAATGTTATTATATTAAAATATTATCATCTAACCCCTATATAAACCCTTCCCCTCTCATTTGCAGGGAACTCACACACACCCCTCCCCCCTCTCTTCACGAGTAAACCCAGCCCCCCCAACCTCACGTTCTTTCTCTCTTCGTGCTCCACCCCCGAGCCCTACCCTCTCGCCACCCTAGCCTCCAAGGCCTCTCCGACGTCGCCTCCCCCACCACCAAGAAGCAACGCCGCTACCTCCCAAGCCCCCCATAACGTTGTTGCCCTCCCTCTTCACCTCACCGGTGTTCCGCCCCCGCTGAACCATAGGCCTCCTCCCTAGCTCACCCCCGAGCTCTACGCCTCCACCAAGCCCTCCGACAACATCGACCCCCCTCCATGCAACCTCACCGTCGCTGACCCCATGACACCACCATCCTCTCCTCCTCGCCTCGGTGCATGCCGATGACATCGCAGCAACGCCGTTGCATCTTCCCCACAACAACACCACAACTCCATCTCTGAGCTCCATCACTCGAGCACCTCGCCACCTCGCCCAGTTTCACTCTCAGCCACGAGCTCGTCGACGACCAATCAAGCCCAAGACCACACCACCGCCTCCACCTTGCCCGACGACTCCCTCCGTCACCGGACGCCGCTTGCAGCAGCCCCGACAGACTCGAAGACCCCCACCACCTCTCTCCCTGTCAATAGACCCCGCTCCATTGCCCCGCCTCCGTCTCACGATCGTCGTCAGCCCCTCCGACGAGTTGCTCCACCGATGAGCCCCACAACTCCAACAAGAGCAGCTTCTCTGCATCACCTCGCTGCTTCCCACCACCTCACCGTCCTCCGTGCCACCTTCTCCGTCGCTCCGACGACCGCCATGGCCGGGCGTCTGCCCCAACGAGCCCCGCCCTCCCCCCTCCCCCCGCTGCCTCTGTCCCATGCAGCCTAATCATCGAAGAGAGAGGAAGGGAGTATATATTAACATATATATATATATATATATATATATATATATATAGCTAGGAAAAAGGGGATCTAAGGTGCCTCCTTAGATGAAAATCTAAGGAGGCGCCCCCATTTCCCCCATCTCCTACAATTTTTTTGCAAATTTTTTTCATGGGGTTGTTGTTCACATCATGGATGATCAACATACCAAATTTCAAGGGATTCAAATACTTTTTGAGCCACCATCTACCCCTTACAATTTCAACGGTCTAAAAACGTGCTGAAAACCCCCACGAAGTTGCAAGGGGTAGATGGGGGCTCAAAAAGTTTTGGAATCCCTTGAAATTTGGTATGTTGATCATCCATAAGGTGAACAATAAACCCATGAAAAAAATTTCAAAAAAAAGAAGTGAGATGGAGGGAAATGGGGGCGCCTCCTTAGATTGAATCTAAGGAGGCACCTTAGGATCCTTTTACTCATATAGTTATTATAAATTTGACAATGTTTTTTGAATTCTAGGGCTGACTAGAATAAGATAAAAAGTGGCTGAGATTTGATCTTGGTAAATCAATTGTTGAGATTAGATTTTGTGAAAATTTTAGTGAGAAAACTTAAATTTTGGAGGAAAAAGTGTCTTGGGAACCAAAACTTTGAAATAAGAAATGTCTTGGAAAAGATTGTGGAGATTAAATTTGGGGGAAAAGCGCCTTGGGAACCTAAACTTTAAAATTTGAAGTGTCATGGGAAACATTGTGAAGATTAAATTTGGGGAAAAAGTGTATTGGGAACTTTAACTTTGAAATGAAAAGTACCTTGGGAAAGATTGTGGAGAAGCATGATCCATTAAATTAAACAAAATAAAAAATTTAGCGTAAAACAATTTAGCGGAATAACAAATTAGCGTAAAAATACCCTGAGCTTTGTTGTTCCGGTGCGGCCCGTGCCGAGGGCGTCTGCTAATGTTTTACGCTAATTTGTTGTTCCGCGTCGAATGCGCGAACACCAAATTTGTTGTTCAACGCCGAATTTGTTGTTCCGCGTCAAAGGCGCCTGTGTCAAATTTGTTGTTCCGCGTCAACGACGTCCACGCCGAAGGTGCCCGTGCCGCTAAATATTTCTACGCTAATTTATTACTGTGTTAAATTTTGGCTGTGGAAATAATTTTTCGGGGAACAAAGATTTCGCGTGGGAAATCTTAAATGAACCGTGCTCGCGGGCACGGGTTATGACTAGTGTATATATATATGTATATATGTGTATATGTATATAATATATTATATACGTATAAATACGAGTATATACGTATTAAAATTAGTATATATAATTATATATATGTTATAGAGGGAAATGAGTAAAATATTGATAATAAATAATATATAAGTCAGAAAAATACACAGTAAGGACCAGAAAATCCGAAACGATGAAACGGATCCGCTGGCGCTAGTTTCATCACCAAAAGGCAAGTATATCTCCCATAATGATTTTTCAAAGTCAAAACTCAATAAAGCTAATTTTGCTTTAAAATTCATATCACGAGAATTTCATGTACATTGACGTACGAGAAAATTATATGTTGTAGTACTAAACGAGACGCTCGTTTTGACAGCTTATTTGAAGTTTTTTGACGTGTCATTCACTCTGAATAAATCGGTGAACGTTACGATATCTAGTTTTCTACTTTAGAAAATTAGTTTTTAAATTCTTTTTAAATTCTAAAAAATGGTTTTTGAGCTTTTAAAATTATTAAAAAATACATGTAGGCTTCAGAAAAATATTTTCTTCTTATCTAAAATTATTTTCATCATATCTAGCATATCTAAAAATTATCAGTACGTATTTTGACTCGTTTGAAGCGATAATAAAAATACGAACACGTTAAGAAAAATGGATAGAATAATAGTATATAGTTAACCAATGATTTCTGATGTTTGCAGGCACCATTTCTCATGCACGAGCATCCCAGATAGCATTAGCTCTAGCCTCGGCCTACTTCAACAATTCTCGAAGCAGTAAGTCACTCTAATTCTAAATTTAGAAATTTAGATAATGTACTCGTATGAACTTAGGACCTCAAATATAGTCTCAGAACGGCTATTGACCTGAACCAATGATTAGAGACCTAATTAAATAAAGAACTAACCAACCGTAGAATGATTATGGACTTAAGCAAACGACATTGCCAACTTTTAATTTTGGTCGTCATAGCACGCGACCATCTAATTGGATAAATTGTGTACTAATGAAAATACCACATGCTCAAAGAATGGGATCAACATCATATTTGTTGGACTTGTCTTTATCCTCAAATCCTTTAACATCCACTTTGTTTTGGCCCAGTCTGCTTTGAAATGGGTTTCTAACTTTCTAGTTTTCAATAAGAAAGTCAACCAATGGTCTTGGTTTAACTATTATAGTAAATAGAAAACAGTCCTACCGTTTGTTAATATAAACAATGGAGGGGATGTGATAATTGCTATTCTTAACATTGGTATCATCCGGTATCTAGGATCGTTTGCGCCAAAGTTTGGATCACCCTGCTTGCGGGGATAGTGGCCTGATTGGCCAAACCTGACTAGCCGTGTATGCATGGACCAACGTTACAATTCCAATTATCAACAGTTTGTAAATACCTTCAAAAGAGTTACTTCAACCTTTTCATCACCGTGATCACTCTCTTGACTCGTTCACCATTGTCTACCATACTTGTCACTTGAAAACTTTGCATGAAACTTTGATACACTTATGCACGATTGCTTACGTTAAAACAGTCACATCACCGGCTGCATGCCATCTATGACTCAGTAAATACTAATGAATGATCGTATGGAATATTATGTGATACATCTATCCTTGTTGTGTATTTTCGAGTTGTACTTTCTTTTCTCTCATATGTAATATGGATTGTAATAAAATGGACACTATTTAAGTATTTTTGTATATCTCTGCATCGTGGCTATATTGTTTTCACTGGTGATCTGCAGACGTGCAAATGTAATCAAATAAGTAATGGCCCCTGAGAGCTGGTCGTTACAACACGATAGTCCGAGCCGCTGGAGCATGCTCTCTGGAAGTCGACGCCTTCAAAGAACTATCATCGCCACCGTTGCTCATCTTCGCCTCCTACATTGATCTCCGAAAACATAGGCACCGATACCAGTTTGTTATGCACCGATGTGAAAGATTAGGACCATCGAACGATCGAAGATGAGGATGAGCAACAACCAAAATTGAGCACTATGAAAGATATCAACTTTAGACATGAGCTTTATTATGAAAGGGGAGAACAAATACAAATCTTTTTCTTCACAACGAAGAAGTAGCACTCAAGATCTCTCCAAAAGCTCACTGCAAATCTCTCAAAGTTGGCACTCGACAAAGGTGGCTCAAAGTTCTCTCAATATGTTCACATACATAAAACCCTCACCTAAACACCCTATATACAACCCTATAATACAATAGGTGTTCAAATAGAAGAGGGATTCCCAATTGATAAGAACTCTGACTCTAACCGAATTCCAATCCAATCGCAACTCTACTTCGGGTAAGACATCACGTCCTATGGTGGGCCCCTCCGCTCTGCCCAGCTTCCGGCTGAAGGCCGACCTACCAAAGTGCCGAGCCGAGCTATCCGAAGTTCGGATTGTAGAGCTGCCGACATATGAGCCGACGATCCTCCAATCCGAGGAAATATGCAATGTAGAAGTCTAATAGATGGCATCCTCATATCTGACCTGTGCAGGGTCAGATAGGCCGGATCCGAGCACAGGTAAGCCACCTATGCACAAGATAGCTCGGCTGCCGATCCAATACTTCTTGAACACCTCAATCAAGACAACTTTCACAACATACACAAGGAAAACAACGGTATCGGCTTAGATAAGATCGGATGAAGGTTAAATCGGCTATCCCTTTTGACCAAACCCGAGCTTGATCAATAAACGGGATTGGAATCACTCCTTGTGTTTAGAAATATTAGATGTTGATTTTTTTTGACATAATAAATTGTTGAACGTGAGGTAGGAGATATACGATATATTTTTTAAAAATAAAATGTGCGGTATTTATGGGCCTTGAGTAAACAAAAAAGCCCAGTTAAAGCCTACCAAATCTCAGCCTGTTTATTAGTCTTTTCGAGCACACTTACATACAGGCCCAACATTAGTTCTTGTCAATTATGAGTGTATCCGCATGATGATGTTTATTAGCTCCTCTCGAGTCCAAATTAGATGATAAGAAATATAATCATAAAGCATGAAATAAAATGAGTCAACTCCTCCTTTAAATGAACGGATTTATACAGTCTTACTGTCTTGGGTGCATTTTAATCATTTTGAAATAAGGAATATGAGACAAACTTTCCCTAAAGTTTATTCCCACGCTTTTTGCACGAGTTGGGTGAGCTCTTTTGAAGGCCACATGATTGCCAAAGAAAAAAAAATGTGAGGCTTAGTTCAGTTATTCCTACATGATGTTAGTCTCAAAAGATCATCACAGAATAAACTTAAAGCCACATTATAACAAGAATAGTGACATTTGTGACTATGCTACATGCATGAGCACATAAAGCTCATATTCCATTTGACATGTAAAAAGATGCGTGAGCACTTGGCTTGAACATAGAGCAAGGGGGTTGAAATCTTGTACTTCATTTATTGACATGAAATTATTGATGTTTCCTTTGTTTGTGTGTGTGTGTGTGTGTGTGTGTGTGTGTGAATCAAGCCTACGAGGAAGGTAGCTCGGGTTTGGACGGATCTGGCCGAGCTACTGGGACGAAGACCGACCTAGTTTGAGATGCTCCGAGCCACTTAGAGAATCACCTGCCGAGCTATCTGCAGCACATACAATCGTCGGGGGTGTCAGATCTCAGGAGCCATTGGCCGAAGATATTCCCCCGGAGTTTAAATCAATCTTCTTGGAGGATAGGTCGTCTCAAGCTCCGGAAAGGTGTCCCGGAGAGGGGTCTCATTACGTAGTGGGCAATGATGAGTCTACATCCTTGAGTTGCAGGACCGCCTCTCAGCTTATTGGGAATTTGACTCTTCCTCGGGATAGGGCTATCCTGGCAAGAGTCGACCATGAGAGACTGGCCACACTAGTCGTTCAGCAAACCCTCTAGGTAAGCAATCGCTTTCGTTCCTCATTCGTCGGGAGCATTGGGTTTGACTTTCTTTTAATTCACAGGCAGCTACTAAGGTCGTCGAGTTACGACGGTGCTCATTGGCAGTAGCAAACTATGAAGCCAATTTGGCTTATGGAAACAATCGGATGGCTGCCGCCAAAAAAAAAATCGACGAGGCGAATACGAAATTACAGAAATCTCAACTTCGCCATATCGATCTCATCTCTCGTGTGAAAGATGTCGAACGAGAACTGGATGAGGCAAAAACGAGAGCTGAGGATGAGGCAGCCCTTAAAAGGCATTTTGAGGAGCGGATTGCCGAGGCGTCCACCCTAAGGAAACAAGACGAAAATGTAGGGAGAAATGTATGCCCTTGAGGCAGTTTATCTCTGTGTATGTGTACAAACAACTTGTTGAAATAACAGTAAGCGGTTTGGTAAATACTTACATAAGTTAATAATAATGTAGTCTACATTAGAACTTATATAAAGTCCTCAGACTTAATGCAATGTCAAACATGTATCAAGATGGAGAAGTGTTTGACCGATAGTAGCATTAGTCTAAAAACGTTCGTGGTCGTAGATGTTTCGAGAAAAGGATATCGATACATTGGATAGACCATTATGTCTTTATCTTCACCTGGAGTGATGACGATGATCTCATTGTCGTTTGACTTGGCGACGTCGAAGACGTGACACGTGTGCTTATTAGTGAATGAGTTCACCGAACAACCCAACGAGAGTTATCATATGGTTAACATTGACTAATCTATCAATGATAACTCTCAGTGATGAAAGGCAAGTTGGTCCTTTGACTTGAGGTCATTGAACAAACATGTACGTGAACGGTGTCACTTTGATTACTGATCTAGCATCGAGGCAAGCCACGTTGAAAGGTCCTTGGTTGGGTGATACTTGAAGCGTGCGAGGAGAGTAATGATTAACAGTGGATTCGTCTCTCCTGTTTATGGGGAGTTAGTGTCGTATGTGTTAGTTCGGTCTTTAGTAAAAACTCTGGCCAGAGTATGTTGGAAGAAGTCCAACATTATTTGACTAAAGATCGAAGGAGACTACCGGTTTCGATTTATTGGGGTTGATAGTTGACCACACCCTAGGCTTGACTAAGCGGCATAGTTCTGACGAAGATACTAAAACTACGGTATTCATCACGTACACAGTCAGAGTGATCCCGACAACACCTTAGTCAAAGAGTCAATAACGTAATTATGATGTTGAAACAGAGACGACACCTACTGCTCGTAATCACTGTCGTCTAGGGGTTTAGAGTTATGTAATAGGGTCAGGCTGTAGGGTCTCACACCAAGTAGGATTTGTATCTTAGTAATATGAAGAATTAAGGAGGAAAGCACTCGGGTGCACGGGAAAGTCACAAATGGTTTGTGATTATAAGTCTAAAATAATACATCGGATGTATGGGAATTAATTATGTCGCAAAAGGTTTGCGATATAGCCTAAAAGATATTAATGATGTGGGATTATTGCATATGATTCAAATAAATTAAATATATCGCAAAAGGATTGCAAACATATTTTGGATCGCATATGATGCTGTACGCATAAATGCATAGAAAGGATCCATTTGACAAAACGGGGGTCCAGAAATGTCCCAGACCGGCTGCACAAGCTTAGGTCTGGTACAACCCATTAGGAAATGGCAGGGCCGCTTAGCTAGGTTTACCCTAGTCAAAAAATGGCTGGAAATTTCCAGATTCGGTTTTTGGAAAGGGGTCAACTTTGATGATGCATTTGAGAGATCAAACGACCTCGGAATTGTACAACGTTTTTTCTATGTGTTCACCATGTAAAGCCCTTCGAAACGATATATTGTATGCTTTCGGGTGATCACTGATGAGGGAGAAACAATTGCTCAAAGAAAGAATGAATCTGGACTCAAATCTGTCCAAATTCAGCTTTCTACATTTTTGGTCCAACTTTGAGACGACATTTGAGATGACAAACGACGTTGGAATTGAGCCTCGTTTATTTATATGCATTCACCATTCAGTACTCTTCGATTTGATATATGATATCACTTGCGAAGCTCAACAGTGAGGGGGGAATAATTCGCTAAAGTTTGGCCTTCGTGGAAGGCAAACTTGAAATTGTTTTTTCATCCATTAACCTTAGTTCCACATTGCTCGTGAGACAAGAAAGCGGGGCAGTTTCCCTATATAAATAGGGGCTAACCCCCACTTGAAATCGTGCACCAAGTCTCCGCTTTGAGTAGCTCCAAAAAGTTTTGAGCACGCTCGAAGTAAGACTTAAAATTTATTACCTCCTCCTAAACTTCTTCCGTTCATAGCAAGATGACGATGAGGTTTGGATCAGATCCAAAGGCTTTGACGCGGGTTCTGCTCAAGTGAAATTTTCTTCAGCAAGTGGTTGGCTCAGTGGCGCGGTGTTGACTCGCCTCAGGACGCGGTTCAGCTCGGGACACGGTTCGGCTCGGGAGAAGCGGCTCAGCCCCAATGTGGGGCATCGCTTCGAAGGTCAAAGAAAGGTTGTTGAAAACAACGCTTTGTATTCTGCAGAAACGAAGTTCCGGGTATGTAGTTTAATTTACATGTGTTTATAATTGAAATAGTTTGATAGATCTATCTTTATGTTGGTCGGACCCAACCCCCAGAATAGTAGAGATTCTGGGTAGTGTTTATTTCTTTAGGGCTTCTCTTAAAACTGTTTTAAGATATGTTTTCTGCTACTTTTATGATTTCGTCGTACGTCCGACTTAGGCCGGACATCGATTTTATAGCCCTAAGGACCAAGAAACCCCTACAAAAGAGAGGTTGCTAAAGGAGGAGGCGGTGTGGGAGACGAAAGAGGGGGAGCTTCAAGATCAATTGCTCATTGCCTTGAGCAAGCTCGGCTCTTCCAGAGATGTTGAAGGATCATCCTTGCATATCTCCAAAGAGATGAAATCTAAGATCGCTCAGGAGGCTATAGAAGAATATAAAGCGAGCCTTGGCAACGTGATGATGATATTTGAGGCAGGCTTCACATGTTGTCGATTCCAAATCGAGCGTAAATTTCCCACTTCGGGAATTGATTTTGATCAACAATCACTAAGGCCGGAAAATAAGCTTGAAAGGAAGAATGATGATACTGCGGTTGAGGGGAGGTCCCCGCTTCAAATGAGGAGTCGAGTCCTTGGGAGGTCATCCGCAAGATTCTGTCGACCCATGACCGTGCTAGCTTATATTTAGACGTACGGTCCCCCTTCTTTTTATTTTCAAAACCCAAATTTGAAATAGCAAATGGCTGTTTTGGGTCCAAGGTACTTTGTTATTTTACCAAACATGGTGATTGATGTGTCTTTGCTTGCCCCCTCAACTGGTCAAACTCGCACATATGGAAAATGCGCAGGGTGAATTGTTGAATAACGAACATCCCCTAACATGTAGTTAGGTCGGTTCACATAGAGGATGCCCCCTTAACTTGTGTAACTGAGCGTCTTGCAAGAGTTGAGACTGGTCATTCCCTATCACGTAACTCAGAAGGTTGAGCCGTCAACGATAATAGAGCTCGATCGGCCTGCGAAGGTAAGGTCATCCCCGATCGTATTGCTCGGTCGGCTCGCAAAGGGTTGGCCCTCCGTTCGTGTAGCCGAGCGGTCCACGGGGGTATAGTCATCTCCGATCGCATAGCTTGGTTGTCCCACGAAGGAGATAACGTCATCCCTGATCATGTAGCTCAGTCGGCCCGCGAAGGGTTGGCACCTATGTTCATGTAGCCGAGAGGCCTGCGAGGTTAAAGTCATCCTCGATCGGGTAACTCGGTAGGCCCATGAAGGGTTGGCTTCTCCATTCGTTAGCCGAGCGACACACGTGGGTATATGTATTTTTCAATTGCTGACTACATATGGCAATCAACCTGTGAAGAATCGATCCTTCGTCCTTATTGCCAAATGACAGGTTTAGGTGTAGGTTTCTTTGCTACACTTCTACTCAACTGTATAGTCGATTGGCCTGTCAACGGTCAGCTTTTTATTCACATGGCCTCATAATCAGTGTGTGTATGAATAGCGTGCTTTGAAAAAAAATTGATCTTCACAAAGCATATTAATCACACACACACACACGATTTAAACAAAACTTTATTTCATTAATTTGAAATGAAAGTTAAACAAAGGAAAAGCGTAAATGCGTTTATTTCATGTGGGAGACATCTCCGTGTAGTTCCTACCCGCTATGACTGCAGTGTCCTGGGGACGGCTTAATAGACGACTTTTGTGACGGGGGAGTTAGACATGGGTCCCTTATCATTCGTCTTAGAGGTTCCTTCTTTCACCGACGTATCGTCAACGAACTTCTTCAAATGGCCCCGCTTGATCAGAGTCTCGATGTCATTCTTCAACATGAAGTAGTCATCTGTATCGTGGCCGCTGTCATTATGGTACCTACAAAATTTGAGATCATCCCTCCTTTCATACCTGCCCTTCTGTTTTAGAGGGGGTCGGTCAAAGAGTCCTTCGCCCTTTGCGCAAGCTAGGACTTCAGCTCTGGTCGCATTCAGCTTAGTGAAGGATACGTCTATTGGAGGTATGCGACCTTCGGGGCTCCTGTCATGTCGCTTCCGATCCCGGGGTTCCTGATGTGGGCTATCTCGTGGTTGGGCTTCTCCCTTTGTCTCTTGTGGCGCTTGGAAGAGCTTTTCTTCTTAGCAACAAGTGCTTCTTCTGAGACCATGAATCGCTCTGCCCTCCCAAGCAGATTTTCAAGGTTGCTTAGCGGGAACTGATGTAGGGACTTCAGCAAGTCTGCATTATGAATGCCTTGTGTGAGAGCCGTGATGACTGTGTCATCAATGGCACCCTCGACATGCAGCCTCTCAATTTTTAAAAAATTTGACACATCCCCGTAGTGTTTCCCTCTCTCCGAGCTCTAAAGAGAATAGGTGGGCTAACTGTCTCTTCTGACATTTTCCATCTATGAAATGCCTGCAATAGAGTTGTGACATGTCATCAAAAGAACTGATGCTACAATCAGGTAGCCCATTATATCATTCATCAGCTGCCTTGGTCAGAGTAGTGTGGAATGCACGGTATAAGTACAGCTCGTCAGCTCCGTGTAGCTCCATCACGCTCTTGTATCTGCAGACATGCTCCTACAGATCGCCCATACCGTCGTACAACTTAAGGGGTGGTATCTTGAACTTTGTCAGTCAGGGGCGGATGTAATGTTCTCCTTCAAAGGAGTCCGTCTACCAGGAACTTGTAGGATCTGAAACTATAGGGGAAACACGAGAGGGGGTAAATTGTGTTTTATAAAGATAATAAGGAAATTACGCCAAATTATAAAACACTTATGCAACCTTAGTGCGGAATAGAAAATAGATAGAGCAACAACACAAGAATGCAAATGCAAACACAAGATTTACCCTGGATTGAATTCACCGAGTCTTCCCGATTCCCTTGAATCCCACTCCAGCAACCCACTAACCAACCCACTAGTGATTAGTGTTCCACTAATATCCACTTGCCAAACCCCGACAAGTGTAAAATCAATACACATTCTCCACTTTCCACAACCCAGGAATGGATCACTCTCACAACCCGATAGTATTTCTCAAATATCAAAGAGAAAAGAGAACTGAAATGTCCAAAGTGAAAAAACTTTACACAACATATGTCTTGAATAATCCCTTTAAGAATGAGGCAAGAAGGTGTGTGTGCTTTGCTCTAAATGATGAGAGTATGAGCATTTACTACTTGTCTCAAGATAATTAGCAATGAATCCTAGAAGCTTGACTTTGAAAGCTTTGGAGACAAGATGAAACTTAGAGCTTGAGCTTGAATGGCTTTGAATGCTCTTGAATGCTCTAGAGAAGAATTAATGACTTGTAATAATTTGGGAGTGTATTCAATGGTGTCTAAGAAGTTCTCAAGGCAAGACATTACAGCCATATAAATAAGCCACCGAACTCTGTCCAAAATCAGAGAAAAATCACAAGCATTAAATGCTGGAGACAACTAATAACCAGCAGAAATCCTAGTCACCAGGCCCCGGAAGTAGACAGACCAGATGCTTGATGTACTGTTCTGACTGGGTCATAAATGCATTCTAACGGACACTTGACAGACGTCTGAAGAAGACTTCCCAGACGCCTGGACCACTGCCTAGATGTCTGGATCAAAGACATCTGGCGCCTGATCAACTGACAGTGAGAAACTGCATTACTGGAAATTTTGGTCCAAATATCCAGACGTCTGATGTTCATCATTTAGACGTTTGGTAAACTGTACAGATGTCTGGTAACACAACTTCAGATGCCTGATCATAACTGACTGCAGAGTTTGAACTACTAGAAATTTTGCTCATAAATAACCAGGCGTCTAATGTATATCATCCACGCGCCTGACACATTGTGTAGATGTCTGCAACCATAACTTCAGACATCTGATTTCTGTCAGACAGCAAAGGTCGAGATACTAGAAGTTTGGCTTGAATTATCCAGACGTCTAGAGTTCATCATCCAGGTGTTTGACGCACTTGTACAGACGTCTGTGATGAGAACTTCAGGTGTCTATACAGGGTAGGATTTTGGAGAACTGGTTATGCATGATCACCAGGCGTCTGAAGACAAACCACCAAGCGCCTGGGTAGGCTGAAAAGCTCTACTTCATGCTTATGTAAGTTCTAACCCTATGAGACTCAATGATATATGATCTAAAGTGCTGTGAGTGATATGTATGCTATTCTATCAAGTCTATTCAAGGCTTACAGGCTAATTCAACAATGAAGTAAAGAAATAGAAAGATTTATATATTAATCTTCTTCACTTCTTATTGAATTCCTTGAAGACTTCCATTGAGCTTGTTGAGTCCAACACTTTGTTTTCCTTGCGTTCATTGCTTAATCTCCATGCTTCATTGATTGATGTCCTTGCATCAATGATCTGAGTCATCGTCTTCATTTAATATGACTTTTGTTGGTTCTTGAGTTCAAGACTAACGTTATTTTGATGATGATCAATAAATTATGTTAGTGTGCTAATCAATCTTATGTTTTAGTCTTAGTTTATCTTAATGATTATATGTTGATGAGACAAAGTATAATTCTTGGAGGATGATGCAATGGATATTTTAAAGACCTCTAAGAGTGATGGAGTGCTTAAGCTTGGACGAAGTCATGAAGATCATCTAATGAAGCCAAAGCTTGGAGCATGATGATAGATGGCCATCTAGAGGAGCAATACCAAAGCTTGGAGCTTGATGAAAGGAAGCTCATCCAGCGGTGCCAAATCTTGGAAGATTTTGAGGAGCATCAAGGTATCATGAGCTTGAAGACTTAGACTCTAGGAGATGCAATATGTATTCCATGTAATTTCAATTAGTTGCATTTCTCTTTTTGAGTCTAGGATTATTGTAATGTCGTAATAGATGGTCTACTCATTCATGCATATACATTTTCCATCTTAATGAGCCTTAGGATTATCATAGAAATCATCCCAATAGGTTCATCATGCCTTAAACTCATTCTGGAGTTTCTGGCTCTTCTACAGGCGACTACTAAAGGAAGGACATGCGACGGGGTGATTCCAGGCGCCTGGCCAGCCTTCTACAGATGACTGTAAATGCACAGCTCAAGTCAACCTATTTCTTGACTCTTACTTGAGCTTTTGGAACAGTCGACTGAAGTTTAATTTACAGTCGCATGTCTACCATCAAGCGCCTGGGAATTGTTCTATAGTCGTCTATGTGCCAAAGTGTGTAACTTGCATTTTCTGGGTTTCATCCCACTTTGCAAGTCAGTCGGCTGATGAAGTACTTACAGTCGCCTGTGAATTTACAGGCGCCTGTGAAATGGCCATCTATCGACTGAAGGCGCTAGAACGAAAGTTGCATTTTCCAGCTCCATTTCCATCCCAAGTGACAGTCGCCTGATGAAGGATATATAGGCGCCTGCTCATTTACAGGCGCATGTATAGTCTTCTACAGTCGTCTGTCCTGGCTCAGATTATAGCCATTGGGATTTTTATATCCATTGACCAGCCGACTGTCAGTTGTTCATTAGTCAACTGTCGGTGCCGTAAATTGCCAAAATCTAGCTGTTGCAGATTTCTTGCTTTTGGGTTTTTGGTTGGATTTATGGGCTTTTCTTGGCTTCCTTTATATAGGAGTTGGCTTAGTTCATTTAGAACTCTTGGAAATCATTAGGAATAAATTAAAGATCAATTCATCTCTTTCCTAAGCCACTCCTCCTACATTCCCTCATTAGAGCTTCGATCTTATGATATATCATCTAAGCTCTAGGGAATTTCTCCAAGGGATTTCAATCTCATTCCTTTTCTTGAAGAACATCTTTCTTCTCTTCATTCATACACTCAAGTGAGAAGTGTTAGCATTCATTCCTAGAAGAGAGAAAGATCATCAAGTGCAATTAAAGCCTCATCTCAAGCACTTGAGTTTCACTTGCATGCCTTCTTCTTCACATTGGTAAGATCATATCAAGGCATAGGTAAGTGTTATTTTGTTTCATCTTTTGTGAAACCCCTAATTCTCTTTGTGGAAATTAGTTACTCTCTTTGTAAGAGTTACTCTCTGTGTGGGAGTTTGTGTCTCTGTGTGGGGACAAAGTCTCTCTGTGGGAGAGCACGAGTCTCTCTGTGTGAGAGCAAGGATATCTCTTGGTGGGAATCCAAAATCCTCTGTGTGAGGTATCTCTGTATGAGATTGTATTCACTTCTCTTTGTGTGAATTATAGTGGATATTGGTGTGGCTGAACGTACCCAAGTTTGGGGAACCAGGGTAAAATGCTTGTGTTTGCGATTGTTGTTGTTGAGCATACTCTTTAATTTCTGTTGCTTATTGTGTTGTAATTTTTTAGTAACTTTTAATTAATCACTTTGCTTGCCATTACATTGTTCACCACCCTAGTGTGTGCGTAGCCCCGCAGGGTCCTAACAACTTTATATATATTGACGATGCTTTCATTAACTACAAAATAAGGGGATTAGTATCAATTAATTATGTTTGTTTATCATTAAAACCACATTGGGGATCCAATATTCAACAGAGCTGAGGTAATTGGAGACTGTTCTTCCTCCCGATGGTGAGTTCGTCCATACGTTGAGGCACTGGAAGATCGGACTGGGCTTCCTCTTAAGCGATTGGGAGAAATCTGATAAAGTGGGCTCCCCTCATGACTTTTTCGTTTCTACCCAGTTGTGGGCTGTGTAAGAGTGTGGCTATGATCTTGACGTCTAAATCCCTTGCATGTTCCACGCCGCTGCGAGTACCTCGCCTGTTGTTGGAGGGCCCCAGTCCTAGTGGACGCCCAGACAAGCGTTTATTGTTGTCCTCCCTTCGGTCACTGTGATCTTTGTTGTTGTTACCAACCTTGGTCCGTCGCTAAGATGCATGAGCAACATTAAGTGGAGGGTTGGCCCGCAGTTCAGGGTAGCGTTCTGCACCCCTCTGGCTTCTTGGCATGGATCGTGCCCTCACAGGGGCTTGTTCTGGAATGGGGGTGGCTACGTTGCAACCACCTGAAATGGTTGTTGAGTGATCTGCTGAATGGCAGCAGTCAATGCCGCGACGTTGGCGTTGACCGAATGAGTGAACGTGTAAAATTATTCTTGAGAGACCAAGTGTACACTTGGTACCTCCGACGAAGACATAGCATCATCTTCAACGTTATATGTGTCCTCATTAAGGCTAAGGATCGGTCTAGTATTGGTGGGTCCGGTCGACATGGCATTGTGGTTGCTCTGGGATGTTGACTTATGTTATTTCCCAAAGACGGCAGCCAATAGTAAAGTGAGCCGACTCAGATGCCTTGGGAAGATGTGGATCCTCATCAGCTGGAATGATCGGGCCTATGTGGAAGGTAGCTCGGGTCTGGACGGATGCGACCGAGCTACTGGGACGAAGACCAACAAGTTCAGAGATGCTCCGAGCCACTTAGAGAATCACCTGCCGAACTATCTACAGCAAAAACAATCGTCAGGGAGGTCGGATATGGGTTCCAACCCAAATCCCCTCCGATACTTAAGTTAGTATGAAACTTAAGGAAGACTCGGGGCAGCGGGATCAATCTGAAGGGAGATCATCCGAGCAGCTGCCACGCCGAGTGATTGAGGAAAAAATATATTGTGGAAAGTAAAGAATAAGAGTTTGTTAGAGTACCTAGTACTTAGTATCTCTGGCGTGTCCCAAGTTCCTTTGAGGTTTAGTCCTCTTATAGACGGAGACGTCCCCTCAGTCCCTTTGGCAAGTAACTGCTTTGCCATAATAGTGGCATGTTCATTCCTTGAATTCAGGCATAACGGATGTCCGCCCACTATGCCATTACCGAGCCCATTTACTAACTCTTCCTTTGGATGTGGGAGCTTAATGGGCATAACACAAACTACCTTTGACCAAGCAAACAACCAGACATTTATGTGGGCATTATGGTCTTGATGGGCCGCCTCACCCTTCTTAGCAGGCTACGCTTACACTAGTGTCAATATTCATTCCGCCTTTAGGGCCCGGTACAATACTGTAACAGCATTAGTGATTGATATATAAAGAATATGATAGCAGTGACGATGATGAGGTGACAACAATGGTCTGGCAATAATGGTACGGTTCAAGAAGGCGACGATAATCCTGCAGCAACTAGGGTGATATGTTAGTAAATGGAGACAACGATCACAAAGCTTGGGCAGCTATGGAGTTAACAAACGGTCACATCGGTGGTAACAATAATAGTGAATGCGATCATGGTGATAAATGGTGAAAAAAATTATGAACAAAACAACAAAGATTTTTGGAGGGAAAACATGAACAGTCATAAGGGAATAATAAATAATATTTAACGCCCATTTAGCGCTCACTCATGAATCATATTCCCATAAAATAAAGAATTGTGAAACTGATCAAACATCAACAATAGGTTTATAATTCTAAAACTCACCCATTGTTAAATAAATCCATGGACTTCAATTAGACCTAGCTACTCGAAAAATACGTTAATTTCACTAAACCCCTTGAGTTTTGAAACCCCCTCCCCCCAAAAAAAATTAATTAAACAATGAACGGCGTGTTATGAATCATCAATATGGGGAGGAGACCCCAGCTCTTTATTTATAGTGGATGGAGGAGCGTATAAGGATAGGGTTCAATGGACACAGTCTTATCATATGGATAAGACGTAATCCTAAAACAAATACATTATCAACATCCGTTCACAACACTCCTCCGTATCCAGCCATAGGTGTGGACTCTGCTCATGAATACTTCAGGATTCTGAGTATTGTAGGAGTCTCACACAGGGTGGATACTTCAGGATCCTGAGTTGATGTTGGTTGCCTCATTAAAACATTTGGATATGGACAACCCTGTGAAAAACCCCATAGTTAAGGAAAAAGAGTACAAATGTTCTCTAACTCCTCCTGATCTGTGTAAGTGCTTAGGCTTACAGATCTCTTAGGAGCCTCGTACTAATTTTCTGTACAAACTTCCTAAAGGTAGCAGTAGGAAGAGATTTAGTGAACAAGTCTGCCAGGTTGTCACATGATTGTACTTGTCTCATGTCGATCTCGCCATCTCTTTGTAGCTCATGTGTCCATAAGAATTTAGGGGCAATATGCTTCGTTCTGTTCCCTTTGATGTAGCCACCTCGTAACTGAGTGATGCAAGCAGTGTTGCCCTATAACATAGTATTAGGTTCAAGGTCTCCAATCTTTAATCGGGTCGTCACCAGGATGTGATTTACAACTGACCGTAGCCAGACACATTCTCTACTTGCTTCATAGATGGCGATGATTTCTGAGTGATTGGATGAGGTAGTTGTCATGGTTTGCTTGACGGATCTCCAGGAAATGATTGTCCCACTATATGTAAACATGTACACTGTCTGTGACTTTGCATTGTGGGGATCAGACCTGTAACCTGCATCAGCATAGCCAACAAGTATGGAGGATAATCCATTTTTGTAAACAAGTTCCAAATCTGTTGACCCTTGGAGTAGCGCAGAAGGTGCTTAACCCCGGTCCAGTGGCGTTGCATGGACGCTGCACTGTATCTGGCTAGTAAATTTACTGTGAACGCTATATTGGGACGCATGCAGTTGGCCAGATATAGAAGTGCTCCAATAGCACTCAGATAAGGGACTTCTGGACCCAATATATCCTCCCCCTCTTCCAGCGGCTGAAAGGGGTCTTTATTGCATCCAGAGATTGTACTACCATTGGTGTACTAAGTGGATGACATTGGTCCATATGAAATCTTTGCAATATTTTCTTCGCATATGTGGTTTGATGTAACAGGATTTCGTCTTTTAAATGTTCAATCTGTAAGCCAAGGTAGAATTTCGTATTGCCTAAGTCTTTCATTTCGAATTCTTTTGTTATACTTACAGATATCTCAGTGATCTCTTCAGGAGATCCAATGAGGTTCAATTCGCCTACGTAGACTGCTATTATAACGAATCCTTTTTCCTTTGCTCTAATAAAAATGTAAGGGCAGACTTCATTATTGTTGAATCCTTGTTGTACAAGCAATTCACTCAGTCTGTTATACCACATTCTTCTCGATTGTTTGAGACCATACAATGATCTTTGAAGCTTAACAACGTAGACGTCCCGAGGTCTATCTTTTAATTCAACAGGCATTGAAAAGCCATCAGGAAGTTTCATATATATCTCCTTATCGAGATTACCGTATAGATATGCAGTCACAACATACATTTGCTGCATATCTAAACCTTCCTTTGTTGTTAACATTATCAGAAATCGGAAAGTGATCGCATCCATGACTGGGGAGTATGTTTCCTTAAAGTCAATACCCGGTCTTTGGGAAAATCCTTGTGCTACAAGCCTTACTTTGTAGCGTACGATCTCATTATTTTCATTTCTTTTTCTGACGAATACCCATTTGTATCCCACAGGTTTGACATCAATAGGTGTCTGGACTATTTGTCCAAAGACTTTGCATTTCTTAAGCAAGTTCAGCTCAGCTTCTATTGCCTAATTCCACTTTGGCCAATCATTTCTTCATTTGCATTCAGCAACGGAATGTGGATCAAGATCATCGTCGCTTTTAGCGATGTGAATGGCAATATGAAATGCAAATTCATCGTCGACAACTGTACTCTTTCTATCCAACACCTCCCCTGTACATACATAATTTAATGATATTTCAGTTTCTCCTAGTAGTTCCTCTGTAGTGGATTTCGGGAGGGGTAAGGGTATGGACATGCACTCATTTTTCTGTGGGGGTATCGTCCCAAGGTCTCCATGTATTTTCTTTTTCTTGAATCTTTGTCCTTGGGGCTTGGTGGTCTACCTCTTTTCTGTTGAGGAGCAGCCACTTCTGCTGCTGGTGGATTGCATCTATTCTCGGGGATGTCAATTGATGCACCCGGAAATAACACCTAAAAGCCACCTGGCAGTGTCACTAATGCCAGGCACTGAATGGTTCCTAAGTATCGATTCCGGGCTCACGAACGCAAGCAGACGGTGTCAAGTTATAATATAAAAGATATCGATCCCACAGGGAAAGTAGTGGTGTATTGATCTCAGGTTATTTCTAAGTCTCAGAAAGAGGTAGCAGTCGGTTTGAACGATTGGTTGATTCGTGATGTTTGATCAATATAAAGAGACTAAGGCATTAGGACACCGCTAGGATCGTCTGAGGTCGATGCTAGGTTCGGACTTCTACGTTACATTAGTTTTATTGGGGATTGTAGCATCTAGGAAGTGAATTCATGCGTCTAGGCTTCATGAATCTAACATACCGTATTCACCCCACCCTCGTGATAGATGCATACGAATGTGCATTAAGGATCTAAAATAATCTCACCACTCTCGTGGGTCGAATGCTCTCAACTCGCACCACTCTCATGGGTTAGAGCGTCGAGGTATTTTGGTGGCTCTCATTGCCGCGATGGCAGTAGCCGTCAATTAAGGGTATAGTTCGTCAGTGGATCCCATCAAGACACCAGCCGGGCATGGTCACGAGCCTTGGTTGAATCCACTAACTCTCTAATTAAATCCATAAGATATTCCTTAAGCTAATCGATTCCACCGACCGTGGGCACGATCTCAGTACGAGTTCTCCTAGGGATTTTGCTAGATCAACCAAAATACTCCCTCTTGTATGTCCAATGCAACCTAAAAATCCTAACCTTGCATCTTTTTCCAAAGATCCTAAGGCTAATCCATTAGCCCTAGATAGAGCTACTCACACATGGTAGAGAAAGCAAAGAAAGATTGGATTTTTACCATAAAATTCATCATAGTAATCAAAAACATATAAAAGATAAGAATACATACCTAAAACGATGTATGGAAATATCTAATCAAAGAGAATTATGATCCAATAGATTCTAGTAAGAACGCGCAATAAAAATCGAGTCTTTGTCTTCTCCATTTTAACGACGGCACACAATCTAAAAACCTAGATCCAAAACTCTAAATTAAATCTAAACTTACATTAAAACTCTCGATGTCCAAAATATTAAAGGAATTGTGATTATATACAAGGGCCATGGACCCCACAAATAAATCTCAGTTTTCTGGAAAGTTGGGCCCGCATGTTGCTTGGGCGTGTCGGCTACTCGACCGAGCAGGTGGCTGCTCGGTCGAGTCGACTCGTTGGTCGCGATTTGCTACTTCTGCTTGCTTTTTTTCTGATGCGGGCTACTCGGTCAAGTAGCCCCCTACTCGGTCGAGTAACAGGAGGACCAAACTTGCCTCCAAAACGCTACTCTGTCTTTAAGCTACACAGGGTCGAGTAGGTGACCTACTTGGTTGAGTAACAGGGTCTTGGGGAGAGGCTCGAATCTGCGTTTTGTATTGGGTTGACTCGGGTCGAGTCTCCTAGCTGCTCGGTCGAGTGGGCATATCTGTTTCCTGTGCTATATCCGCGTGTCAGCTCGACCGAGAAGCTGTAAGCTACTCGGCCCGAGTCACCTGGGAAACTAACTGGGCTGAGGGCTTTTTGATGATTTCTCTCGCTTGCTTCTCCTCCTCTCCTCTGATCTTCTTCTAAACTGCGTCGAACTCCCATGGAGCCTTGCCAATTATGTCTTAGACGCGCTGGATGTGTCCATGTCCCGAATCAGCTCTAATTCACTCCAAACTCCCTGAAAATCCACAAATCTATGCTAACTAGAATATGGCGTTAGGAGCGCATTAATATATAAAAATATAGATTTCGGAGGCGAATATAATATGAAATGGGATGAAATGATGCAGTAAAACATGGAAAATATGGACACATCAAACTCCCCCAAGCTTACCTCTTATTCGTCCTCGAGAAAGACGAATACTAGGCTCATCGGGAGATAAAAATAAGAAATAGAAAATGGAATAGAAGATGGAGGGGAGCGGTAGATTATTCGGTCAGATCTCAAGCCTTAGCTACATATCACGATGCTTCGAAATAAATCACAGGCTAATATGAATTTCGTATCTTTCGCTTATTATAGTACTTGCAAGCATTTTAAGATCAAAGAAAGGGAATTCTCAATATTCATGCAGTCAATTCATATCAACATCATGCAATTCAAAGAGTCTAGTATAAAAAATATTGGCAATGCACTTTTCAATCATTAGACATAATCGAAGCATATAAGATTCAAATCAGACATGCAAAAGAGAATAGAAAGGATCATGACTCATATATTCATCTCAACTCATGAAAAATTTCCATAGCTAGCAGTTGCCATAAAGTTTAAGCATTATCAAACATCCCCAATTATGCACAACTCCACTCTAATGTCATACTCACTCATGTGGTCAAATGGTTCACCCTCCTCTCCCCCCCCCCCCCCCCCCCCCCCGCCAAAAGCTTAGCTTGAGGCGTCGCATCTAAGGGATAGGAATATGGAATTTTTGGATTTTTCCTAAATATAAATGTAGCTCCATGCAAATAGGATATAAGAAATGATTTTTCTTTTCTTTTCTTCTCTTTTCTTTTTTTTGATGGGAGCAATAGAATATACATATTGATTTTGGCTCCTTTTTTGGCTTTTTGGAGGCTAACTTTTCTCTTGGGATTTTTGAGAAGCAGATGCGGTATAAGTAGCTGCAGGGGCGAAACCAAATGACACGTGGAGATTTATAAAGATATGTGGAGAAGGAAATGATATAACACTCTGTTCACTCATAAGATGTGCACAATGGTTCAATAAGATAATACTCTAACTAAACTCATAAGCAGTCATGGATATTTTCATTCATCTCAATAAATAATGAAGACATACGGTAAAGCATACAACCATAGCAGGCATGCAGTAAGAAGTGAAATATGACAACATGCAGATACTTCAGATATTCTAATAATACGTGAAGCTTGGTGTATTTCCAACAAGCATATACTAGATACTACTGCATACATTAAGTTTCAATTTATTTCATGCATTCATATAGAGAAATCGGCAAAAGAATATATATGCAAGCATACAGGTAGCAAAAGACCAAAATACTATAACTAGCATGGCAAAAGTAATAAGCATCACAATAGCATACTAAAAGGCTATAAGAGATATCATCATGTGAAACATATCTAGTAAAAGGGGGAAAGAAAGGTGGAGAAAGTAAAAAAATAAAAACAAGCATGCAAGCATGGTAAAATATGGAAAACATGATGTTGAATGAGAAAAATAAAAAGGTGGACAAAATGGGTGGAAAATAAAAGTAAAAAGGCGTAAAATAAAATAAAAAATATAAAAAATGAAAATAAAAAGCGATAGAGCTCATCCCCCAAGCTAAACATAGCAGTGTCCTCACTACTGAGAACACGCTGGTATGGCGGGAAATGAGGCTAAGGTGGGTGGGCAGATAAGAAATAGAAAAAATATAGGGTAAATGACTGGAAAATACCCTAACTTTTGACCGTTTCTCGCAAATATACCATATGGTTCATTTTGTGAAAAATTAGTCCCAAACGTTTGGCAAAAGTGACACCGTTATACCCATTTTGAGTTTTCCATCAGAAAATATGTTCACGTGATATTACGTGATACGAAAATGACAATTATGCCACCATAGCTTTTAAATCGGGGATGGACCAAAATTATGACGGCGAACTCGGTGGCTTCATCTGAGCCAGGGAAGACGCAATTGTGGAGCTAGGGCAAGCGCAACGGCGGGAAGGTGGAGGAGCTCCTGCAAGGAAGAAAGAGGACGGGTGAGTATAAGATTAAAATGTGTAATTTATGTTCTAATTACATGTGATTATTTTTTTTTTGTAAAGGAAGAAATGAGCTATGGGGACAGCAGCAGCAGCAGCAGAGATCGCCGGAAAGATCCAGATTTTGAAACCGATTATAATGATTTCAAGCTGTGTGACTGTGGATTGAGGACGCCAAGGAGGACATCATGGTCGGAAGATAACCCAAGGAGAAGGTTTTGGTCGTGTCCTAAATATGAGAAGTCCAAGAGATGCAAAATGTTCAAGTGGAAGGATACAGCCCACTCAGAATTCTCAAACAAGGTGATACGTCACCTAATGGATGAACCTGAGAGGAGGGTGCTCGAGGTGGGAAATGAAGAAAATGATGTGATGCTTATGGTGACAGAGGCAAGGATGGTAGAGGCAGAGATTAAATTGGATAAGGATGTAGGTGTTTGTGATGATAACAATTTGAAGCAGATGGAAAACAATGATAAGCTCTAGAGCATCATGAAGGAGTTCAGTCTAATGAAGCTGTCTTTGACTGCAAATTTGGGGCTTATAATTATGTTGTTGTTTGTGGTGATGAATAACAAGCCAGAGTAGTGATGAGTCAGAGAGGGTAAGGAGGAGGAATGTATTTGTTAGAAATAATTTATATTTGTGATGTATCAGAGTAGTGATGAGAGAGGAATGTATGTAATGTTAGGAATGTATCTGGGTGAACATGAATGTTCTGTTGGTAGGTGAATGAAACAATGTATCCTGTATCAATATATGTTAGTAGGTCAATGAAACATTGTACCATGTATCAATATATGCCTGATGTGATGAGCCATGCAAACTGAAACAATTTAGTATTTGAAGAAGCCAACAGAATCATGACATAACACATTTCCAAGCAACAAACAGAATCATGACATAACACATTTCCAAGCTAGATATTTCCAAACAAACTATACACTAACACACAGATCATGACATAACACACTAAGCCTGATGAAATACTGATATACCACATTTCCAAACAATTCATGACGTAACACATATCCAAAAGTAGCAGCAGCAAAAACATGAACTAACAGCTGGAGTAGAAACAGAATACATTGGTCATATATATTGCTCAAATAGCTGGAGTCTAACAGATGGATATACTGCTGTCTCTACCACCAACATAAACAAACTATACATTGTTCATATATACTGCTGTCTCTACCACCAACATTGTTAATAGACATTGATACACACAGATATTGCTTATAAACATGAACTATGCAGCCATCAAGCTACACCAAACAAACTCAGATGCTTGAGGGTGCACTGATGTTTCCAAGCTGAGTACTCCTAGTCATCACTCTATGATGGACTACCTTTGCCTTCTTCATCCCTCCCTTGTGCAAATGTCCTCTATGTGGATGATGATGTTGTTGGGTCACACCAATGCCAGCCCCACCTGGAAGATTTGGGTGAGTGATCCCACATCCACTGTTATGATTGGGGCCATGAGGTTGTTGAGAAGGCTGGAAACACACAAATATAAGACATGTATAAGAGATATATCACTAGTATGTATAAGACATTTATCAGACATATATAACAAGAAAGAATAAATAAGACATATATCAGAAGTTTATCACTAGTCTATGTCAGACATATATCCCTTACAACAGGATGGACTTGACCACCACTGGCAAAGAAATTTGTCTTGCTCCCAATCTTCTGCCTTCTCTTTGACTATGGGCTTGCTGGTGGGTAGGAATACTCTGTAAACAGTTATGAGGAAATTATAGCATCAAATCACAATTACAGCATGAAATCACAATAACAATTACAGTTATGAGGATATCACAATAACAATTACAGCATGAAATGAAAAATGTAAGCAAGCATGTTGAAATCACCAACTTAGAATAGCACTTACAACTGGAGGTTCTTGACCACCCCTGCCAGAAGAATGTTTTCTTGAACCCAATCTTCTGCCTCCTCTATGACCCTGGGCTTGTTGTTGGGCAGGGATACTCTGTAAAAAGTTCTGATGAAATCACAATAACAATATAGCAGGGGTGTTTTGAAATGGCAGTTCAATAATGAACTTACAACATGGGTATTCTGGGCATCTGAACTCTGGCTTCTACCATCAACATTGATATCAGCCCTCCTCAACAAAGCTAAAAACTCTGGTTGATTATCATTGCTGAGCTCCTTCTGTTGAGATTTTGGCCTCCCTCTAGGAGTTGCAGATCTTGAAGATGGCTGTGGGGCTGATGGATTTTTACAACTCCTCCTATTGTGCCCAACTTCATGATAGTTTTGGCAGGTTTGTGTCTGTCTATGTCTAGACAATTGGATTGAGCTTGCTGATGAGCTAGTCCTTGATCTTGATTTTGACCCAAGTTCAAATTCACCCCTCCTCCTCTTCTTAGCAGGCCTTCCAGGCTGCTTGGTAAATGGTGGTGGCACCAACTCAGAATAAGGGGTCTTTGGCCAAAATCTTGAATCAGGAATTGGGTGGATCATGCATGCATATGCTTGCAAATAGGCAGTCTTTGTGTAATATCTGTGCACATGATCCTCTGGATTTTTATTCTCAGCCATCAGAGCTACACATGCATGGACACAACGAATTCATGTCCTCTGCCAATACCTGCAGTCACAAGTTCTTGCCAACAAATTCAATGTGTACACCCCATTGTCTTATCTAACCTCATACTGCCCCTCTCCAGCATAGACCACAAAAAGACATGTACATTTCCTCTTCAACTTCATCACCTTCTCCACAATCCTGGGGCATGTCTCTCCAATCCACTTGGCTGCACTGGTTTTCTTCTTTTGAAATCTAATCATCAGTTGCCTCCTAATCATTCTAGGCAAGTTATGATTGGTTTATCCCTAGCCTCTAAAATGAACTTGTTGAATGATTCGGAGATATTATTTACAACTAAATCACAACAACTTTCATCTGTGAAGTAGCACCTACACCAAGCATCCATCCTCACATCACAAAGCCATTTAACAGTTTCTGGGGAGATCTTGTAGAATTCCTCAATTGCAGTTAGGCAGTCCTCCTCCACAAAAGCTCCAGCAATCTTCCATATCAGCTGCCTATATAACATTGGCCTGAACTCCTTTCTGAAGTTGTCATATGTATGTCGCAAGCAAAACCTGTGGTGTCCTCTAGGCAAGACATCCTTAAATGTCTCCAGCAGTCCTTTCTGTCTGTCTGATATGAAGGTGAATTGCACGTCATTGTTCACATCAAGTGCCTCAAGCAAGCAGGTCATGAACCACGTCCATGTGTCTTTTGATTCATTAGGGACAATAGCTATGGCCAATGGAAACATTGCATTGTTCCTATCTCTGCTTGTAGCACTAAGCAACACTCTCCCAATCTCTGACTTCAGAAAAGTTCCATCAAGTCCAATGAATGGCCTGCATCCATCTTTGAAACCCTTAACCTGACAAGGGTAGGTGATAAAAATTCCACTAAATATTGGTGCATCATCCACATCACTATGCCTTGACCTAACCCTGCAAAAAGTGCCAGGGTTTCTCTGTAATAGGGCATGGGAGTAATTCCATAATTGCTTAAACTGCAACTTGTAGGAGCCTTCTATGTAAGCATTGACAAAGCTCCTAGCCCTATATAACTTTTTATCTTGCCTAATATCTAGGCCATAGTCCCTGCTCAGATTCTTCCTCAACACTTTGATGGGCAGATGGGGTTGGTCTCTTATGTGTTCAACATATTTTTTGCTTATCCATTGGAATGTCACTTGAGAATTGATCCTCACACCATGGCATCCTGAATGTGTTGTGAGTTTCTTCACTACCCAGTATTCTATATTGCTATCCCAAGAGCCTGAACACACCCATCCACACTTGTTAATGCACTCCACAGAAATTCTGCATCCTTCGTTCTTCTTGAATTTAAAGTCATATCCATTTCTTATTGCATGCTCTCTTAACAACTCCCTGAATTCTCCTGGAGTTGCAAACTTCACTCCAAGCTCCAGCTTTGGGTTATCCATATCAACATTATGCACAAATTTTTCCCCTCTGCTAGTCCTCTCATCACCACTGGCTCCCATGCTCCTAATCCCATCTGAATTATCTGTGTCTGTGGCCCATTCATTATGTGGCTCACATTCTGGGCCTCCATACACATGGATGCCATCTGTCCTCTTCTTTTTTGAGTGCACATTGTCTTCACCCAACATTCTACCCAACTCAACACCATCTTCATCCTCCAAATTGACATCACCTTCATCCTCCAAATCAACATCATCCTCACTGCTTCCATAGTCAACATCATCATCATCTGTTGGTTCATACTCATCATCTGCATCTAACTCACTTGGTTGCTCACTTGCATCATGCATAGCCTCTGCTGTATCATCCATTTCTTCCTCATCATGCCCAGTCTCTGATGTATCATCCATTTCTTCCTCGTCATGCATAGCATCTGCTGTATCATCTTCAACATTGTCATCCTGAAAATCTGACTGCAACTCTGCAAGACACTCTGCACTTTCCTCGTGCAACTCTGCAATACACTCAGCCCTCGCCTCCTGAACATCTGCCCTTGCCTTCTGAAAATCTGCCCTACCCTCCTACAACTCTGCTTGACTCTCTGCCATTCCCATTGCCTCCTGAAAATCTGCACTATCCTTCTGCACCTCTGCTTACCAATCTGCCATTTCCAATGCCTCCTGAAAATCTGCCATATGCTCCTACAAGTCTGCTTGACACTCTGGTGTTGCCACCTCAATATCAGCCCTAGCCTCCTAAATATCAGCCATAGCCTCCTGCCATTCTGCCCTTTCATCTTCATTATCCCCTTCATTAGCATATTCATGGGGGAGTGATGATGGGCAGATTTTCACATCTATTTCCTCATACAGTTCCCTCCTACTTGTATCTGTATCTGTTGGTTGAATCAGACTTGCCACTGTTTCAGCATCCTTTCCTTTCAAATTGACCTCTGTGCTTCCCTCCTCTGTTTGCTTGCTTCCCTCCTCTGTTGGCATAGAAGTTGGAATGCTAAGATCACATTCCCCTTCTAACTCACTCAGGTTAACAATTGCTTCCTGTGCTACACATTCATGTGACACATATAAGTCCACAGTCCTACTGCCCTGCATGTTCAAGATTTCAGAGGCCTGCACATCATCATTAATTCTACTACACCAACTGAAATCCTTTAACCTGCCTTTATGTCCTAAATCTTTAATTAGCATTTTCAACGTGTCCACTGTCAATAACCCAGCAACACAGTCAAGGAAAACTGCTTATTGTCCATGTTCATAACTTCCTTTAGCTCCAAGTCTCAATACTCCCCCATGATGGATCTTCAAGTTAACTTTCTGACTCTGTCAACAACATTTTAGACATTTCTCAACATCACATATGCACAATAATTCACCATATGCAACATAACATATTCATTATGTTGTATAATAAAGACCTAGCAGATAACCATAATTAGCATTGACAAATTCACAACATTACTTGGATTAACAGACCATACTTAGCATAATTAGCATTGACATAGTTACATGCACCTTACCTTTTCTACAACAAACCATACTTAGGATACAACTTAATTGACTTAGAAATTCTACTACCTCACGCAACACAAAGTCATCATCTAAAATCCCTCAGCTTTGTATCCTAATTCAACCATTTCTACCAATTACCACTTTAATTTAACTTATTTTCGTCAAAAAAATTAAAAATTTACTTACCATCTTGCTCTTTGCTACTACAGGTCTTCAACTTGCTTCGATCACCGACCTCCAGCAGCTCCTCTTTCTCCCCTTGCCTGTGTTGCCCTCCGCCCTCAGTAATTTCCCTCCTTTCCCCAATTTTTTCGCCCTAGCTTTCCCTCTCCCGCGATTCCTCTTTGTGGACAAAGCAACAGGTAAGTGTTCTTTGACGCTGCAGTCTTCAACTTGCTTCGATCACCTACCTCCTGTGTTGCCCTCCGCCCTCCGCAGTTTCCCTCCTTTCCCCAATTTCTTCGCCCTAGCTTTTCCTCTCCCGTGATTTCTCTTAGGGGACACGTCAACATGCAAGTTATTACTTTAACCCTTTTTTAAGTAAGGGGTAAAACGGGCAATTTGTAAATAAGTTAACCCACGTTAGCCAATTTTCGTTCTGGGTATCAATGTGTCCCAAAATGAACCATATGGTATATTTGTGAGAAACGGTCAAATGTTAGGGTATTTTCCAATCATTTACCTAAAAATAAATGGAAAATAAAACTGTACAAAATAAAAGAAAAAGCGCAGATGCATATGCATGGAGTGAAGCAAGAAATGCAAAATATGAAAAAGTATGCAGGATGATGCAAAGTATGATATGATGCAAATGCTATATGGACATACGCAAAATGAGTATATACATGTGCATGATGATGGAGACGTGCAAAATACAAAATAGGTCCTCCCCAAGCTGTGTAAGACTAGGGCCCCGTACTGACAGATGGGCGCTAAATATAAGACGGATGGACTGGAGCAAAAATGCGATATGTGCATCAGACAACGGCACCACCTTCTGGAGGTGGTGATGGGTCCCGCTGCTAGGGACCAGGAGGTAAAAATGGGGCAGCTGATGTGGTGGGTCGAGGGGGAAGCCGATGCCTGATAATATCTAGAAAGGCTGGAAGGTCCTGCTCAACTGATTGCTGAGAAGTCCCGCCCCCTGTCTTACGATGAGGAGAATAGTGAGGAACTGGTCGTCATGTTCCTCATCCCTGAAGGTGACGTCATATGTTGCATCGTTGAGATACATATGATCGAAAGGGGTGGTAGTGGGCATGGGCTGAGGGGCCAGACTCGACGAATCGCCAAAGTTTGGCTCGTGTGTGGACGAGCGTGTACGACGGGGGCGGCGTGTCGGCATAGAGGAGGGTGCACCGATGTCGGCGTTCCTTGGCCTAACTCGACGTGGGGGCATCGTGCAAGAATCAAACGACATGTGTTGGCAGGTAAAGTAAATAGTGGAAAGAGTGTACCGACACGAGCGTCACTGCGAGTGCAGAATAATCGTGCACGAGTCAAGCCGCGAATCCAATATGATCCCCCAAGATGCCCCAATCCAAATCGTCCTCGAGAAGCGCAATGTTCCTGCAATAAAAATAGAAAATGATATCAGCAGGTGTTCGAAAAAAAACTAATTGAATTGGAGCTCTAAAATAGGAAAGATGAACGAGTATGGGGGTGGGTGGGTGGCTGTTCGGCCCGAGCACAAGGCGGGCGGGCTGCTTTGCGGCCGAGCTCCTGTGAGTTGCCGGAGCAATAGCGGGCAGGGGTAGGGGGTTAGAGAGGGTGGATTGGGATAGGTGGAGAGGGGGGAGATGGAGGCACCGCCAGTGCTGGATGGCACCAGCGACGCTGCTCCGGCAGATTGTCAGAGCAAGGGGCGGAGGGCGGGTTTTTTTTTTGAAAAGATAGAAAGAGATAGCTGAGGAGAGAGAGGGGCGGAGGGCGAACCGAGTAGGGTGGCAGACGGCGGCGTGGGTGGCGGAGCCGGTGGCGATGGTGGCCGGAGCAGAGTCGAGTAGGAGGGGGAATTGATTTGGGGGGCTGCTCGTTCGTAATTTGGGGAAAAATGTGAATTGGATTAAGGAAGATTAAAAACGAGTTGGTTTGTTATTTAAACTGAGCTGACTCGGTTTGAAATGTGGGCCCCACTTTAAGTCGATGCTCGGGCCGAGCAGCTAAAGCTCCTTGGTCGAGTCATGAAAGATAAAAAATTAAAATTTAGAAATTAAGCTCAGAATTCACTCCCTATAGCTCGATCAAGTAGGCAGCTACTCGGTCGAGTCGCTTAAGACTTCCAGAGCGCTGTTTTAGCACTTTTGGGACTCTCTCTGCAGCTCGACCGAGTAAGGTAGCTACTCGGTCGAGTCAAATTAGAAACAGAGTGCTCTTTTCGACCTTTTTGGGCTATGACTATAGCTCGACCGAGTAGGGGCTACTCGGTCGAGTCGCAATTAATTTCCAAAGGCTGTTTTTTGCATGTTTTCTCCAATTCCCTGCAGCTCGGCCGAGTAGGGGGGCTACTCGGCCTTGTTACATGTAACTTTTTCCCCCAAGCTTGTGCTTCTCTATGGTGCTCTCTCCTTGGTTCCTTTGCCTTCTTTTCATCGTTTGTCGTGCTCTCTTCATTGTTCAACCTGTAGAAGAGGGAATTCATCAAATTTTTGTGTTTTCGTATTTTTTTTAGAATTAAAAGCGTATTTATTTTGTTCTTGAATAAGAAAAAACAAAAAAAAGCATAAACTAAGGGAAAGAAAGTCGGGTTGCCTCCCGATAAGCGCTTGTTTTAATTCATAAGCTCGACTCCCTCAAGGTATTCAATAAGTGGTGGGGCACTCCTCGAGGAAGTATGTCTCCTCTTGTATAATCGGCTTTCCCGCTACATACGGCTTTACTCTTTGGCCGTTCACTTTGAACTTGCTGTTCTTCCCTTCAAGTTCTACGGCACCCTGGAGTTATGCATACTATCTTGTAGGGGCTGGACCACCTCGATTTTAGCTTACCGGGGAAGAGTCATAGTCTTGAATTGTAGAGGAGCACTTGGTCACCGACATCGTAGCGCCTCACCGTGATGTTCTTGTCATGATAGACCTTGGTCCTCTCCTTATACATCCTTGCGATTTCGTCAAGCTCGTCGGTGCTCAAGAATCGTCTCGTGGCAGTGCTCTTGTAGTCAAAGTTCATTTTATTTATCATCCAATATGCTCTATGTTCCAATTCCACCGGTAGGTGGCATGCTTTTCCATATACTAACATGTAAGGAGTTGTTCCGATAGGGGTCTTGAAAGCGGTGCAGTATGCCCAAAGAGCGTCCCTCAACTTTTGAGACCAATCCTTCCTTGATACGCTCACCGTCTTCTCTAGGATGCTCTTGATCTATCTATTGGATACTTCCACTTGGCCACACGTTTGGGGGTGATATGCAAGGCCGATCTTGTGATGTACTCCGTACTTCTTAAGCATTGTCTCAAACTTTTTTTGTTAAAGTGGATTCCCCTATCACTTATGACCGTTCTTGGGACTCCAAAACGGGAAAAGATTGTGTGCTTGAAAAACTTGGCCACTACTCTTACGTCATTTGTTGGGGTGGCTATGGCTTCCACCCACTTTGAGACATAATCAACTGAAACCAAAATGTACTTGTTGCCGTCACTTGAAGGGAAAGGTCCCATGAAATCAACTCCCCAACAGTCGAACAATTCTATCTCAAAATTACCTTTAAGGACATCTAGTTCTTCTTCGTGATGTTTCCCGTTCTTTGGCACTTGTCGCATGCTCTGATGTATTCATCGGCGTCTCTAAAGATGGTGGGCCAACAGAACCCGCTTTGGAGAATTTTTGATGTGGTTTTGGTGACTGCTGCATGTCCCCCGTAAGGTTGGTCATGGCAATGTGACATAACGGAAGTGGCTTCTTCTTTCGGAATACATTGTCTGATGATCCCATCGGCGCATGTTTTGAACAAGTATGGGTCATCCCAAAAGTAGTTCTTGGCTTCATGTAAGAACTTCCTCCTCTGATAATTTGCCATCCCATGCGGGATTATACCGCTCACCAAATAGTTGACTATGTCGGCGTACCAAGGTTCTTCAGAGGAGGATGTCGCAAATAATTGCTCACTAGTGAAAGAGTCATCGATCGGTAAGCTGTCATCTCCTTGCCTTTGAATCATCTGCGAAAGATGGTCTTCCACTACATTCTCAACTCCTTTCTTGTCCTTGATTTCTATATCAAACTCTTGAAGGAGGAAAATCCATCATAGTAAGTGTGGCTTTGCATCCTTTTTGCTCAACAAGTATTTTAGTGCCGCATGGTCCGTGTGGATTATTACATTGGATCCCAAAAGATAAGATCTGAACTTTTCAATAGAGTATACCACGGCTAGTAATTCCTTCTCTATAGTGGTCTAATTCTTCTGAGCATCATCCAAAGTTTTGTTAGCATAGTATATTGCATAAAGCGTTTCCTCTTTCCTTTGGCCTAAAACAACTCCCACCGCTTGATCACTAGCGTCAGACATCAACTCAAAAGGTAGGTTCCACTCCGGCGGTTGTATAATAGGTGCTGAGATGAGGGCATCCTTCAACCTGTTAAAATCTATCTAGCTAGCGTCAGAAAACACAAAAGGAGCATCCTTCACAAGGAGCTCCGTAAGAGGACGATCAATGCTAGAAAAAACTTTTATAAAGCGGCGGTAAAAACCCGCATGGCCTAGAAAACCACGGATACCCTTAAGATTAGTAGGAGGCGGCAGGTCTTTGATGACTTTAACTTTGGCTTTGTCAAAGTCAATTCCCTTAGAGGTGATGACATGACCAAGCATAACTCCCTCCGTCACCATGAAGTGGCACCTTTCCCAATTTAAAGTCAAGTTATTGTCATGGCATCGTTCTAAAACTTTAAACAAATTAGCTAAACAAGCATCAAAGTCGGTGCCATAAACGAAAAAGTCATCCATGAAAACTTCCATTATATTTTCAATGAAGTCCGAGAAAATTGACGTCATGCACCTTTGGAATGTCGTGGGTGCATTACATAATCCAAATGGCATTCTTCGATATGCGAATGTGACATATGGACATGTAAACGTCGCCTTTTCTTGGTCCTTACGATTCAATGGGATTTGGAAGAATCCAGAATACCCATCAAGGTAACAAAAGTATTTGTGCTTGGCAAGTCGCTTAAGCATTTGATCAATGAAGGGGAGCGGAAAGTGGTCTTTTCTAGTGGCTTTATTGGGTTTTCTATAATCAATACACATGCGCCAACCAGTGACAGTCCTAGTGGATATTAATTCATTTTTATCGTTCCTTACAACGGTCTTGCCCCCTTTCTTGGGGACAACCTGAACATGGCTAACCCATTTACTGTCAGAAATGGGATAGATAACATCGGCCTCTAGCAGTTTTAACACCTCCTTTTTCACTACCTCTTTATGTTAGGATTCAGTCGCCTTTGAGGCTCGATGGATGTAGCTTCCTTATCCTCAAGATGGATTCTATGGGTGCATATGGTGTCGCTAATGCCTTTCAGGTCGACAATGCTATACCATATTACCTTCCTATGAGCTCTGAGGATTTTAAGGAGGCTTTCTAATTGTGGCTCGGTAAGGGAGGCATTAACGATGACAGGTAAGTGGAGTTCTTCCCTAAGAATGTGTATTTTAAATTAGCAGAGAGAGGTTTCCGTTCTACCTGAGGGGGGGCGTTGTACCCCCATCATCGCTTGCCTGTGAGAAGGATGCATCCTCAACTGTTGGTTCGGATTCTGAAAATTCTTCGTTGACAGATTCATAGGATGAACAAAGTGATGATGGCGCATCGTGGTAGACGTCTGTAGAGTCCATCTCCATAGGGATTTGTTCTATAGTGCATCTGTCAGTAGAAATAGAGTATTCAGATATGCATGCATTATCGAGTGTAGAGTCAAGAAGGCTTCCCTGATTGATGTCGCTCTGGAAAGGTCCGGGATCTGTGTATTCCTCGTAGTTGTAGTCTTCGTGTGTCTCAGTCTGGAGGATGTTGTCACTATAGAAGCGTAGAGTGTCTCCCTCATACTGCACATAGACTCCGTCGGCGATGAGAACGACGTCTAAAGCATCTGCATTCTGGACGGTGTTCGCAATGAAGACTAAAAGTTCTTGAACAACCGGGTCTTCTACAGGGAATTCTACTGGACCATTGGTCCATACTTCAGTCACTATGCTTTCCACTATATTTAAGAGCTGGGAGTCATCCAATGGTTCAAATTGGCGAGTTTCTCTCCAATATGCGTCAACTGGTAGAGCTTCGACAGCCTGGAGAAACATCACGTCCACTTCGAAGCTTATGTGGATGTCGTCCTCGATGGTGCCTGCATCCAAACCATTGTTCATTATATGATCCATAACCATTTGTTGATTTCGTTACCTGCCATGTAGGTCCCTGCTCCGATAAATCGGACTGCATCAAGCAACTCTCTCGATGCACCTTCGACCATGGCTCCATCCATGCGTGAGTCCTGAAGACCATATGCATGGTATGGAGAAAAGCTAATCTCATCCGAGTCACTATTAGATTCATTGCTCCATTGCACTTGCATCATCATCTCCATCATTTCTGATTTCTTATGCACGATTATTGACTGGAGAGAAGCGTTAGTAATAAAGTAATAAAAGAGAATAAAGGAATGGAAAGATAAAAGGTGATAAGATTTGCTAACAATTTCTTCAGGGAAAGTTATAATATAAAAGATATCGATCCTGCAGGGAAAGTAGCGGTGTATTGATCTCAGATTATTTCTAAGTCTCTGAAAGAGGTTGCAGTCGGTTTGAACGATTGGTAGCTTGGTGATGTTTGATCAATATAAATAAACTAGGGCATTAGGACTCACCGCTAGGATCGTCGGAGGTCGATGCTAGATTAGGACTTCTACGTTGCATTGGTTTTATTGGGGATTGTAGCATCTAGGAAGTGAATTCATGCGTCTAGGCTTCATGAATCTAACATACCGTATTCACCCCGCTCTCGTGATAGATGCATACGATATGTGCATTAAGGATCTACAATAATCTCACCACTCTCGTGGGTCGAATACTCTCAACTCACACCACTCTCGTGGGTTAGAGCGTCGAGGTATTTCGGTGGCTCTCATTGACGCAATGGCAGTAGCTGTCAATTAGTGGTATAGTTCGTCGGTAGATCCCATCAAGACACGAGCCGGGCATGGTCACGAGCCTTGGTTGAATCCACTAACTCCCTAATTAAATCTATAAGATACTCCTTAAGCTAATCGATTCCACCGATTGTAGGCACGATCTCAGTACGAGTTCTCCTAGGGATTTTGCGAGATCAACCAAAATACTCCCCCTTGTATGTCCAATGCAACCTAAAAATCATAAACTTGCATCTTTTTCCTAAGATCCTAGGACTAATCCTTTAGCCCTAGATAGAACTACTCACACATGGTAGAAAAAGCAAAGAAAGATTGGATTTTTACCATAGAATTCATCATAGTAATCAAAAACATATAAAAGATAAGAATATCGTTTTGACGTTCTTGGTTTCTATATCGAATGCACTTATATATGATTTGATATCGAGGTAAAAATCTTTGGCATGTTTTTTATTCATCATGCGCTATTTGAGTGAGCAACTCCAAGTCCTGAGGGAATGATCTAGCACCTCCCTCTCTGTTTTTTATTCTATCTTTCTTTTCCATTTTTCTTATTTTTATCCACCGGGTTCGCCTTTTTACTCGTCTTCCTCGAGGACGAGTAAGAGGTAAGCTTGGGGGATTTTGATCGCTCCTTATTTTACACCTTTTTTCTGCATGTTTGCATATCATTTTGATTGCCCATATCGTGTTTTTTCACGATTATTCGACAATATCACGTCGCTTTTCACTATTTCTTTTTTTCGTCCGATTTCAGGAAATATGGAGCGATCGGGAGCATAAATGAGATCAAGGGACTTGCACGCATACCGGAGCATCGCCTCGCCTATGGCCCTATCGAGGAGTCTAGCATTCGCCACGACGGATCGAGTCTTCTCACGAACGGAGTAAGGCTACTAAATCCACAATCTAAATCTCTACTTTTAGATTAAGAACTTGGATAGAGGGAGAAGAAGTATTTCGGCAGAGCTTCGCTAGAATGAATATGCATGCAAGAATGCCATGCAAAGTGTAAGGAAATGGCTTACCCTTGGGTCTTATTTATAGCCCCCAAGGTAGTTATTTTAGGGTAAGTTGTTCCTTTGGAACAACTTAATTAAGGTGTACCATCACACATGGCACATTATAAGCTTAAGTTGTACCATATGCATGGTACAACATAAGCTTAAGATATTCCCCCTTTATTAGCCATATGTCGCATGCACTTATGCATATATAATGCGACTTTCCCACTCATCTAGTGATCCTCTCCGCAAGGGAACATATTCCCTTTGCGTACGACTTCGTGTACGCGACGTTCGAGGTCCGTATTCCCTCGTACATCCCCTACAAGGGTGTACTAACGTCTTCCATATCCAACAGCATCGCTAGATGATGAGCGGAAAAAGAAGAAGTTTGATAGAATCGACAAGGAAGGAAGGAGGAGAAGATGTGACTCCAGAAACGGGCCACTCGGCCGAGCAGACATCTCACTCCACCGAGTGAAGGAACGTACTCGGCCGAGTACAATTGATACAAGAGCGCCCGGAGTCAAAGGCCACTCGACTGAGCAAATGATCCCACTCGGCCAAGTGGAGAACTTCACTCGCCCGAGTGAGTCAGAGCTTCCCAAAGAAGATTTTAGCCGACTCTCTGGAATTTGGAGAAGCACAGCAGAAGACTCACTCGGTCGAGTGAGAAAATCCACTCGACCAAGTGACAAACTCTACTCGACCGAGTGACGCAGAGCGTCAGACCCCCAAAACCCCCGACTTCTCTATTTTCTTTGGGTCTATCACTCGGCCGAGTGATAGTTCTACTCGACTGAGTGGCGCAGTCTGCCTATATCGCGAACTAGGGTTCTGGGCTGCGCCAGGGGAAAATCTGTCAGGATGTTTTGGCCGTTTTGGCTTGTATTTAAGGCCAGTTTTCATCCTAGTTTAGGGAGGGACCAGAAATTAGGTTTTAGCTTAATTCTAATTGTAATTCCCTTTTGGAGATTGAAGATTTCAGATCTGGTTTGCTTTTCTTATCAAAATTTCCCATTTTTGTGAATTGCTTTTCTCCAATTATGAATTGCCATATGCTTTCATTCATTTATTCTGTTATTTCTATGATGAATTGAGAGTAGTTCCGCTGTTCTAGGGCATGGGGATAAACCCTATGGATTCAATTTTAGAATTGTGATGAATGGATTCATATGTTGCTAGAATTGATAGAAGGTTAGGTTATGATTGATTTATTATGAATAGCTAGGAATTTCCATCGATTTGGGGTTTGCAAGAGATTGGATTCTAATCGATGGGAAGGCCTAGATATTCGATTTAGGTTTTTAATCGAAATCCACTAGACTTGGTTTGCAAGAGATTGGACCAAAGCTAGGATTTTTATTATAAATCTATACTCATATTCGTTTGCGAGAGATTGTACGAATACGAACTATCACAACCTAGGTCGTAACTCGAGTTTGCACGAGAGTGGGCTCGAGGAGCGATTGAACGATGATGTCGATCCTCATGCTAGGGTCTTAGGTTATGGTTTGCACGAGAGTGGGCCTTAACCTAGGTCACTATAGACCGGTAATGGCGCGAGAGCGTGAGCTTGGTTCTCTATTTAGTTACGACTAGTTCACCTCAATTCAAGCCTTGCAACATTGAGATTCACGATTCACAAAGATAAATGACGATTCGTAGTGGAAATTCCCTAGCCCTAGACACCTTTATTATATTGAATTCGAATTGTTAATTGAACAATTGTGACAACATTCTCAAAACCATTCTTCCACCAATAACTTAGTGATCAAAATAGAGTACCGTCATTAGTCCTCATCATGTTCGATAACCCGCTCACCGCTATACCGTGCGCTTGCGGTAAGACTACAATCGTGTCCCCCATGACGTGTATCCAGGGGCCCGATCATCATGCAATCCATTGGAGTCTTTTATCAGTGAATCTACCAACCTGTTTTGGGTATGAATATGTGGCACTGGATGTTCAATTTCAGTTCATGTTTCTTGACAGTACTCTTTAAATGACCGGGAGGTGAATTACCCAGGATTATCCGGACGTATTTTCTTTATTTGATTGTCTAGAAAATGCGCCCACAACTTTATTATTTATGCCAATAGCTTTGGAAAAGCTAAGTTGCTGATAGATAGTAGACACACATATGAATATTTCGAAGATGCATTTATAAGTACCATAAAGTACCGAAATAGCCCACTAGGGGGTGGATCTCTCCATATCTATCTTCTTATATTCTTTTGAGGAATCATGGAGATTCTTTGTCAATTTTTAGTAGAGATGGCCTTGTAATTAGTTTTCTCTTATAGTAAGGGATGTGAGGGAATTCTCACTTCTAAAGAACCTTCTGGTTCTTCGAGTCATGTCCATAGGATTGAGGTAAGATGCGATGCATCATCACTGATCCAGGGTGGCCAAGTCTATCATGCTAGAGTAAAAACTTGACTGATGTCGAGCACTTCAGGTGCTCCGTTAAATTAGCTTCCTCTCTTCGAATCTTTGTATGGTAGAGGCCTGATGAAAGGCTCTCATAACGTTCAAGTATGGATTTTACTCCTTTTTCTTGAGACGTTACATACAGAATTCCTTTTTCGTTTACATTTGTTGTTTCGAGATGGAATCTGTTTAAACGAATGTCCTTGAAACTTAGAAAGTTTCAATTGGAATTCGGAGAGAATAGTGCATCTTTATTTTTATTTCTGTGTCATTTAGGAGCAACAGTGTTGCATTTCCCAGAACCTTCGATATGGCCCTAATATTATATTTAGTGGGCTTTCATATGCTATAAAAATAGCATTTGTATTGAAGGATCGTATGTGTTCATTTATTGTCTACTAAGCAGCTATGAGAGCGGTTCATCTATTGAAAGTTAAATCAGCACATTTACTTTTCAAAAACATAATCAAATCTTATTCAAAACAAATTTAGAATATTTAAATTTCTCTCATAACATTTTCTGAAAAATAAATAAATGTCTAATCTAGTCGGTCATCTTTTTCGAAGTCGTCAGCTGTGAACTTGAGTGGAGCATTGTGATCACCATGTTTGTTTAAGCTTTCTTTTTCTTGTTCTCTTTATATAGATCCTAGAGATGCTGCAGAGTTTGGCACACTCTAGACCAGTGACCATTTATGCCACAGCTATGGCACCGGTCATCACATTCCCTCTTGGGTGGGGTGCATCATTTCTGTTGTTGTCATTTCTGCGCCAGGTGAACTTCTGCCTCCCTTCATTTCTTCGTTGTTGGACTTGGCCTTCTTGTTTTGTCCCCCTTTCTGTGGTCTTTCTTTTCTTTTATTATCTTTCTTCTTTTTAGAAGAAGATGCATTGTGAGCTTCTGGGAGGGGGCAGTGCCAGGGGCGCATGTTGTGAGTGACGAGGAGAAGCTCTTAGGAATCGATCCCGGAGCTTCGCGCTCCATTTCGGAACTTTTGGTGCTCATTAGCCGGTTGTGAGAAGGGGCACCGACCGACTAGATGACGATCCAGTCGGTCGGAAAGCCTTCTTGAACCGACTAGTTGGCTTTGTTAATTTCTCAGGAGTTACTGTTTCTCGTTAGTCGGTCTAAGAACATTGGTCGACCGACTAGGTTGCAAACTAGTCGGTCAGCAATGCTTCTTTAACCGACTAACTCATTAACTATTTTTGGTACCAGCTACTGTTCATTCTTAGTCGGTCTAAGACCGTTCATCGACCGACTAGATGTCAAACTAGTCGGTCAGTAGTTGTTCTTTGACCGACTAAATCTAAATCCTATTTTGTACAGGAGTTACTGTTTGGACTTAGTCGGTCTGCGTTGGTCAACCGACCGACTAGTTTCCAAACCAGTCGGTCAGTGGTTGCTCTTTGACCGACTAATCAGTGTCGAAACCCTAATTTCTGGGCAGCCGCCAGCCCTTCCTATTTAAACCCCTCCCAAACGTTTTCTTCTTCTTCCTCATGACCTAAAACCATAGTTTCTCCCCCATTGAGCCCCCTACTACCTCAAACCCTTATTCCTTCATCCCAAGCCCAAAATCCATCATCCAAACCCTCACTTAACACATTCTACCTCTCATCTTCCTCAAACTTTCATCAAATCCCCCAAAATCCCTCAAAACCCCATTTCTCCAGATTTTCCCCATCTATTCCAGATCTGAACCCTAGGTTCCGCGGAGCATTTCTTCCGTTGCTGTGCTTGCTCGGCATCGTTCTTCCGCCTCCGATACGGTAATAACTCGATCTCTTAATATCCTCATAGCCCATTTGTGTTTTTGTGAAACCCTAATAAAACTAGGTTGGAAGTTGTTCTAATATTGTTTTGCCATGGCAGCAAACTCATCTCTGTAGTTAGCATTTGAGTGACGGCTCGTTGATCGTCATCCTCGGTGCTAGGCAAGTGAAACTTGCCACTTAGGGTTTGGGCCATGTTTTAGGCCATTTGCTTGTTGTAGGCGTAAAAGAGACTAGGCGACGAAATGATACTCGCCTAGGCGCGATTTTCGGAACTAGCTTGACAACGAAGCTAGGACCGTCATTTATCATGTTGCATAACTATCATGTCATGTTTAAATTTTGATCAACGGTACGTGAATAAATTGTCATCCATGCTATCCGTGTTGTATGTCGCATTCGTAGCACACGCTACAATACTTGTGTTTCCTGGCCCGTGTTCCAGAAGCGGGCTACGTGAGTTGGTTGATAGCCAATGCCCGACCTACTAGTTTCCGGCTAGGCACCCACTTTACGTGGGCATAACCCCACGCCATACATGTTAAATACACTTCCTGGCTCGTGTTCCAGAAGCGAGCATTCCGTGTTCGGGGTAATTCCCTGGCTCGATACACGTGGAGGGGTAGAGATAAACGGTCACTTGAGCTTAGGAGTTAGCCCGATCAGCCACTCTAGCCAACAGGCGGAATATCTGTGCACAACTTGTTTACTTGACTGTTCACTTGACGTGAACCACTTGACTTGTACTTGTCCGTGTTTTACTTGTTATCCGAGACATACTTGCTACTTGCACTTCCCTTTACTTGTCACTTCCATACTATACTTGTCATGCCATGCAACATACTATAACTGCTAGGTTGCTAGTTTACCTTACCTTCAGTTTCCTTGTCCAAGTCTTTTAGACTTGCTGACATGTGCCCCTTTACTCTTTTGGGTGACACATGTTAGATCCCGAGCCTGAGTCTGTTGTTGAGGACGAGGTGTTTGCGGACGCCGTGCCCGAGTCTGCGTTTGGCGAGGAGTACGTGGACACTGGGGACCAGTCCTAGTGTCTTCGTTGTGCTTTCCTCTGTTTGTTTTAGTCTGCTGTTTTGTTGTCGGTGCGTAGCACCCATACTCTGTTTACGTTGTCTCTGTTTGGCCTTGTTCTGGGCCTTTAGACTCTTTTCTTTTAGCCTGGTGGCTTTTCTGGATGTTGAACTTAATATTAATGTTGGACAATTTCTGAGATTGGACTTTTGTTTCTGTCTCTCCTTGGGTTATTATTGTTGTTCCGTTTGCGGTTACAGGGACCTGCTTATGTATTATTGACGCTTATCGGGTTTGGGGCTTCACAGCTCCACTCTCGTGCGGACCTTTTCACGTCTCGCCCCCATTTTAGGGAAGCGGGGCGTGACAGGTTTTGTTGGTGGCCCATACAGGTCCTTCTGTACCTGCGAATTGTCGGAATAGCGATAATAATATTAGAATGTCCAATAAACTAAGTTCGACATCCGAGTCATAATCTATGAGTCTAATTGTTTCGTTTTCTGTGTCACTAGATGACAGGAAGACGAATCACCCGTGGTGGAGGTAGTGGTGCGTCCCCTCATGACTAGGAGGCCTGAGCGGGAACCCACCAATAGGGAGATGATGCGGATGATGCTTCAGATGATGCAGGTGCAGCAGGGCGTGCTCCTGCAAGTCCAGAATGCTCCGGCTGGTCGAGCTCCTCGGGCGACTCCGGAGGCCCCTCGCTCCGAGCCGGGAGCGAAGCAATTTCGGGAGCTGGGTCTCGCATATTTTGATGGGTCTGAGGGTCCTCTGGCTGCCGATGAGTGGATTCGGAACATTGAGGACAACTTGAAGATGGCCAAGATCACCCCGGCTGGATGGGTTGATTTGGCGAAGAGGCAACTCAAGGATAATGCTCGGAACTGGTGGGACACAGAAGAGAAGATGCTGGTGGAGCCGATAGCTTGGGCTACCTTTAAGTCCAGGTTTGATGAGGAGTTCTTTCTGAAGACTGCTAAGAAGGAGATGCTGCAGCGTTTCATTGATCTGAAGCAAGGGAGCTTGACGGTGGACCAGTACCACCAAGAGTTCACTAGGCTTAGTCGGTTCGCGTCGAAGATGGTGCAGGATGCTGACGAGAGGGCTCAGAGGTTCCTGCAGGGACTTGCTTTGGAGCTCCAGAGTTTTGTGTCTTTCTCTGATCTGGACTCTTATCAGAAGGTTCTGGTCGTTGCAAGGCGGTAGGAGCTGAACATGAGTCAGAGGTGAGGACATGTTTCTGGTGCTGGGAAGAGGCCTATGGAGCAGGCCAGAGCGGTGGTTAGGCCTGGTTTCAAGCCTAATCAGCCAGCTCAGTTCAAGAGGCCAGGAGGGCCTATTCAGAAGACTTGCCATTTCTGCGGCAGGACCGGGCACGTCAAGGATCAGTGTAGGAGATTCCTGGGCCAGTGTGTCGTCTGTGGGGATCCCTATCCCCCCATGCCATGAAGGATTGTCTGAGGTCGAAGCAGCCTTGGAGGGCACCTGTTGCAGTACAGCCGTTGCAGCAGAGAGCGTCTGTTCCCGCTGGACGTGGAGATCCCCTTGTTCCACAGAGGCAGGCTTTCCAGCAGGCTTTTCCGCCGAGGCGACCACCAGGCCCTTTTCTGATGACTGCTGTGGAGAACGGGGCTGTGGATGAGGTTATCGCAGGTAATCCTCTTCTAGCTGTTCCTTTCTTATTTGGCTTTGTTTGTTAGACTATGTTGTTTGCTTGAATATGATTGTTTGCTAGACTAGGGCTTGATTGTTAGACTGTTTGTAGGTGTGATTTTGGTGTGCATGTTTCCTGCACGAGTCCTCTTTGACTCTGGTGCATCGATGTGCATTATTTCTCAGAGCTTCGTGGAGAAGCATTCCTTGTCGACGTCCTCTCTTCCTAAGAGTTGGAATATCGTCACAGGGAACGGTGTGGTCTCGGTGCATCGTGGGTGCAATTCTTGCCTGTTGGTGGTTTGTGGACGTAAGCTTCGTGCTGATTTCATTATCCACGACATCATTAACTACGATGCGGTCCTTGGGATGGATTGGCTTATGAGCTTCTATGCTACGATCGACTGTCGGAGGAAGAAGGTGGTGTTCGAGATTCCCGGACATCCAGTATTTGAGTTCAGCCGTTGGTAGCAGCTCGCTTGGTCCCGTCAGATTTCGGGCCAGGCCGGTGGAGGTTGTGGCTATGCAGATGGAGCTGGAGAGGCCAGCTGTGGTGCGTGATTTCTATGACGTCTTCCCCGAGGAGATGTCCGGTTTGCCACCTGATCGAGCTTTAGAATTTTCTATTGATCTTATTCCGGTGAGCGCAGCCGATTTCGAAGGCGCCTTATCGTATGGCGCCTGCAGAATTGGAAGAGTTGCGGAAGCAGTTGGATGAGCTTTTGTGGAAGGGTTATATCAATCCTAGTGTGTCTCCGTGGGGAGCACCGGTGCTGCTAGTGAAGAAGAAGGACGGTTCGCGTCGTATGTGCGTGGACTATCGGGAGTTGAATGCGGTAACCATCAAGAATAAATACCCGTTGCCTCGCATCGATGATATTTTTGATCAGCTTGGAGGTTCGAGGGTGTTTTCTAAATTGGATTTGAGGAGTGGTTACCATCAGTTGAAGGTGAAGGAAGGATGATGTTCCGAAGACAGCGTTCAGGACGAAGTATGGACACTATGAGTTTGTGGTTATGCCGTTCGGCGTAACTAACGCACCCGCAGTTTTCATGAATCTGATGAACCTGATTTTCTATGACTTTCTGGATAAGTTTGTCGTTATCTTTATTGACGACATTCTGATTTATTCGAGGTCAGAGGAGGAGCATGCCTCGCACTTGAGGACGGTATTGGAGATTTTGAGGAAGCATCGTTTGTATGCTAAGTTTTCGAAGTGCGAGTTTTGGCTGGATAGAGTTGCTTTTCTGGGGCATGTGGTGACTGGAGAGGGTATTTCAGTGGATCCCGAGAAGATTAGGGCCATCAGGGAGTGGCCTGTTCCGTCGTCAGCGTCTGAGATCCGGAGTTTCCTTGGACTTGATGGTTACTATCGGCGTTTCATTAAGGACTTTTCCCGTATTGCTGAGCCGATGACCAGATTGAATCAGAATGATGTACCATTTGTTTGGTCGGGTGATTGTGAGAATGCTTTTGGCGTTCTGAGGGAGAGATTGACGACTGCCCCTATTCTTGTTGTGCCTGATCACAGCGGTGGATTTGAGATCTTTTGTGATGCTTCTGGCAAGGGTCTCGGTTGTGTGTTGCATCAGCACGGGCATGTTGTGGCGTATGCTTTGCGTCAGCTCAAGACTCATGAGAAGAATTACCCGACGCATGATTTGGAGTTGGATGCTGTTGTGTTTGTGCTCAAGATTTGGAGGCACTTCCTGCTGAGTGAGAAAGTGAAGATTTTCACCGATCACAAAAGCTTGAAGTATATTTTTACTCAGAAGGAGCTCAACATGTGACAGCGTTGATGGTTGGAGCTCATGGCGGATTATGAGATTGATTTGCAGTATCACCCTGGCAAGGTGAATGTGGTTCCTGATGCGCTGAGTAGGCTTCCAACGGTGATGTTGTTGACCTCGCAATAGAGATTGCAGCAGGATTTTTGCGAGTCTGGTATGGAGATTGTTCTTCCTGGGGAGGTTTCTTCGTTAATGTGTATGCATATACAGTCGACGGTCGTGGATCGGATTAAGGTTGGCCAGGTTGGAGATCCGAAGTTGGTAAAGATATGGGAGCAGGTGGAAGCCGGTTTGCGGACTGAATTTTTGATTCATGAGGATGGCTCGCTGAGGTTTGGAGCAAGGTTGTGTGTGCCAGCTGGGGATATTAGAGAGGAGTTGATGGTGGAGGCACACAGTTCGCCGTATTTTGTGCATCCTGGTGGGACCAAGATGTACCAAGACCTTTGTCTGAATTATTGGTGGCATGGCATGAAGAGGAGTGTGGCTCAGAGCGTAGCCAAGTGTTTGGTTTGCCAACAAGTGAAGGCGGAGCATCAGCATGCGGCCGGGTTGCTACAACCGCTTCTGATTTCGGAGTGGAAGTGGCAACACATCACTATGGATTTCGTGACTGGACTACCTCGGAGTCCGAAGCAGAATGACGCGATTTGGGTGATCGTAGATCGATTGACCAAATCCGCGCACTTTATTCCGTTCCGAGTGGGACAGTCCACTGAGACGCTAGCGAGGAGATATATGGAGGTAAATTCTTTTACTCTCCGTTTTTATTTCCTTTTCCCTAGTTTAGATAGTGATGTAACGTGAATCGTGCAGGAGGTCGTGCGACTTCACGGAGTCCCCGTAAGTATCGTGTCAGACAGAGACACGAGGTTCACATCTCAGTTCTGGCAGAGTTTGCAGAAGAGCTTGGGTACGCGTCTGAGTTTCAACAAGGCGTACCATCCGCAGACGGATGGCCAGTCCGAGAGGACGATTCAGATTTTGGAAGACATGCTGAGAGCGTGCATGTTGGATTTCAAGGGTTCGTGGGAGGACCATCTGCACTTGGTGGAGTTCTCTTACAACAACAGCTTCCAGGCGAGTATTGGCATGGCGCCTTTCGCCGCTCTTTATGGGGAGGAAATGTCGATCGTCATTGAGTTGGGATGACGTTGGTGATCGGGAGCTGTTGGGACCTGAGATGATTGTGGAGGCTGTGGAGGTCGTCAGGAACATTCGGGAGAGGTTGAGGATTGCTCAGGACCGTTTTAAGCATTGGGCGGATGCTAAACGTCGTCCTTTGGAGTTTCAGCCTGGAGATCATGTGTTTCTGAGGATTTCCCCGAATCGTGGTGTGATTCGTTTTGGGAAGCGAGGGAAGTTGAGCCCGCGATACATTGGACCGTTTGACATTCTGGAGAAAGTTGGCGAGGTAGCCTACCGCTTGGCCTTGCCGCCATCTTTGGAAGGAGTTCACAATGTTTTCCATGTGTCACAGCTTCGTCGATACATTAGCGATCCATCTCATGCTGTGGATTTTTCAGAGATTACCGTTCGTCCCGATATGACGTATGACCAGCAGCCAGTGCAGATTCTGGACAGGCGTCAGAAGTCACTTCGGAACAAGGCTGTCAATCTTGTGAGGGTGATGTGGCGACACGGCTCGCCTGGAGAGTCTACTTGGGAGAATGAGGATGAGATGCCAGAGCGTTTTCCACTTTTGTTCCTGGACACGTGAGTGTTGGGAAATTCCGAGGACGGAATTTTTCTTAAGTTGGGGAGGATGTAACGACTGGTTTTCATGTATCTGGATTTATTATATTATATTATATGTTTTGGTGAATTTTCTCCTCATGTGTGGTTTTCATCCCCGTAGCTTTCATTTTCGATCGTTTCGTCGCGTTTTCCTAGCTTCTTCCGTTGATCATCGATTTTGGAGTAAGTCATTCATGACGGGCTTTATATCGGTCATATCTTATTGTTAGATCAAGCCTAGGAGTCTTAGGAATCGATCCCGGAGCTTCGCGCTCCATTTCGGAACTTTTGGTGCTCATTAGCCGGTGTGAGAAGGGGCACCGACCGACTAGATGACGATCCAGTCGGTCGGAAAGCCTTCTTGAACCGACTAGTTGGCTTTGTTAATTTCTCAGGAGTTACTGTTTCTCGTTAGTCGGTCTAAGAACATTGGTCGACCGACTAGGTTGCAAACTAGTCGGTCAGCAATGCTTCTTTAACCGACTAACTCATTAACTATTTTTGGTACCAGCTACTGTTCATTCTTAGTCGGTCTAAGATCGTTCATCGACCGACTAGATGTCAAACTAGTCGGTCAGTAGTTGTTCTTTGACCGACTAAATCTAAATCCTATTTTGTACAGGAGTTACTGTTTGGACTTAGTCGGTCTGCGTTGGTCAACCGACCGACTAGTTTCCAAACCAGTCGGTCAGTGGTTGCTCTTTGACCGACTAATCAGTGTCGATACCCTAATTTCTGGGCAGCCGCCAGCCCTTCCTATTTAAACCCCTCCCAAACGTTTTCTTCTTCTTCCTCATGACCTAAAACCCTAGTTTCTCCCCCATTGAGCCCCCTACTACCTCAAACCCTTATTCCTTCATCCCAAGCCCAAAAATCCATCATCCAAACCCTCACTTAACACATTCTACCTCTCATCTTCCTCAAACTTTCATCAAATCCCCCAAAATCCCTCAAAACCCCATTTCTCCAGATTTTCCCCATCTATTCCAGATCTGAATCCTAGGTTCCCCGGAGCGTTTCTTCCGTTGCCGTGCTTGCTCGGCATCGTTCTTCCGCCTCCGATACGGTAATAACTCGATCTCTTAATATCCTCATAACCCATTTGTGTTTTTGTGAAACCCTAATAAAACTAGGTTGGATGTTGTTCTAATATTGTTTTGCCATGGCAGCGAACTCATCTCCGTAGTTAGCATGTGAGTGACGACCTCGTTGATCGTCATCCTCGGTGCTAGGCAAGTGAAACTTGCCACTTAGGGTTTGGGCCATGTTTTAGGCCATTTGCTTGTTGTAGGCGTAAAAGAGACTAGGCGACGAAATGATACTCGCCTAGGCGCGATTTCCGGAACTAGCTTGACAACGAAGCTAGGACCGTTATTTATCATGTTGCATAACTATCATGTCATGTTTAAATTTTGATCAACGGTACGTGAATAAATTGTCATCCATGCTTTCCGTGTTGTATGTCGCATTCGTAGCACACGCTACAATACTTGTGTTTCCTGGCCCGTGTTCCAGAAGCGGGCTACGTGAGTTGGTTGATAGCCAATGCCCGACCTACTAGTTTCCGGCTAGGCACCCACTTTACGTGGGCATAACCCTACGCCATACATGTTAAATACACTTCCTGGCTCGTGTTCCAGAAGCGAGCATTCCGTGTTCGGGGTAATTCCCTGGCTCGATACACGTGGAGGGGTAGAGATAAACGGTCACTTGAGCTTAGGGAGTTGGTGCCGATCAGCCACTCTAGCCAACAGGCGGAATATCTGTGCACAACTTGTTTACTTGACTGTTCACTTGACGTGAACCACTTGACTTGTACTTGTCCGTGTTTTACTTGTTATCCGAGACATACTTGCTACTTGCACTTCCCTTTACTTGTCACTTCCATACTATACTTGTCATGTCATGCAACATACTATAACTGCTAGGTTGCTAGTTTACCTTACCTTCAGTTTCCTTGTCCAATTCTTTTAGACTTGCTGACATGTGCCCCTTTACTCTTTTGGGTGACACATGTTAGATCCCGAGCCTGAGTCCGTTGTTGAGGACGAGGTGTTTGCGGACGTCGTGCCCGAGTCTGCGTTTGGCGAGGAGTACATGGACACTGGGGACCAGTCCTAGTGTCTTCGTTGTGCTTTTCTCTTTTTGTTTTAGTCTGCTGTTTTGTTGTCGGTGCGTAGCACCCATACTCTGTTTACGTTGTCTCTGTTTGGCCTTGTTCTGGGCCTTTAGACTCTTTCTTTTAGCCTGGTGGCTTTTCTGGATGTTGAACTTAATATTAATGTTGGACAATTTCTGAGATTGGACTTTTGTTTCTGTCTCTCCTTGTGTTATTATTGTTGTTCCGTTTGCGGTTACAGGGACCTGCTTATGTATTATTGACGCTTATCGGGTTTGGGGCTTCACAGCTCCACTCTCGTGCGGACCTTTTCACGTCTCGCCCCCATTTTAGGGAAGCGGGGCGTGACAGCCAGGGGCGCATGTTGTGAGTGACGAGGAGAAGCTCTATGTTTTGTTCAGCAATGAGTAAACATGACAGCAGCTCAGAATACTTGGCGAACTTTCGCTCACGATATTGATGCATCAATATCGCATCCTTCTTGGGAAAGACGTGTACGTCTTTTCCAGCATGCGATCTTCTGAGACCATTTCACCACACAACTTCAGTCGTGAGGTGATACTAAAAAGAGCCGAGTTATACTCAGATATGGACTTAAAGTTCTGCAGTCTCATGTTCTCCCACTCATATCTTGCCCTTGGAAGTATAACATCTTTTTAATGTTTATATCTTTCCTCAAGAGTAGTCCACAGCTCAAGTGGATCTTCGACAGTAAAGTATTCAGCCTTTAAGGTCTTATCCACATGGCAACGAATATAGATAATGGCTTGCACCTTTTCTATATCATTCGCATTACCATCTTTTGTCACAGTAGAAATAAGGGACTTAGCCCACAGGTGAAATTTAACAACGAGCTGCCAGCTCAGATAATCTCTCCATGATGCATCCAGCACTTCGAAATCGACGCTTGCTATTTTTTCCATTTTATCTAGCAGAGCACAAATTTGCATGAATTAATAATAATACATCAAATATCTTCATGTAGAGGCAATTTTTAAATGAAAAGCTAATTGCGTGGATCGGCCAGTCACACATAAATAAAAGGTCCAAAGTCCATATTACAATCCATATTATACAAATGAAAGCGAAAAAAAGAAAATACAACTTTTGAAACCCTGTGAGACCCATTTATAAAATCTTCAACTTCAAGAGTGGCATCTGCCTCCATGGAAAGTAGTCATCGGTCTTGGACATTACATAATTTCCTCACTACAAATTTCTTTCAAAAGAAAAAGAAAGGTGCAGGAAAAGTAAAATGTGGGACTTAAACAGCCGATCCAAAACCACAATTAGCCATCCATGCAAAAATTTGTGCTCATCAAACATTTTCATCAGACATTTTCAACACAGGCATCACATGCATCATAGATTCACAGAAGGGTAAACATAACGATTTAAATACTTAATAATTATTGGACCACTAGGCAATGTAATTCGCCGTTAAATTAGATGACTAACGGCAGAACAGTCGCAGGATCTTCTTAATTATTAAGTTAATGCCGCACAACCAAGCATAAGTTTATCCATAGAATGAGCCTTAAACAGTGATGCAATGCATATAAGTATGATTCTAGAATGGTACCATAGAATGCAAAAAGTTATGCTAGATGGGCTTATTCAAAAGAATTTGACAAATGCCCAAATTACATGTTCTTCATGCAAAAGGAAATAGTTTTCCCTTTTATATATCCCCTAATAATCCCCTCAAGTCCCCAAATGTCCCCATAAAGTCCCATTTAGTCCCACATTTTTATCGAATTTTCTGCAAGTTTTAGCCTCCCGATAGCCTATTTATTCATATTTATAACCACATCTCCTATTCATTTATTGTTATAACTTAGAGAAAAGAGTAACCATGGTTCAAGGCCATGGCTCTATATTTATTCATTTCATATGGAATATGAAAAGGTATGAACACCAAATGTCTCCATTACTCCAATAAGTGGGGAGTAATGGAGGGATAAAGTGGTGGGGAGGCCAAAGGCCTGCCTCACTCATAACACTCCCCCTTATCCATACATTACTTTGGTCTTAGCGTATAAAGCTAAGGGGATGGATACTTCTGGATCCTGAGTAATCGTGTTTGCTTCGTTAAAACCTTAGCTGTGGAAAACCCAGTGGGAAAAACCAACATCTTAAGGAAAAAGAGTTCAACACACAAGTTACTCCCCCTTATCCGTACAAGATTCAGGCTTGTAGGTCTTTCAGCTGTCTCGTACCGATTCATTTTACAAGTTTTACAAAAATACATCTCGGTAAAAATTTAGTAAAAAGATCAGCTAAGTTGTTGCAGGACTGGATCTGTTGAATCTTAACCTCCTCGTTCTTCTGTAGATCGTGTGTCCAGAAGAATTTAGGAGAAATGTGTTTCGTTCTGTCGGCTTTGATGTAGCCCTTTTTAAGTTGTGCTATGCATGCAGTGTTGTCTTCAAACAAGACAGTGGGCTCAAGAACACCAGTCTTCAGGTCAGTGGCATCTAAGATATGTTGGACGACGGAGCGAAGCCAAAAACACTCTTTGCTTGCTTCATGGATCGCAATGAGTTCAGCGTGGTTGGATGATGTGGCTGTGGTGGTTTACTTTACCGATCTCCATGAGATAGCAGTCCATTCATAGGTAAACGCAAAACCAGTTTGTGATTTTGCTGTGTGAGGATCAGAATGGTAACCTGCATCAGCATAACCAAGCAACTGGGAGGAGGAACCTCTTTGATAGTATAGTCCCAGATCTATAGAACCCTGAGGTAGCATAGAAGATGCTTTACTCCGTTCCAGTGGCGCTTTGTAGGCACAACACTATGTCTGGCAAGTAGATTAACTGCAAACGCTATATCGGTACGCGTGTAGTTTGCCAGATATAGAAGTGCTCCAATGGCACTGAGGTAGGGTACTTCAGGACCCAGTAACTCCTCCCCCTCTTCCAGCGACCGGAAGGGGGTCCTTATGAATATCCAGTGATCTCACCACCATATGAGTACTTAAAGGATGACATTGTTCCATTCTAAACTTGTTTAAAGTTTTCTTGTATAGTTTGATTGGTATAACAGGATTCCACCACGTAGGTGTTCAATCTGTAAGCCAAGACAGTACCTCGTTTTGCCTAGGTCTTTAATTTCGAAGGTAAGTTTTAGGCTTTCAGATATCTCAGTGATCTCTACGGGAGATCCTATGAGATTTAAGTCATCAACATATACCGCGACGATTGCAAATCTTGTTCCCGTTCTTTTGATAAAGATACACGGGCAAACTTCATTGTTTGTGAATACTTGCTGTGTAAGAAAAATGCTTAGCCTGTTATACCACATCTTTCCTGATTGCTTTAGACCATATAATGATCTTTGAAGCCTTACCGAGAAAACATCCTGAGGTCTCTCTTTCATCTCTGGGGGTAAGTTAAACCCATCTGAAAGTCTCATATAGATTTCTTTATCTATATTGTCATATAGATATGCAGTCACAACGTCCATCAGCTGCATTTCTAGGCTTTCCAGAGATGATAGGCTAAGCAAGAATCAGAAAGTGATCGCATCCATGACCGAGAAATATGTATCTTCATAATCAATCCCCAGTCTTTGGGAAAATCCCTGTGCTACAAGGCGTGCCTTGTAGCGTACGATCACATTTTCTTCATTTCTTTTTTTGATGAAGACCCACTTATATCCCACAGGTTTAATACCTACAGGTGTTTGGACTACTGGTCCAAAGACTTTGTGTTTCAAGAGTGAGTCCAACTCTACTCTTATTGCCTCGTCCCACTTTGGCCAATCATCTCTGCGTTTACATTCCGCTAGAGATTGTGGTTCGACGTCATCGTCGTATTCAGCGACGTGAATGGCAATAGCGAACGCAAAATCGTCGTCGTCGACTGTGCTATTTCTGTCCAGTACCTCTCCAGTACGTACGTAATTTAATGATGTTTCTCCTATTGTTTCCTCTGCAGGGGAAATAAGGAGAGGAGAGGTCGCTGGTCTGAGCTCAGCATTCTGTGGAGGGATCATCATATTATGACCAGAAATCTTCCTCTTTCGAGGAACTTTATCTTTTGAACCTGGCGGGCGTCCTCTTTTCAACTGAGGTGCAGCCAATTCTACTGCCGGTGAATTGCATCCATCTTTGGGGATGTCAAGCCTAGCTGGCATGTTGGCAGCAGGGACGTGTGAACGAACAATCTTCTGGTTGTCCGTAAATTTATCCGGTAGAAGGTGTACTGTGTTCTGAATGTGAAGGATCTTCAGGATCTCATCATCATACAGATTAGAACGCGGATCATAAAGAGACAAAGACTTATTGTCCCATGAAATGGTCTTGGAAGCATCAGGCTTCTTAGACTGTGTGCCCAGTTTTGGAAAGGTTTTCTCATCGAATTCACAGTCATCAAGATGTGCCTTAAATGCGTCCCCCGTAAGAGGTTCCAGGTATCTAATAATAGAGGGCGAATCAAACCCAATATAGATACCAAGACGAGGCTGAGGACCCATTTTGGTCCTCTGAGGTGGTGCTATTGGGACATAAACCGCACAACCAAACACTCTCAAATGTGAGATATCTGGGGGTGCACCATATGCTAGCTGCATCGGGGATAATATATGGCCACCTGAGGGCCTTATCCTAATCAACGATGCGGCATGCAATATAGCATGTCCCCAAGCATCCACAGGCAACTGGGATTGCATGAGAAATGGACGTGCAATCCATTCTTTATAAGAGACTCTGCTAATCTATTCTGGGTGTGAACATGTGCTACAGGATGTTCAACTTCAATACCCGTTGCCCGGCAATAGTCTTCAAAGACTTGTGATGTGAATTCGCCCGCATTATCAAGACATAATTTCTTGATATGATTATCGGGAAAATGAGCCCGCAACCTAATTATTTGTGCCAATAGCTTTGGGAAAGCTAGGTTGCGAGTGGACAATAGGCACACATAAGACTATTTTGTGGATGCATCAATCAGTACCATGAAATACCGAAATGGGCCACTTGCGGGGTGAATAGGCCAGCAAATGTCGCCATGAATTCTCTCTAGGAAGCCAGGAGACTCTAATCCCACTTTCAGGAGGGAGGGTCTCGATATTAGTTTTCCCTGAAAACAAGGGGGACAAGAAAATTCACCATTTTGAAGAATCCTCATGTTCTTCAAATTATGTCCGGGGGATTCAGAGATAATGCGACGCATCACAGCTGATCCAGGGTGATCAAGTCTATTGTGACAGAGTTGAAATTCTGGCAACGAAATGCACTTCTGGTGCTCAGTCATATTGGCTTCTATTGGTTGAATATACGTGTGGTAGAGACCCGACGGGAGTCCCTTAAATCGTTTGTAGATGGACGAGTCACGTACATATATTCAATGTTTTCTTCATCTCTAGTTTCTAAGTGATATCCGTTAAAACGAATATCTTTAAAACTTAAGAGATTCCTATTGGATTTTGGAGAGAATAATGCATTTTGTATTTTAAGTCTTGTGTTATTTAGGAGCAATATGGTTGCTTCCCCAGATCCTTCGCTTATGTTAGACAGTCCTGAAATCGTAATAATAGGACCTTCATATTTGTTTAAGTTATAAAATTAGCATGGTTCGTGAAGGATAGTGTACGTTGAGGCACTGTCTACTAGGCACTCATACTTCATCTATATATGAGCAAAATGAAAGTTTATTTAAGTAAATGAAAAACTGACATTCAAATAAAAGTGCTTTCAAATCAAACTACAGATAAAGCTTCAGAAATTTAAATGCATAAATATAAGGTAGGGCTGAATCGTGCAGGTCGTCATTTTCGAAATCTTTTGCAGTGAACTTGGTGAACGGTTAAACAGCCGCCAAGTTTGTTTCAGGCTGAGACTTCTGGCTTGCCTGATACAGATCCTGGAGGTGCCAAGGAGTGCGGCAGTTTCTGGACCAATGTCCAGTCATGCCACATTTATGGCATTTATCCTCCCAGTTCTTCTTAGGAATAGACACTGGATCAGTGTTCTTACGCTTCCATGTGAAGTTTCTCTTCCTTTTGTTGTTGTTGTTGGTATGGATGCTGCTCCTATTGCTGGCTTCATTACAGCTTTCCATTTGTTCTTTCTAGCCTTCTTCTTGTTTTTCCACTTCTGGGGAGAAACATGGCGGGCTTCAGGGATAGGGGCAGTACCAGCAGGGCGCAAATTATGAGTGGCAAGCAGTAAATCTCTATTCTGCTCTGCCCTAAGAAGGCAAGAGATCAAATCAGAGAACTTCGTGAAGTTGCGTTCACGATATTGTTGCATGAGGATCGCATCTTTCTCGTGAAACGAGGTAAATGTCTTTTCCAACATGCGATGCCCAGTCACTTCTTCACCGCACAACTTCAGGCGTGAGGTGATATTATGAAGTGCGGAGTTATACTCAGCAACGGACTTATAGTCCTGAAGTCTGAGGTTTTCCCACTCATAACTGGCACGTGGTAATATTACATCAATTTGACGTTTACAACGTGCCTCCAGCGCTTGTCACAACTTCAAAGGGTCTTCAACTGTTAAGTATTCGGCCTTTAAGGTCCGATCTATGTGTCTCCTGATATAGATAATGGCTTTCGCCTTATCTATGTCAGAGACAATGTAGGAGAACTGCTAGATGGTTGTGCCACTTCAGGGGCACTGCTAGCAGGTGTCTCGGCCACTGCAGGGGCCAGAATCGAGTGGAGAAGTGACATTCAACGCAAGTGGAACTTCAGGTCCACTCGCCGCTAAGATAGTTCTTTCCCGCTGCATCAAGAACCTCGAAATCGACGCTTGCCAATTTTTCCATTTTAATCTATGCAATTTAAATAAGCATGTATTAATAATTAAAAATCATGCTTGAAAGAAATAAATAAGAAAAAATGCGGGGATCGGCCAGATACCCAAAACATAAAATGTCCAAAGTCCATTATACAGTCCATAAAGCAGAAAAAGAAAAATACAATTCAAAACCCTTTTGGGTCCCAGCTATATGCAATCTTCTCCTCCATCTTCATAGGTAGTAACACCGGTCCTTTGCATTATACATAAATTCCTCACTACAAATTTCTCTCAGAAAAGAAAAAGAAATTACAAAGAGAAGGAATATAATAAAAGGGTATCAAAAACTGGCCGATCCCAAAAATCGCATTTTGACTTATTTAAACATCCACGCAGTTATATATGCTACAGGCAAATAATAATAGCTCAATATCACAGACATTACAAAAATCATCAAGCCCAAAATATTGGATAAACAATTTTATTTAAGTTAAAAGGATTAGTTGGACCACTGCGAAAAGTTATTCATCTTTAGGTTAGGTAACTAAAGACAGAGCGGTCTCATGATCCGTTTAACCAATTTAACTTAAATTAATGTTTTATCCAATGCTAAAGAGATTAATAATTCAAAAAAAGCAGATAAAATAACATAATCTGCAAGACCCGCGGGCTAGATGCGGACAGCAGGCCCGATAGCAAAATAATACTCATATTAAATATCAATGTTATTAACTAGGCTTCTGGCCCAAAAAACAGCCGAAACATTGTTATTACAGTTTTGGTCTGCAGGCCCATGGGCTGTAATATTTTAAATTAAATTTAACACAAGCCCTTACAACAAACTTTAGGGTATTAGTTAAGGAATGTAAAAAGCCCCCAACCCCTCAGCTTACAGATCGTGTCCCCCCTCCCATATCTATGTAAAACGGCCGGAGCAAGTATCCCCTCCGTCCGGGGGCGGCGGCGGCAAGACAGAGGACTGTGTGATGTGTTCTGAATGTGAAGGATCTTCAGGATCTCATCGTAATGAAGGATCTTCAAGAGCCCCCCCCCCCCCCCCCCCCCCCCCCCCCCCCCCCCCCCCCCCGTGGGCGTTCGTACATAGAGCCCCTCCCCCGTCGGGGGGGCACACAGAGAACCCCACCCCACCCCACCCCACCCCACTGGGAGGGGCAGACAGCCAGAGAGCCATTTATATTTTTTTTGTTGCGGGCCTGAGGCCCGCAATGAAGCTGCAGGCTTCGCTTTTTTTCTCTTCGAATCGTAGGGGGAAAGAGGGTCGGCGGCTAGGGTTTGCTGCCGCCGCCGCCCCCTTCGGTGCCGCCAGGAGGCGGTACGGGAGCGGGAGGGGGTTCGCCTGCCGTAGCGGGACGGGGAACAGTCCCCGCCGCGGGGTGGGGGTGGCATGCAGCAGCCCCCGAGGCGGGGCGGGGGGTGGCATGCAGCAGCCCCCGAGGCCGGGGGGTGGCATGCAGCAGCCCCTGCCGCGAGACAGGGGAGGGGGTGATGCAAGACGGCAGCCCCCCGCCGTGAGGCGGGGGGGGCGATGCGGGACGACAACCCCCGCCGTGAGGCGGGGGGGCGTTGGTCGGACCGCCTTCAGGGCGGGAGGTAGGCAGCCTGCGGCGGCCTGCGGTAAGGCCGCCAGCAATGCCGTGGGTGGGGGTATTAGATTTTTTTCAGTTTTAGTATGTTAAAAACATGAACTTTTGACGATTAAAAATCGTCGATATATGCAATCAACCCTATTTTCACTCCGATCTTGCGAGATCGATGGATAAACGAATCATGATCATGATTAAAAATTGAATTTTTAGGGATAATACCTCTATCTCTGTTCTCCAAATCTAGCGACGGTTGACGAATCCTACGCGTGGATGACGACGCCCGTTTGAAGTAGACGAAGCCGCGCGCGTGGATCTCCTGCCTTTCCTTCGCTTTCGCAACGATCGGTTTTTGTGTGGAAAATTATTTAGAGGGTCGTGCTGATAACGTGTTATGAATCATCAATCTGTGGAGGAGACCACAGCTCTTTATTTATAGTGGATGGAGGAGCATACAATGATATGGTACAATAGATACGGTCATACGTAATCCTAATACAAATACATTATCAACATCCGTCCACAACACGGTGTCAGTTTTTAAATGGTATGATGTTCCGCGAAGGCAAAACACTTACGATGATATACAAGAAATGGGTTAAAAACAGGGGAGTTCAACACTTCAATGGAGTTAACCAAAATTAACCCAAAAAAGGGTGTCCATAATCCCAAAGTAGGTAGTATTTAATAAGCCCTGGAATTCAGCAACATGTACCGTAAAGTCCAAGATCGTGGCGACCTACTAATTATTCCACTAAATCTTTTTGTACCATTCCCACAATTCTTTCCTTGCCCCCGCAACTATGCTATCATTTCCAAGCGGCGCATGGGCCAGGGCTTGCCGCTAGCTTGACAACAATCGCCGTTGCTTTTCTCCTTTCTCTTTAAGTTGTTGTCAAACCTCTGTGCTTGATGTTGCTTAGCATTTGGTATTAGGATATTGATCATTTTGGCCCAATTGTTGCCATACATTTAGGATCCTTTTTGACTGCTTATGTTTATCATCCGGATGTTTGATACTCATTGGCCCATGGCCCATGGCCCCCATGATCCATACCTGCCACATTACCCGACCCCACCCAACACATCGGTTGAACTCGGGAGATGTGGGTCATTGATGCAGCACTAGGCCGGCCCAATGATCACTCAGTTATTTTATTTGTTTGGGCAGACATGCCCACAAGCCCCAGCAAAGCCCACAGTTACGGCCCAACAGCCAAGAGGACCATGCGCGAGACCAACCGTCTTTTCATTCAAAGCGACAGCTCGACTAACCGTTGGCCTCTTCAATTAATGTGTCGGTTCATAAACCAGTCATTCAATGACCGCCCGTTAGCTCGTCATCAATGCCGACAGCTCATGTCAAAAGCAATAAAGCGTCATAAAAGCACGGACGTTACCCTCTAACGTCTCTCAAAAGCCATCGCCTACAAATAGTCGATCGGCCAACGGGGACGATTCCAGTGACATCCTCCCGGACATTCTCTGACAACCAAATTTCCCTACATCGGCATATGCTCCACCTAAACTTCATATTTCCTCCCTAGCTCGGTGCGATAACTATCAGTGAATCTTCCAACATGTCGGTCATAATTACCCCGAGCCACCTTGAGTCATTATCTCACTTAAGTATCGGAGTGGATTAGGTCGGACCCCAGATCCGACCCTCCCTAACGAGCTTCTCGTGTTGCAGGAAGCTGAAAGTAGCCCAGTGATAGTTCGGATCCGACTCCAACAGCTCAGAACAAGGTCTATCCATTACGAACTTTAGTTCGTCCAGCGTCCAGTCAGTTGCCTACATCATCATACGCCAGTTACCGCAACCATTCATTCATCTGACCACATCAGTGATGAGAAAACACCCGTAGACAATTTGATAGAACATCAACCTTCGATTTATGTTCTTCACATTTTCTATTCTCAAGAAGCATTGCTTTCTCCAAGTAGAATTTTAGTGATAACGGGGGAGCGCAGGCCATTACCCTAGTTCATTGACGAGCTAATAATCATATGCCACTGGTCTTATGTTCGATTCACCAATCAAATTATTTTACCATAATTATTGCCCGTATCAATGCTTTTAAAAAAAGATTATTTTACCATAATTATTGCACATGGATTCAGCAAAAACAAACGTGGCACTTGCTATTAACAGGGCATTAGTACATATTCAGTAACATTGTAACACAAGCATATAGCAAGTAGCAAGAGACTCACATACACACTATCTCTTTGCTCACATGATCGAGCAGGCATTAGGGTTGTCATCGCTGAATATGGACACATACCGCTCCTCGGGGGCGTTCGGGGCGGCCTGGGCTTGGGCCACGTTGCGGACGAAGCCCGATGGTGCCCGCTTGTCGTAGGCCTGGGCCGCATAGGGGTAGGAGACGATGTTGTATGGCACGTAGGGCCAGAACTCGACCCGCTTGCCCGTGCTCCTCACCCGGTTCAGCACCTTGTTGGGCTCGACATGGCCCGTCACGACCACCCGGCTCTGCTTCCGGTTCACCTCCACCGACGTCACACCTAAACGATATAGCATAGGTCGGACACATGAAAAGTCTTCACGATGGAATTATAGCTTTTATTATAAAGCTTTGAAACATAGATATTAATGTATATGCCAGTTTATGCCAGCAAAATTTTTTTCAGGTGCAGCTGACATGGCGGCCTCTTGTTCCTAAGTATTGTACTTGCAGATTCGTTTCTTTTAATTTAAGTTCATTAAAAGGCACTGCCCAAGATTTTTGAGAACTGTGGACATCCAATCAAGGATATTGAGAATGATAATGAACACCAATTACAAATAAGCTTCATTCTTGTTAAGAGTCAATATTGTCTTGTGAATGAATTGGTCAAATATTTAGCATAGAAAATACATATTCATGACCAGATAGACAAATAAGCAAATATCTTCACATATCTCAAGACAGCTACACAACAAAACCCCAAACAAAAAAGGTTTAAAAATATGAATCTCTTATCAGGTTTTTTGACTTGTTCTAACTCATGGAATGTATATAAACCCTTAAAAGAAAACACAATTATATATAAATCAAATCAAGGCAATCAAAATATCTGTTTTATGGCAGGCTAATTTAGGAATTAGTGAATGATATTTCATAAGAAAAGTATAACAAATACAAGGAGAAGAAAATTATCAAAAAAAAATACATTTTACAAGCACACTATAAAGATTGAACAATATGTTGGTTATTTGATGCTTGATAACAAACTAATGTTAATTTTGTTTAATACGATGGATTAACTCCATAATTTAGTTTTGGTTTAATCATGAAAGCTTGAACAGGATGGCTCATGAAAATCATTAAGAAACAACATATTTTGAGATAGAGAGAGAGAGAGAGAGAGGAGGGGGTGGACCTCTGATTGATTGAGCAGCATGTCTTACTCTCCTCTCACAACCATCACAATCCATCTTCACCTTCAGCTCCACAGTCTGAGATTTGTTGCAAAGACCATAACATTTAAAAAAATGATCACCGCCTTCTTTTTTGATCATAAAAATGACAAGGGTAAGCAAAAAAGAGTTGAGAAAAGAAAGACAGAGAGAAGTGTTTCTCTTGATCATGATACCCTCTCACCTGAAATGGCTTTCTTCTCCTTCTTTGTAGCAGTGTTCTCTTTGTTTCTGTTAGACTGCAGAAGTTTGAGAGGTAGTCAAGTGCACCCATCTCCCTTTGTGTTGAGTTGTGAGAGAGAGAGAGAATGGATGAGACTCATGAGTGCAGGTGTATTTATATGAGAAGCATTTGAAGGTTGTAAGATTTTATTCTATTATTTTTACTTTACTTTTTAAAAAATAAAGATTTTCTTTCATATGAATAATGATTCTCATGCTCTGGATGAGAATGCCTAGAAACAAATAAAAAATTAAAAACTCTAATTATCCAAACTCCTCTTATTTATCCACGACTCCGATTTAGCCACGTCATATCCCAGTTCTGCTTAACCCAAGGAGCGGGCATCGCTACTCTTTTAATATTTGCTAAATATGTGACTAATTAGATTATGAAAGATTATGGACACAAATAGTCCATCCTAATTCTCCTCCATCCCGAAGTGATAACATTTATTTAACCCTATAAGAATATTCTTTACTTGAACGTAATCCTATTTATGGATACTAGTTTCCGCAATGCTTAATAAATTAATCATATGATCATGAAAATATGTCTAATGATTTTCATCCCTTATAAGCTATTTTTTCATTCAGTGACTAGATTGGATTCCTCCTCCACTCAAAAAGAGGAGACTTTACAGTGTTGCACTACAAATTGATGATCTCCATGTATAAATATGACCATTGATCATATCAAAACTTTCTGTTAATTTTTCAGGAAAAAAGAATAATAAGAAATTATCAGGTTCAGAGTATCTACCAGATAAAAGAAACAAGTTGAATATTTGAAGATAAATTTGAGAAGGATATCTTCAAATATTCATGCTATCCCATGAAAAGCTATGGGAATCTCAAAGTCTACTCATCCAAAAGGCAGGTGTAAAGAGATGTAAGAAAGCCCAAACCAAAAAGTGAGAAGTGAATATATCCCCAATGTGAGTAGGCTCTGGAGAATTATGCAGTGGAAAGCAAATAGAGAGTCACTGTGCACATCCATCAGTCATCATATATATTTGAATAATGATATACAAACTCAATGAAATATTTTTAATAGCCTTGGTCATATGATTTTTCACTATATGACATTCTTTCTTATTGTCCAGCATCAATCTAAAAAGAAAGTTATGCAACAAATATGATCAATTTTATTTTTAAAAAACATTATGGAACAAATATGATGAGTGATGTAACATTTGAGAATATGCAGACTCTACACAACTAGCTGTTGCACCATCTCTATAATCATCTAGCTTCTTGATGTTAACAATGGGGAGCTTCAAGATTGGACAAAAATTTGCCAGATGCATGCCTACTTCATGAAGCTAGCACAAGAGGAAACAGGCATTGCAGCCTATTCTAACTTCAAAGGTCGCAAAGGAATAATAAATCAAGAAATAATCCAAAGCCTAATGTTAATGATGGGAATTTGACAATTCTAATCAATTACAATGGAGCCCATGCATCCCTTTGAGTGCCTAACAGATTAAAAGAGATGGCTTTCAAAGATTCTACATTGTACTAGGGCAATGCCTCTATTATACTACTTTGCTTTCAATTTATGTAGCTAATTTACTGATTTTGTTTATGAAATAGAGATTTACACTCTAAAATACTCGTTTGTAGTTAATTGTGTGCCTAAGTATAAATACCACTTTGGAATATATTCACCTTAGATGTGTACATATGACCAAATTTCCTTCATTCACAAGGAAAGAAAGAAACACCGAGTTTGCACCTTTTATGTTGATTCCTTGTGGAAAAGAAAAAATTAAAGAAGAAAAAAGCAACTTGAAAAGAGAAGAAATAAAGTTAACAAACTAGAGAATTAATGTGTAGTCTTCGATTGTAAAGGTGTGTAAGGATACTTTTCATGCTTAAGAGTGAGATGCAAGAATTGCTTAGGAGAACACCTCCCCCAACAATTGTTCGTGTCCCAATCACATCAGTCCAGCTAGCCGAGAGTGGGCCCCTTGATGTGCTGACCTGGATGCCAACAACACCCTAATTTGGCATCTCCCAAGTTTCTACTAACCAACCATAACTTGACATTCAAGAACTGAACTCTCCTCAAGAAAACCTATTGATCAAGTCAGTGGCTTGGTTTTAACATTCAAGCCATTGAGACTGCCATGGTTTACTACATGCTTAGCTGATTGTGTTTCTTATGTCATTTAGAAAAATGCTTTCTTGCCATGCAAGAATAAGCTCAGAGAAGCAATGTGGAAAGAGGACTTCCACTTGCACTTCAAAAGAACCATACTTTCTTATTTCAAAATGCTTAAAGGCGGCGCACGCTTTGTTTCCTTTCTTTCTTTCTTTTTCCAACGGATAGATATCGATCGATGTTCTAAAATATCGGTATTTGTGTGAATGCTAGTTCTATCAGTTTACGCAGTGATACACTTCATACCATATACTGCACGATGATTCGTACATACTATTAAACCTTCACTAATTTCCGTGTTCGGTGATTTAATCTCATATTCTACTGATATTGTGATAGAGATAGTGAGATTAAATGAAGATAGATATACAACAAATGAGGTTGAAATGGCCCATGTTAGAAGCATCAAGTGAACTTGATCAAAGAGTAGTTATACTCAAACCATCGAGTCATCATACCCGTAGGCGTTAATGGCATTTTTTTCTTTTTTAAATTCAGTTTCAACCAATCACATCCCTGGGTCTAATGACACAGTGTCCCACTATATTATTCTTGATCAAACTTTCTTCAGCTGACCGGGACAAATTTTTTCCTGGATTAGTGACTGAAAGTATGGAACTCTTCCAAGCAAATATAAGGACAAAGCTCCTGATAAAGTTGCATACTTCATTAAACATATGAACCCTATAACAAGCTCCCAACTCAAAAGCAAGAGCCCTTATGGTAGTAGATCCCTAGAGAAGCCTGTCTTTCTCCCTAATTTTCAGTGTCATGTCAGTGAAAATATTTTCAAAGTTTTTTTGACCATGATAGAGTACAATGCACTTTGTTGAACTTTTTAGATTCAATGCAGCCCTGATTTCTGCCTACTCAGTCTCAATGGACAAATTTTCACCAAAACCAATGATTGTTACCCAGTGTCTACTCTATAAAGATCATAATCATTCTTCTGATTTCTGAAACATAAAAAATTACAAACAAAGAGATGTTTCATTTGAATTTATAAGATAAATACATGTATGAGAAAAGAGAGGTTCTTGATAAACAATTTTTCAACCCTGTTACAATAAAATCTAGTAGACATTACCATTGCCAATCACAGTTGAATGTTGAAATATAATAAACTTAAGGATTCAAGATGCAGCAATTTGAATCAAACTACAAATATCGGTACTATTGAAAAAACAATCCATCAACATTTTCATTGTCATGCAAAAAATTAGTGGCCCTGCTAGTTGACAATAGCATTTCAATGTAAGGAGCCAGTATGAGCAGGTGCTAATCCAAAAGCCGTCAATCATGAGAAATTGAGAATGCATAGAAGTAACATAACTAAAATACTTCGTTCTGTTTCATTGAAACAATTCATGTTCAGAAACTATGTAAGTCTGTCAAGTTGTTGATTACCTGAAAGTTGTCGTATCCTTCAAGGCCAGCCTGTGATCAATGAATCATTACAACCAATGCCTGGATCAAAGTATTAGACTAGGAGCGCAACTATTACAATTGCATTCTTGACATAAACTTCAAGTGCTTACTATGATACTATCTCAACCAAGAACAATGAACAAAGTTTATATGAATTGAAGAAATTGTACTACAAACGTTGGAAGAACTTAAATATACCAGTTTTCTCGCTTTTCGTGCTCTTATGACTACCTTTGTGTACAAATTTCTTCTCAATATGTTCTTTCCTAATCGAAACTTTCACCGGAGGCCTGGACTCTATGGTTACTTGTGATTCTGGTGATGAGAACAAAATATCAGAAGATCCTTCGACCGCCACTGGCAACACAGAAACTATTTCAGTACACCGCTCTTGCTCTTCTGAAGTTGCAACCTCTACTTTTCTCCTCTTGAAAGGATTGTTATTAGGAACCTCCACCCTGGTTACTTCTTCCTTTACCATCTGCTGGCTTCCCACTGGAGTAACCAATTTTCCGAGAGCGAGTGCTTCTTTCATATATTTCCTTTGATCAAAAACTATCTCACCTGCATCCCAAAATGAAAAATGTGTCGGTTATTGAGATACAAACATATAACAATCATATATCATATGTTCAGCAGGGATGAAGCTTACAGGCACTAGTAACTTTGCTGGGTCTATGAGCCGAAAAGACGGTGATGCAGCTATCTTGTGTGGAAACCATTTGGGATTCACTCGGGTCTAATTGATCCAAATCTGGGACATTTTCTGTACCATAGCAGTTTATAGCTTTGGGGAACTGATCAAAAGCTTCCATAGTTACCGGATTTAGGTGGCCTTCAGCAATTGCAGCAGCCATGGATGATGGAAGATCACTATACAAAACTGAAGTTAAAGGAAAAGAATGATTCTGCATATAATACAAAGTACAAGCCAGTTCAAAATTATCAATTTTAAAGATAGGATACGGTCCAAGAAGATCGAGTTCGCCATTTATGGATTGCACACACTTCTGGTCCAAAGGCTTCAAATGCTTTAGAGACTTGGTTTCTGAATCATATCTGAAAACCAAAAAAAAATCCGGAATGTCGTTAAATATCGTGCAGCAACAAAGTCGCAGGTAATGCATTGTCAAATTATAGAACAAATGCCTTACATTCGAGCATGGTGAAAGACGGCAATGGCTTTCCCAAATGACTCGGAATAATCTTCTGGCACTTGATATTTCTTGTCCAGCTTCAGTATTGATAGAACCTGCACGTGTTGCAGCAGCCGAGAAATATAATGTCAATTAAGAGCATCTATCTGGCTCCTTAGTGTTAGACATTAAGTTCGAATAAATGAAGTGTGCTTGGCTAAATTGACCAGCGAAGCATGTTGTGCGCCGAGCGGAAGCAATCAGATCGCCGAAGTATCTAACACGAAGAACAAATAGAGAGTATACACAAGATTTAGGTCGCCTTAACGACCAAGGAAACACTTCTCTTGATTTCAATTAGGAGATACAAAAGACACTCAACTACTCCTAAGAAATCCACACAAATGGCTCTCCCAAAGATGGCTCACAATGATCCTATGGAACTTCCAATAGGACCGACCTCATACAACTTTCCCCAATGCTTCAATAGAAGCTCAATTGGTTTCTCAATTTTCGATGATAACAATCAAAGCCATTGCTCTTTTTTATAGGGCTAAAGGGGGAGGGGATTGTTGCACCAACCCCCCTTGGGTTGGTGCACCAACCCACCACCAACCCCCCTTGGGTTGGTGCACCAACCCAAGGCTGCCCACATGGGGCTGCTGGAAATTTCCAGCAGCCCCTATTGAGCCAATTATCACAAATCTCCACCTTGACGAGATATTGGGTCTATGTCAGACAATCGACCGTCAACACTCCTCAGTGAGAATCATCTCGTGTTCCCGTCATCTTACCTCGAAAGGCTCATATGGCTCTGCAGAGCCTCATTGCCTTAGAAGGGGTAACCAAAGTCATCTCATATCGTCAACATACAAGTCCGAGCCATGCTCGAAATTGACTCCAATATCAACCTTCATAAGCTCGTCCGTCGAACAATCACTAGTGTCAAGTAGCTCCACCCGATCCTTGGTTTCGTCAGTCGTCGTTAATTCCATCTCATCATACCAATCTTTCCTTCGTCCACATAGGTCGCCATTGTGCTCCACCTCACCGAATAAGGTCGAAGACGCATCACAACTGACAAAGAAAGCAAACGAGACCCGTCTTGCAGGTTGGCATCTCTCCTAACTTGGTCTCCAAACTTTGATAGAATCCATTCGTTGTGCAAGTTGTGGGGACAAGATATCTCCACCATACTGACTTGAACCATCACCTCTATTAGCACCACCTCTCTGAAGATCATCCAATGACGTCGTCTTTGGTGCGTGCGAGCTTGAGTCGGTAGCTCGCTCATCTGGAACTCTCGTCGGCTTCATCATCACCATACCATCCAAGTAATAGAGGTTGCCATCACACTTCCCATTTATTAGAATCATTGCTCCTCGTGTCACCTTCAAAGCGCCGTCCTCCATAGTCACTTTGCAACCCTTGGCTTCAAGTGAACCAAGCGATATCAAATTGTACTTCACGTTGGGCATATAATGAACATCGCATGTCTCGTGTGACACCATCACTCATCTTTATGCGGACCGTGTCAATGCCCGTCGTCGTGCATGCTCCATCGTCTCCAAGAAGGACTTTGCGCTTACTACATTCATGCAAAGTAGTAAAGTACTCTCTGTGGGGTGTCATATGGACCAAGCAACCCGAGTCGAGCATCCATCCCACTTCATCACCACCTCCGTCGCACCAACTAGGACCCACTCATGGCGGTAGCATCCTTCTTATTGGCCTTTGGGCACTCCCTCGCCCAATGTCCTCTTTCCTTGCAAAAGGCACATTGATCCCTTTCGATGTATGTGCGCAGAGCTCTACTATTGTCCCTCATCTCAAATATATGGTTCCCTTTGCGGCCTCCACTTCTTTCATTGCTCCAACCTCTAACCACGGTAAGCGCTTCGGACCATTGGCCTCTCATCTTCTCATCATCCTTCTTTCTAAATTCATTACTAGTAAAAGCCTTAGAAACTTCACTGAAGGTGATAGATTCTTTACCATAGGTTAAGATCGAAACGATGTGTTCATAGTCTTTATGCAGTGAGATGAGGAAAATCATCGCCTTGTCTTCATCTTCCACCTAGACGTCGATGTTCCTCAAATCTGTGAGGAGTTTGTTGTTGTAGTCGATGTGTTCTTCAACTGAAACTCCTTCCTCCATCTTGAGGCCAAAAAGCTTCTTCTTTTAAGTGTAGACGATTCAGAATGTTCTTCTTCGGGTACTTCTCACCAAGCGCATCCCATAACGCTTTCGTGTTCGTCTCCTCTATGAAAGTGTACTTCTTCTCCTTTGTCAAGTAGAGCCGGATCGTGCCGCAAGCGGTCTGATTCATCATCTTCTACTCCGCATCCGACGTTGTAGTCGGCCTCTCATCTAGTACTTGATCTTGACCAAGTTGGTTCAAGATGTCAAGTACTTCGTATCTCCACATGTCGAAGTTGATACGCCCATCGAACTTCTCAATTTCAAACTTCGTACTGGATACGATAGTTCACGTTGTTGAAGATTGCGTCATTTAAGTAGAAGGATTGTCGTCGCCAATTTTGCTCAAATTCTTCGTCAAGATCTTCGTCGCCAAAGCTCCGATACCAATTGTTGTGCACCAAGCGGAAGCAATCAGATCACCGAAGTATATAGCACGAAGAACAAATAGAGAGCATATACAAGATTTAGGTCGTCTTAACGACCAAGGAAACACTTCTCTTGATTTCAATTAGGAGATACAAAAGACACTCAACTACTCCTAAGAAATCCTCACAAATGGCTCTCTCAAAGATAGCTCACAATGATCCTATAGAACTTCCAATAGGACCGACCTCATACAACGTTTCCTAATGCTTCTCAATTTTCGATAATAATCAAAGCCATTGCTCTCTTTTTATAGGGCTAAAGGGGGAGGTGGTTGTTGCACCAAACTCCATTGGGTTGGTGCACCAACACACCACCAACCCCCTTGGGTTTGTGCACCAACCCAAGGGCTGCCCACATGGGGCTGCTGGAAATTTCTAGCAGCCCCTATTGAGCCAATTGTCACAAAGCAGTCCCTGATAATTTATATGATTTGCTCAAGAAAATAGTAAATAATAAAGACAAGAGGCCCTCTTTGTAAAAGAATGGGATCCGTTGGTTATATTAATTCACGATGGAGATTGAAATTACAGAACATGTAGAGAAGGGAGATGGCATAAGAGCGTAGGGTTACCTGTATGGATCAGCCACTGAGCTTAAGATAGATTAGGTGTGGCAAAATGAACCCGACCCGATCCGAACCTGGCCTTCTTAAACGAATATGGGTATAGCTCTATTCGGGTCGGGTAGAAACCAGGTGGACCCACCGACCCAGATAAAATCTGGGTCCGGTACGGGTTTGACCCACCAACCCGGGTAATTTCCATATAAATTTATATATGGAAATTTATAAATTTATATAAATTTATAAATTTATACTCGGTTGACTTCCAATTCCCATATCCGGGTCCGGTACGGGTTTGACCCACCAACCCGGGTCTACCCGGACTCTACCCGGTTGACTTCCAATTTCCATATAAATTTATATAATCACTTCAAGACACAACTACAAGTGCGAATTGTGGTTATAAGGTCTGAATTGTTGTCTATTTCTTTAAGAGGTCTTGTGTTCAATTCTCTTCATTAACAACTTTTTGGTTAATTTCATTACTTCCTTGCATCGGCTTATCGGTAATAAAATGGTAAAGATAATTATACTTCTCCGTTGTCATTAACGACGTTTAAGCGACAAGCCGCTGGCGATTATGCAGTCCTTAATAAATAGCCGATAGCTTTTAATAAATAGATGGATATCAAAAAATGAGCATTTGCAAATCTTAATTCAAATCGTAGCTTTAAATGGAATTAAATAGTATAAATGCTCAATTTTGTATCAAGAGCTTTGTAGCTCATTTGGTTTGTGCATTGGGAAAAATATGGTTAGTTGCCGGTCTAGGCTTGTTTTTACAATTTGAGTGAAAGAATAATTTTTTTAACTGAAAATTTTAATGAATCCAGATTACCCAGAACTCGACCCGGGTATAGTCCGGGTCCCCGAACCTGACCCGGATTTTAGTCGGGCCGGGTTCGGGTTTACCCCGAAGCAGGTCGGGACAAATCTGACCAGACCCGACCCGACCCGTTTGCCTCCCCTAAGACCGACTATTGTTATGGACAGCTTGCACCAGCTAGGTCCTAGCTGGGAGCAAATGTTGTTGCGAAAAGAACCCTGCGGAACTAGCAAATTCTACGACTATCTAGGATGTAGAATTTACAAAAATTGGATCGCTACATCAACAAACAATCTCACCCAATTCGGATCTTATGTGAGTAAAGAAAGCAAACGAAGCATGCGTGCCATCCACCCAAGCAAAACAGAAAGTAAATGAGGCACAGAACTTTACCCTGGTTCAATCAATGACCTACTACAGCATCTAAGACGAGTCCATTATCTCATCAGAGAATACAAGCTTTTACATCAACTTCTTATTCGCCCGCAATTGAGTAATAACTTGGATAAAACACCAAGTCCTCACTATCAACTTACCAAGAAGAAGCAAAGAGAACAAGTCACAAAAAACCTAATCTTTCTCTTCTAGAGTTCCAATCTCTTCTAATCTCTCTTCAAAGATATTTCTTAATTGTTCTCAACAACTCTCATTCAAAGCATGCACTAACATCTCTAAAGGAGCTCATTAAATATCCCTAAGAGACGCGAGAATCATGGATGTTGGATTAAGCAACCGTTCAATCCAATGTTCACAGATCAAGCTTCAAAAAAACATAGTCAGGCACGATCAGACTTTTGGAGTTGTCCTCCGAGAAGTCTGGTCCCCTGATCAGACGTCTAGGAGATGAACTCTAGCCGCCTAAAAATACTGAATAATTGACATTATTCACCATAGAACAAGAACTTTTTCGATGGCTGGCAATCAGATGTCTGATGAAGACCATCCAGACGTCAAGCCGCTAGTTAAACATCCGATGAGCAAACTCCATACGGCTGATGGCATTTCTTGGCTGACACCGCTGATCACTCCTTATTTTACACCTTTTTCTGCATGTTTTCATATCATTTCGATCGTCCATATTGCGTTTTCCACGATTATTCGACAATATCGCGTTGCTTTTCGCTATTTCTTTTTTTTCGTATTTCAGGAGATATGGATAGATCTGGAGCGAAAATGAGATCAAGTGACTTTCACGCATACCGGAGCATCGCTCACATCTTATTTGAAGACTTAGCAGCGCTAGAGGATGAGCGGAAGAAGAAGAAATTTGATAGAATCGACAAGGAGGCGAGGAGGAGAAGAAAAGAGCCCAGGAGCAGCTCACTCGGCCGAACAGAGAGTTCACTCGGCCGAGTAACGTGCTGCGTTCGGCCGAGTAAAACGGATACGTACGACTGATTTTCCGAAGTTCACTCAGCCGAGCAAGAAAGTCCACTCGGCCGAATGAGAAGACCACTCGTCCAATTGGTACAGAGATTTTCTTCCGAGAAGCAGCTAACTTACAGGAAATTTTGAAAAGCCCACTCGACCGAGCAAGATTGCTCATTCGGCCTAGTGAAGAAGCCCACTCGCCCGAGTCAGTCAGAGCGACAGACCCCCAATTTTCCCAGATTCTCTGTTTTATTATTGGGTCTGTCACTCGACCGAGTGACGCATTCCAACTGCTACGCAAATTAGGTTTTTGGTCTGCGCCAGGGGCAATTCTGTCAGGATTTTTTGGACGATTTTGGCTTGTATTTAAACCTAGTTTTATCCCTAGTTTTAGGAGAGACTTGAATTATTTTTTGACGGCTATTCCTTTTGTAAATCTCAGCTGGAGATCATAGATGCGCAATTTGGTTTGTTCTTTCTTGCTAAAACTCTTATTTTTATGAATTTCTTTCTCTTTACAATGAATTGTGCTTTGATCTATTGCTTTATTTCTGAGATTTCTATAATGAGTTGTGAGTAGTTCCGTCGTTCTAGGGCATGGGGATGAACCCTATGGACCCGATCTTAATTGTGATGAATGAATTGAATCATTGCTAAGATTGAAGAAAGGTTAGGTTGTGAATGATTTATTACGAGTAGCTAGAAATTTCCATCTATTAGGATTTGCAAGAGATTGGATCCCAATTGATGGAAAGGCCTAGATATTCGACTTAGATTTATAATCGAGATTCTCTAAATTTGGTTTGCAAGAGATTGGGCCAAAGCTAGGATTTTTATTATAAATCTATACTAACATTCGTTTGTAAGAGATTTGACGAATACGACATATCATAACCTAGATCGTAGCTCGAGTTTGCACGAAAGTGGGCTCAAGATGCGATTGGACGATGATGTCGATCTTCACGCTAGTGGCTTAGGTTAGGGTTTGCACGAGAGTGTGCCCTAATCTAAGTTGCTATAGACCGGCAATAGTGTAACGGCCGTTTTCCGACCGTTCGTATTTTCTGCGTGCACGTGCTTTATCTTGCACGTATTTTATTTGGTTGTTTCTGAGCTCCGGCATATGCGATGTGATATGCCATTGCGATCGTTTCAGGGTGTTGGATTTTATTGTAATTTTTGGGAACGTCGTTTGACGGCTCGTTTTCTCGTAAAACGACTTTGAATGATAGGGACGTTTTAGTCACTTGAATCAAAACGACGTTTCCAATTTTACGTAAATTCTTGGTAGGCGTTACGCACGATCGGGCTCCGTAGATCTGTGCGTCTCGTCTCCACGATCGCCCCGGTATTTTCGGATTATTTTTCTGACGCCCGGATTGAGAGATATCGTCCGGATTAACCTCGACCGTCGATTTTTTCCCAATCAGAATCAAATTTCGAAATCGTTAGCCAAATCTGGCTAAATCCATTATCAAATCTGTTTTAAATATTTCCTAAACTGATTCTTCTATTCTCCCCTAGTTTTTCCCCCTCTTTCTACACCCTCTAACAATATATCTCCCCTCTTTTTCTAAAATCGTAGGGTTATTTATCAAATTTTATTACTATTTATAATAACCCTAACTAACCCTAACCCTAACTCTCCACAGCCGCCAGCCCCCTAAACTAAAACCCCAAATTTCTTTCCCCGATCTCTCTCACATCTCTCTCTCTCACATCTCTCTCTCTCTCTCTCTCTCTCTCTCTCTCTCTCTCTCTCTCTCTCTCTCTCTCTCTCTCTCTCTCTCTCTCTCTCTCTCTCCCCCCCCCCACACACGGCGCCGTCGCGATGCCCCTCCCTCCGAGCGCCGCATCCCCACATCCGACCACCACGGCGAGGCCACAGCGAGCTCCGCCGTCGCCGCTGACCCCCGTTCCCAGCCCCCGAGCGCCGTGACCGCCGTGACGCTGTGACCGCCGAGGCCGCAGATCCCGAGCGCCGGCCTCTCCTCCCAAAAACCCCGACCTCCCACTATCTCCCTCCTCCCTCGCGGCATCCCCCGAGCCCCTCAGCCGCCGCCTGCAGCATCCCCCGTCGTCGCGCCTCCCGATCGCCGGCCCCCTCACCACCCACCGCCGCCGCAAGCCGCCTTAGCCCTCACTGCACGCCAACCCCGATCCCCCTTTCCGGTGTTTCCCCTCTCGCATCCGCGGCGAGATCGCCGCCCGCAGCCGCCATCCCTCTCGCCGCCGAAGCCCCTCCTCGCGGCGAGACCTCCCGGCGACGGCCTCAGACTCCGACGGCGTCGTTTCCCCTTCGTAGGCAACGGCAGCGGCAGCAGCGGCGAGATCTGTCGCTGCTGCAAGATTCCGACGCCGGCGACCACGCTGACACCCCCGCGACGCCCCCTCGTCGACTTCCAAACGCCGTGAGCCTCCTGAGCGTCTCCCCTCGACGCCGCCACGGCCTCAGACCCCGATTGCGGCGAGATCTTCTCCGCCGCTGTGCCCTCTCGCGCTCGACAGCCGCTTCCCCGCTGCTCAGTCCGTCGCCGCTGCGCTGTTCCAAGCCGCCGCGATTTCCGGCCCCCCTCTCCTCCGCTCATCCTCCCCGACGCCGCCCTAGCGCCCCCTCAGCCCGCGCCGTCAGCTGCGCAACCCTGCCGCCGCAATTCCCCAACGGTCGCCGCCCCGATCTCCGTGCAGCGCGCAGCCCGAGCGCCGCCCTCGCGGTTCCCCTGTCGCCGTGACCCCGCAGATCGCGCAGCACCTTTTCAGCGCCCCGCCGCCACTGTGCCGCCGGTGGCCGCTCCGCGTGAGGGTCAGCGAGAGCAACAGCCCGAGGACTGCTGTTGCTCCTTCGAGCCACCGCGACTACCTTGTTCCGGCGCCTTCCCAAGGCGCGGTTGTTTCTGGTGACCCCGGTTCTTGCCGTCAGACTGACTGTACCCGCTGCCGCATTTCGTCTGCTGCCCGAACGAGTCTCACTATGCTACACGTAGTCGAGACGCCGTTGACGCTGCAGATCTTCCCGTTGACAGCCGCCCATTCCTTTGCTCCACCCACGTCAGCCCCTTGCATGCCACAGATTCCGTGGCCTCCTGACATCGCGACTCGTCCCTGTTACCGTTGCCGTAAACGTTTCGCTGCGCTACCCGCAGCCATCACAATCCTGAGGCGATCCCGAGACGACCTCCACTGTGTTACCCGCAGTCGGGGACACGAGCACCGCCACCGTTTCCAGACCCGACGCCAGATTAAATGTGCATTCCTCACACCAGGTTGGTCCCTCTAAACTCGTAGTAAAACCCACACTGTAGCAAACTGAACCTTAACTAAAACTGGACAACTACAATTAAATTTACTTTTTCGCACCAGTAAAACGCTGCTCACTGTAGAAGTCGACCATCGGACAATTTTTCTGTGCATATAGGGTAGTGGTCGATCTAGGCTGATTAAACATCAAATCGTGACTCTGACAATTAGGGTAGCCCCGATAACCTAGAAACGAACCTAAATAGGATTTATTGAAAACGATGCCTGACACCGTCGCCGTGACACTGTTGCAGACGGACTTCCGGGGACGCGACGCCTGGACGCGACGCCCGGACAGACGACACACTCGCCATCCCAAGCAAGTGTATCCCACTTGCACTTTTGGCCGTGCTTAGGCCTTAGTTGGTTAGAACTGATAACTGTGAACAAAAAGTACCGGACGTGAAATGATAGCGTCCGGGACGACCCTTGACGGCGCAGACTTGACGACGAAGTCTGAGCCTGACAACAACAACTTTTGACATTGTAGGGCTATCATGTGTGTGTGTGTGTGTGGACACCCTAGAATAACCTTTCCCGTCCTGTCACGTCCCGTCCCGTCTTGCACAGCCTGCGGGCAATAGGGCACTCTAAGCTAGAGAGAGTGATCCCTTATACTGATTCACAGCATGCGGGCAATAGGGCACTCTCCAAGCTAGAGAGAGTGATCCCTTGTACTGATTCACAGCCTGCGGGCAATAGGGCACTCACCAAGCTAGAGTGAGTGATCCCGTGTACTGATACACAGACCAGAGGGCAATAGGGCACTCACCAAGCTAGAGCGAGTGATCCCTTGTACTGTTTGTCTTGTCTTGTCTTCCTTGGGGTTTGGGGTTGGGTTGAGCGTGCACACAGCAAGAGGGTCTGATCCCCTCGAACCGTAAGGCGTGAACCCTTTCGTGTCTCACTTGTCTTGTCTCGTCTTGTCCCGTCCCGTCCCGACTTGTATTGACACCTGTAGGTTAGTCCCGTAGTTGGTAGCACACGCTACGACTACTACTTGTTGCGCTTTACTTTCCTGCTGCGTTCTTCTTTTTTTGTTACTCAGTTATAACCCCAGCATGCTAATCAACCAGTAAATCGTTGTCTAAAAGTTGATACACTTGCAGTTTGGTCTAACACTTTTTGTAGACCTTACCTGACATACAGTTCCTTCTTTTGGTGATGTACGTCAGGTGTTCAGCCAGAGTTAGTGGACGAGGCAGACTTACTGGAGTACGTGGAGCCGAGGACGTCGACCCAGAGTACGTGTCTGACGAGGACCAGACCTTGAGGTCTTTTAGTCATCACTTTCAGAGGTTATTGCTTTTAGTTTGCTTTTAGATAGTTTGTTGCCATGCTTAGGCTTCTTTTCTTAGATTTTGTACTCGCTGGATATTATACCTCTTATTGTTAATGAATGCAACTTTCTGTCTGTACTTCCTATTGTTTCGAACCTTATTTAAGGCAAGAACCTGAAGTTTTTAAAAATGGTACCCCTACAGACGCTTATTGGGTCCGAGCTTCACAGCTCCGGCCCAAGCGGGCCTTAGTCACGCTTCGCCTCCGTCGTTTTGGGAAGCGGGGCGTGACAGATTTTAGTGGTGGCCCATGCAGGTCATGCAAAAGTTCGGAACAATAAAAAGTACCGCATTCATTTAATATCCACGACAAGTCTGAATTAGGTTCTCAGTCTTAAATGGTAGAAAGACTTGGGTAGACGTCCCAATTTGATAGTCAGACGCCTTAGTTAGGAATTAGTCATCCTCGTCCTAGGATACCTTAGTGGCCGCGCCTGACTCTGACCGTGTTAGATTTCTAGAGCCTTTCTTTTAGTCATTCGCTCGGGTCCATCGACTTCGGGCCCAGCAGAACTAACCTGGATTCTCTTAGAAACCTTCCCATTAGATCCTGGTTACAGTCTAGCTCATTAGGAAATCTTAGTGCCGAGCTCTCCTGATCTTAGGCGACCCGAAAAATAGAATCCATGACTTCTAGCGTCTTCCTGATCATTACCATTTTCGTGTTATCGACCGTAATGTTCCATCGTAGCTCTTCACGGTTCGTATCCTACACATATTCTTCAAGCGATAATTTTCCTGTCTCCCGATCCACGTGATCGTTTCCTGACGATTATCGTCGATCCTTCGAATCCCTTCCTTGACCAATTCTGCTTCCTCTAAAAGTATTTTCGAAATTATTAATAAGTTTATCGCTCAGCTAAATTACTTTGAAAACCCCTATATTATATATTTAAAATTTCTTGTTTTTGGTGGAGTTAAAATTCTTTCATTGACTTTGAAACCTTATTAGTCGTAATTTTTTTAGTCAATACCTCGTACTCGTTTTCGAATCGTTATCTTTCATATTTCAGTTTTAAAACTTGTTACCATTTTGAAAATTCAATATATCGCTTTTTCTAAACTACGAAATTTATTTTAACCACTTAAATGCACGCATTTTTAGAATATATTTTTCTAAGCTAAATAGAATTCCAAATTATTTTTTTCTTTCTCTCTATGTCCATCGTGCTCATATTTCGAAAATCTTGGTATAAACCTATTTTCATTTGCAAAACAACCGCTACCTCACCCTGTTTTTGTTTCCTTCGTCTAACTCTTATTCCGAATTGTAATAATTTTTACCATCTGCTCACTTTTTACTACTTATTTTTATAAGTATAAAAGTATATGATATCCTATTTTACACGTAATTCGCCTTTCATCTATCTAATTATTTTGAGGAATGTTTTTGCTCCATCCAACCAACTACCATCCTTACCCCGCCTTATTTGAACTCGTTCCTTCCGATCTCTTTTCGTTTCTCTTTTGGTTTAGTTTTCTTTTCCTCTATTGTTTAGACATTAGTGCTTGTAGTTGCCGTGTCAACTCTAGTTTGGTAGTGGGCCCATTGGTTTGTGATGTTGTCATGATGCATGAGTATAGGTAGAGTGTGTAGACCTGTATGAGTGTGTCATCTTTAGGATCCTGATAATTGCCTTTTGTGTCTTGAATGTGTACTCAGTGTTAACCATGATATGATTGAAGTTGTCTGAATGACGGTATTCATACATATATGAATAGGGTCATATCAGGCAATTTCCTTAGACGTAGTTTTTCGCGATTATAGAATAGCTTATCTTTGACTGCGTGTGATTGTATTAAAACTTTATTTTTCTTTTAAACCAAACCTTTAAAGTTTTTAAAATTAGCTCAGAAGACCACAAATCAATTATCCTTCCTCATCCATTACCACGACTCCACACGTTATTCCAAATGTTTTAAAAATGTGTCACTGGTTTTAAGTTTCCCTTTCTCTTCTCTTTCCCTCCATTTAGAAATGTTATGTAATGGTTGTTATAGTTTTGGGACTAGCTATTATTGTGGTAGGATTTTGTTTGCGGGTAGGCTCAGGGAGAGATGAGATTTGTTATAGCAATGATTAACCGATTTTGGAACAATAAGGAGATTGGAATAGATTTCTTTCGGATGAAAAGAATGGGTTGTCCAAGCCTTATTTATAAAACCGAAGTGTGTCGGACTCAATGAAGAATTCTGGTTGAATGAGATTATATGCGTGAAGATGAGAACTGTCAGATTTGAGGCTTAGTCGAATGGTAGATAGGGATGGCTACAGAGTATGGTATGAGTTAAGATGATCATGAGAATGAGTAGAACATTGTAAGCGTCAAGACTTGGTTGTCGAGTTGACGTGAGAAGGCTTTGAGAATGATACGACGTGTTGAGATAAATGGATGGTTAGGTAGTCGGACTTAATATTGCTTGGGATTAGTTATAGTAGGTAGGTTGAGATGTGATCTTGATAGTCCAAATTATTTGGTAGATAAAATTATGGGAAGATATGACAAGAATGCATTGAAGACACGGCGATTGTTGATTTGTGAAGGTAGTATAGGATAGACCAAGTTTTTGTCTTGGATTGGTGGTTGACTAGAATCTCATTTTTGGAGATTTATTAATATTGTGAAAAGATTGAGAAATTTAAAAGATGTTATTGAGCGATGATGTTTAGCGGAGTGGTATGGTATGAGAAGATGATTATTATTCTTTTGCGAGGACTTGGAGTTCGAAATTTGAACAGTAAGTGATGGGTCTATAGCTAAGTATTAGGAGGTGAGTTTAGTCGTGGCATTTTCCAGTGAAAAGAAGGATTATGACGGATTATTTGAGGAAACGATGTTAAAAGTATATGACTAGAGACCATTGTGTGGATGATGTGAGTTATATGCTTAGGTATTTATAGATTTTATAATTAGTCTTAGTATGAGTGATTCCGAGGACGGAATCACTTCTAAGGTGGGTAGAATGTAACGACCGTTTTCCGACCGTTCGTATTTTCTGCGTGCACGTGCTTTATCGTGCACGTATTTTATTTGGTTGTTTCTGAGCTCCGGCATATGCGATGTGATATGACATTGCGATCGTTTCGGGGTGTTGAATTTTATTGTAATGTTTGGGAACGTCGTTTGACGGCTTATATTCTCGCAAAACGACTTTGAATGATAGGGGCGTTTTAGTCATTTGACTCAAAACGCCGTTTCCAATTTTACGTAAATTCTTGGTAGGCGTTATGCACGATCGGGCTCCATAGATCTGTGCGTCTCGACTCCACGATCGCCCCGGTATTTTCAGATTATTTTTCTGACGCCCGGATTGAGAGATATCGCCCGGATTAACCTCGACCATCGATTTTTCCCCAATCAGAATCAAATTTCGAAATCGTTAGCCAAATCTGGCTAAATCCCTTATCAAATCTGTTTTAAATATTTCCTAAACTGATTCTTCTATTCTCCCCTAGTTTTCCCCCTCTTTCTACACCCTCTAACAATATATCTCCCCTCTTTTTCTAAAATCGTAGGGTTATTTATCAAATTTTATTACTATTTATAATAACCCTAACTAACCCTAACCCTAACTCTCCACAGCCGACAGCCCCCTAAACTAAAACCCCAAATTTCTTTCCCCGATCTCTCTCGCATCTCTCTCTCGGCGACGCCACGATGCCCCTCCCTCCGAGCGCCGCATCCCCACATCCGACCACCACGGCGAGGCCACGGCGAGCTCCGTCGTTGCCGCTGACCCGAGCACCCCCGTTCCCAGCCCCCGAGCACAGTGACCGCCGTGACGCCGAGGCCGCCGATCCTGATCACCGGCCTCTCCTCCCAAAACCCCCGACCTCCCACTATCTCCCTCCTCCCTCGCGGCATCCCCTGAGCCCCTCAGCCGCCGCCTGCAGCATCCCCCGCCGCCGCGCCTCCCGATCGCCGGCCCCCCTCACGACCCGCCGCTGCCGCAAGCCGCCTTAGCCCTCACTGCACGCCAACCCCGATCCCCCTTTCCGGCGTTTCCCCTCTAGCATCCGCGGCAAGATCGCCGCCCGCAGCCGCCATCCCGCTCGCCGCCGAAGCCCCTCCTCGCGGCGAGACCTCCCGACGACGGCCTCAGACTCCGACGGCGTCGTTTCCCCTTCGCAGGCAACGACAGCGGTAGCAGCGGCGAGATCCGTCGCTGCTGCAAGATTCCGACGCCGGCGACCACGCTGACACCCCCGCGACGCCCCCTCGTCGACTTCCAAACGTCGTGAGCCGCCTGAGCGTCTCCCCTCGACGTCGCCACGGCCTCAGACCCCGATTGCGGCGAGATCTTCTCCGCCGCTGCGCCCTCTCGCGCTCGACGGCCGCTTCCCCGCTGCTCAGTCCGTCGCCGCTGCGCTGTTCCAAGCCGCCGGGATTTCCGGCCCCCCTCTCCTCCGCTCATCCTCCCCGACGCCGCCCTAGCGCCCCCTCGGCCCGCGCCGTCAACTGCGCAACCCCGCCGCCGCAGTTCCCCGACGGTCGCCGCCCCGATCTCCGTGCAGCGCGCAGCCCGAGCGCCGCCCTCGCGGTTCCCCTGTCGTCGTGACCCCGCGGATCGCGCAGCACCTTTTCAGCGCCCCGCCGCCGCTGTGCCGCCGGTGGCCGCTCTGCGTGAGGGTCAGCGAGAGCAACAACCCGAGGACTGCTGTTGCTCCTTCGAGCCGCCGCGACTACCTTGTTCCGGCGCCTTCCCAAGGCGCGGTTGTTTCTGTTGACCGCGGCTCTTGCCGTCAGACTGACCGTACCCGCTGCTGCATTTCGCCCGCTGCCCGGACGAGTCTCACTACGCTACCCGTAGTCGAGACGCTGTTGACGCTGCAGATCTTCCCGTTGACAGCCGCCCATTCCTTTGCTCCACACACGTCAGCCCCTTGCATGCCACAGATTCTGTGGCCTCCTGACATCGCGACTCGTCCCTGTTACCGTTGCCGTAGACGTTTCGCTGCGCTACCCGCAGCCGTCACAATCCTGAGGCGATCCCGAGACGACCTCCACTGCGCTACCCGCAGTCGGGGACACGAGCACCGCCACTGTTTCCAGACTCGACGCCAGATTAAATGCGCGTTCCTCACACCAGGTTGGTCCCTCTAAACTCGTAGTAAAACCCACACTGTAGCAAACTGAACATTAACTAAAACTGGACAACTACAATTAAATTTACTTTTTCGCACCAGTAAAACGCTGCTCACTGTAGAAGTCGACCATCGGACAATTTTTCTGTGCATATAGGGTAGTGGTCGATCTAGGCTGATTAAACATCAAATCGTGACTCTGACAATTAGGGTAGCCCCGATAACCTAGAAACGAACCTAAATAGGATTTATTAAAAACGATGCCTGACACCGTCGCCGTGACACTGTTGCAGACGGACTTCCGCGGACGCGACGCCTGGACGCGACGCCCGGACAGACGACACACTCGCCATCCCAAGCAAGTGTATCTCACTTGTACTTTTGGCCGTGCTTAGGCCTTAGTTGGTTAGAACTGATAACTGTGAACAAAAAGTACCGGACGTGAAATGATAGCGTCTGGGACGACCCTTGACGGCGCAGACTTGACGACGAAGTCTGAGCCTGACAACAACAACTTTTGACATTGTAGGGCTATCATGTGTGTGCGTGTGTGTGGACACCCTAGAATAACCTTTCCCGTCCTGTCATGTCCCGTCACGTCTTGCACAGCCTGCGGGCAATAGGGCACTCTCCAAGCTAGAGAGAGTAATCCCTTGTACTGATTCACAGCCTGCGGGCAATAGGGCACTCTCCAAGCTAGAGAGAGTGATCCCTTGTACTGATTCACAGCCTGCGGGCAATAGGGCACTCACCAAGCTAGAGTGAGTGATCCCTTGTACTGATACACAGCCCAGAGGGCAATAGGGCACTCGCCAAGCTAGAGCGAGTGATCCCTTGTACTGTTTGTCTTGTCTTGTCTTCCTTGGGGTTTGGGGTTGGGTTAAGCGTGTGCACGGCAAGAGGGTCTGATCCCCCTCGAACCGTAAGGCGTGAACCCTTTCGTGTCTCACTTGTCTTGTCTCGTCTTGTCCCATCACGTCCCGACTTGTCTTGACACCTGTAGGTTAGTCCCGTAGTTGGTAGCACACGCTACGACTACTACTTGTTGCGCTTTACTTTCCTGCTGCGTTCTTCTTTTTTTGTTACTCAGTTATAACCCCAGCATGCTAATCAACCAGTAAATCGTTGTCTAAAAGTTGATACACTTGCAGTTTGGTCTAACCCTTTTTGTAGACCTTACCTGACATACAGTTCCTTCTTTTGGTGATGTACGTCAGGTGTTCAGGCAGAGTTAGTGGACGAGGCAGACTTACTGGAGTACGTGGAGCCGAGGACGTCGACCCAGAGTACGTGTCTGACGAGGACCAGACCTTGAGGTCTTTTAGTCATCACTTTCAGAGGTTATTGCTTTTAGTTTGCTTTTAGATAGTTTGTTGCCATGCTTAGGCTTCTTTTCTTAGATTTTGTACTCGCTGGATATTATACCTCTTATTGTTAATGAATGCAACTTTCTGTCTGTACTTCTTATTGTTTCGAACCTTATTTAATGCAAGAACCTGAAGTTTTTAAAAATGGTACCCCTACTGACGCTTATTGGGTCCGAGCTTCACAGCTCCGACCCAAGCGGGCTTAGTCACGCTTCGCCTCCGTCGTTTTGGGAAGCGGGGCGTGACAAATAGCGCGAGAGCGTGAGCTTGGTTCTACATTAAGTTGCGACTAGTTCACCTACATTCAAGCTTTGCAATATTGAGATTCATGATTCACAAGGATAAGTGACGGTTCGTAGTGGGGATTTCCTATCCCTAAACGCTTTATTATATTGAATTCTATTTGCTATTTGAACGATTGTGACACTATTATCAAAAACATTCCATTATTCCATCGATAGCTAGGTGATCAAAATAGAGTACTGTCAATTGTCCTCCCTGTGTTCGATACCCGCTCGTCACTACGTCGTGCGCTTGCGGTAAGACTACAGTCGTTTTCCGGGTGTATATCCAGGCGCGATCAACTGCAGATACGCTAGACATCTAAGATTTGACCAGCAGACATCTGACCTTCCCGACAAGGATGGAGATCCAACAAGGCATCAGAAGTCTGATCCTGGCAATTCTGCACAGATTGGATTGTGCAGCAAAATTTCAGCACTCTACCATGCTGCAAACATCCACCAACTTCTTTAACACACCATCAGTCCCACCATCAGCTCTACCCTAATCAGAACTCATTGGCCACTCCACGGCCTCTTTGTCGTCCCGAAAACCACGCCCTCCAACGCATCACCCAAACCACCAAATGAATCGAGCTCAAACAAGTATTGAGCTTGACGTGAGGAACGGTTGTAGTGAACATATCTGCGGGATTTTCCACTGTCTACGTATTGTTGAATATTGGGTCACCCATAATAGTTTTAATGATGAGCAACATATTTGATACTAATAATCTCTTGAATATAAGTGTAGATAATGAACATGCATGACGAAACATGCAAATCAAAGCAGAATGGATCCAACAAAAAACAGGACAATCAAAGGCATTCAAGACATGAATGAAGAGCAAGATTGCATCATGAAAGCTTCATATAATATTTTGTTTTGATGTAATTTTTATTTTAGTCTTGATAGCATATTAAAGTCTTTGTAAAGCTCTCACACACTTAGGATCACACAAAATATTTTTAAAATGTTTTATATGACATTTCATATATTTAAGAGTCGTAGCATATGTATCAAGACAGTAGCCGACTTATAAGAGTATATGAGTCGACTTGTAAGCTTGGTTGCATTCTAGAAACTACTAACTTCTGCATGAAGTCGACTCCTATGTTACAGGAAATTGACTTATATGGTCACTGGTTGACTAGTATTATACTAGTAGTCAACTTGCCAGCTCTAATTGACCTATAACGACTATTTTTCTACCCATTAGATGTGGTGTTGGTCATTCTGCTGAATAGGTTTGAGGGTTATATAGGGGGTTGCTACTAAAGTAATTACCAACTTTATTGATCATATTAAGTAAAAATCAATTTAAAAGAATAAAGCTTTTAAAGAAAACCCCTCTCTTCTTTGGCCCATGTTTAAAAGAGTTTTCACATTCTTTTTTGGTCAAGTTTCTTGATCTCAAAGATCATTATTTGCTTATCATTTGGAGATCATCTTTATAGCCACAACACAACACATGAGCTTCAATTCAAGGATATAGGTTAAAGAGGCGTAAGTACTTTTCTTCTTTAAATGTGTTTTGTTCTCATTAGAGGGGTGTTGTCTCATTGAAGTCGTATTTATCAATATTGAACGTGTTTGTTCTATTTGAAACGTGTTATAAATCCTTAGTCTCATTGGAGACATATTTATTGGATTTATGTCAAGTTGAGGATGTGTGGCTGGACTAGAATACAAGTGGTACCTGAACCAGGATATATCATTTGTCTCTCTTAATGATTGTTTGATTGAGTATTTACAATTATTTTAAGCTTTCGCATTACTCGTATCATACATACATACATACATATACATGTGTGTGTATGAGCTAATATTGCTTCACCTATTTCATATTCATGTTTAGTTTCAACAACTGCTTTAGCCCTGTGAAATAAATTTAGTTCAAATCTAAATGAAATTGACTTTCAAAATTGTTAAGATCAATTACATTTTGAAGCTTTTCAAAATCTCTAGAGAACGCATTAAGTCTTCAAAATTGTCTAGAACATGAAACTTGTAAATCATGTAAATAGTTCTAAAGATGCTTAAAGAAATGAATAATTAATATCCATATTAATGTGCTCTCCTTGGAAGCTTTTGCCTTGTATTGTGCTAGAAGCATAAAGAAGTTTAGGTACATGATATTACAAGACTATTAATAGGAGATGAGTGCCAACAACTTGGAATCAAACAACCCAAGCAAAGGAACACAAACAATTGTAATGCAAGTGTTGAAGTATGGATTCTCGATGGGCCAGATCAAGCCGTTGAGTGCCAAAACTGATCCCCAGGAACGAGCATCCCGCAACAGGTTAAGCCCGCATAGGTCAGTTTCGTCGGGCTGTCCTCCTTCTCATATACCTGAAACAAAGAAACAAAGGCGTCAGAAGTCCTGGGGGCGCAACCCCCGGGTTTGGGAGGCGCCCCTCCCGGCTTCCCTTCAATCTCTAAGTCAAGCGAGATAATAGGACAAAAGTAGGTGAAGGGCATAAGATAGCCCGTGTGTAACGAATCATATGTTGAGCATGGTTGTACTCATGGCCATTAAGGTTTGAAAGATAGAGATGTCTTACTAGGGTTTGAGGACCCAAAGAGAGCATACCTTGCGGAGGGGGTTCCCTCCTATTTATATAGCGGCCACATGCCAAGGTATGCTTACCACGTGTAAAGCTGCAAACTCATGGGCACAACCGACTTCGTATATAGGAGGTGGCCAACCGTGTCTGCAGATAAAACAAGTATTGAATGCCAATTGCACTTGGAGAGAAAATGTTGATCGCTTGCCTGAAATTGGGCCACGTAGGTGTCGTGGGCCTGGCTGGGCCGTTGAACGCTGGCCTTGAGTAGCGACGGCATCCTGAGGATGTGGGGAAGCAAATCACAAACCCTAAGGTCGGGTTTTCCCGTAGGGCTGTGCCAAGGTCGGATCTGGTCAACCTCTAGAGCCAGGTTGGAAGGTCCCTACTGATGGGTCTGTGGTTTGCTTTCCCACATCCTCAGGATGACATTGCTGCTCGAGGCCAGCCCTCAGCGGCCCAGCCTGGCCCACTACACCGACGTGGCTCAATTTCAGGCAAGCGACCATCTTTCTCTCCTAGTGCAATTGGCATTCAATACAGGTCTTATCTGCAGACACGGTCCTTCACCTCCTCTGAACGAAGTCGGCTGTGCCTAGGAGTCTACAGCTTTACATGTGGCAAGCATACCTTGGCACATGGCCTCTATATAAATAGGAGGGAACCCCCTCCGCAAGGTATGCTCTCTTTGGGTCCTCGGACCCTAGCAAGACTTCTCCATCTTTCAAACCCAGCTCATGCGCCACCAAACACATGCTATCTTACGCACATCACCTCCTTTTCTCCAACAATCTCGTCTGACTTAGGCATCAAAGTGAAGACGGGAGGTCCTCCCCAACCCAGGCGCCACACCCCCGAGACCTCTGGCGCCTTTCTTTCTTCATTTCAGGTAGTGTGGACAAAGGACAGTTTGACGAAACCAACCTGTCCAGGCTCAACCTGATATGGGATTACTCATCCCTGACAACCAGTCCAGGCACGAACGGCCTGATCCGGTCCAACGAGAATCCAGCATCAACAGTTGGTGCTAGAAGGAGTACATTGTGACAACACCTGCCGTGTGGCTCTTAAACCAGCATCTACGTGCAAATCTTCTTCAAATCTCATCTCAAATCTGCGATACCCCCAACTTCGGCTGGGACCATCCCTCTCCCTCAGATCTCATCCTTGTAGACATCTTAATCTACGAAACACCACTCAGCGTCTTCTTCATCCAGCCTTTCAATGGAGAACCCCAGTACTCGCAATTCCAAGTATTTGTGGACTACCCTATGTTTGATTCTTTCACAAGCCACTCTCCGTGGGACGATCTCAGTGGTTTCCAAATAGTTTGTTCATTCACAAGTTACGCCCAATGAGGACGGTCTATGCGGTTACACCCACGACCGGCTCCCTAACAGGATCCACTCCACAAGGACGGTCCTAGCTGTTACAACCAAGGATCAGCTCAACTGTATTCCACAAGGACAGTCTCGACAGTAGACACCCTAGAACAGCCTCGGGGATCAGCATGCCTAAGCTCCTGATGCGACCCAGCACTCGGGGCCAACCTTCTGTTCAAATCGACAGACCTCCCCGACCGAACTCCAGAAGTAAACAAGGCTAGCCACAGTAGTCTAGTCCCAAGCAACACGGGCTGGGTCCCCCCAACGGTGTTGTCTCCAGCAAAGCCCCCAGTTCAGGCTAGGGCTCCATTCGACCCGACCTCAGCAATCCAACGGGGTGAGTTCCAACAGCATCCTTTCTCTGCTTCAACAAAAGTACCTAGCTCAAGCTAGGGCCCCCGATGGTCCCACATCAGTGACCTAGCGAGAATCCATGCATCAACAGCAAGTGCAACGCAAAGAGTGCTCAAAAGTTGTTAGCTCAATAATAGCATGCTAAAGTAATATTAAAAGGTTCAAATGACAAAAGCAGAAGTTAAGTGCTCTAAAGAAGTTAAGGGCTCTAAGTAAGAGCTGAAATCTAAAAACTTCACTAAGTAATTGCCAGAGATGTTTGTGCCATATGCCAACAAAACATTGGAGTTTAGCTCAACATTGATAGGAAAGTGAGTTGATATATCTATATTACAATTGAGAGCAGATTTTGAATTTGTCCTATGTGGCAATGTCACATCAAATTTTGGAGGGAAATTTTTGGGTTGAAGAGAAATTTGTTGGAAATACACAAAAACATTGAAATTATGAATAGCCTTTTAATATTAGTTATGAAAAAAATGTTGTGCACACACACAATCTCATCTTGGAAACGGATGCGAGCTATGGGAGAATGAACGCGGGAGATGCTGCCAACTCATTGATCCGCGTTGCAAAACCCTGTAAAAGTTCGATCCCATCTGCTGATATTTCAGTGGAAACTAATAATTATTGATGTTTGTTTAAAATTAGTGGGTCCAAAATTTTTAAATGAACAGTGTCCCACGGGCACGGGTTATATGTATATGAAATTCGGCGCCCGGGCCGAAGGCGCCCGGGCCGAAGGCGCCCGGGCCGAAGGCGCCCGGGCCGAAGGCGCCCGGGCCGAAGGCGCCCGCGCCGAAGGCGCCCGCGCCGAAGGCGCCCGCGCCGAAGGCGCCCGCGCCGAAGGCGCCCGCGCCGAAGGCGCCCGCGCCTAAGGCGCCCGCGCCTAAGGCGCCCGCGCCTAAGGCGCCCGCGCCTAAGGCGCCCGCGCCTAAGGCGCCCGCGCCTAAGGCGCCCGCGCCTAAGGCGCCCGCGCCTAAGGCGCCCGCTAAATTTTTTAACGATGATTTGTTGTTCCGCGCCTAAGGCACCCGCTCCGTTCGACGCGGGCTAAATTTTTTAACGCTGATTTTTTGTTCCGCATCTAAGGCACCCGCTCCGAACTTGTTGTTTTACGTCGAGTTTGTTGTTCTGCGCCGAAGGCACCCACGTCGAATTTGGTGTTCTGTGTCGAAGGCGCATGCGCTGAATTTGTTATTCCGCGCCGAAGGCGCCCGTGCCATTTTTTAACGCTGATTTGTTGTTCCGCGCCTAAGGCACATGCGTCGAAATTGTTGTTTTACGTCGAATTTGTTGTTTTGCGCCAAAGGCACCCACATTGAATTTGGTGTTCTGTGTCGAAGGCGCATGCGCTGAATTTGTTGTTCAGCACCGAAGGCACCCACGCCGAAGGTGCCTGTGCCTCTAACTATTGTAAGCTAATTTGTTTTCTTTTAAATTTTGGCTTTGAAAAAAAAAATTCGCGGAACAAAGATTTCGCAAGGAAAAATCTTAAATGAACCGTGCCCGCGGGCACGGGTTATGACTAGTTGTTAAATATAATTGAACCCGAGACTCCAACAGAGGTTTCTCTTTTTTCATCGAATCAGGTTTCTATGATTATTAGCATATATTTGCCAGTTTAATATATCTATTTTGCAACAAGCTGAGACTACCTTTTATATGATGAAAAAATTGACATTAAAGGATGTACTGAATGATATTTGGTGATTTAACGTTACATACAATTCTCTCTCTAATGACTGCATCCAGTCATTTATCAAATGTGTGCAATATATCAGCAAGTTCAATCTCTTCGTTTACCAAATGAAATGGTTAGTTATGGTTCATTATTGCAAAACAAGGGAATGCATGGACTTACACGACCTAAGTCTCGATATTTGGAAACCAAGGAGTGAGCTCGTTTAATTCCAATACCAGAAACAGAAGGAAGAAAATCACAGCCAGCTAAAACGCACATGCCTGTCAGAAACAAGTGAAATTAGAGCTAAAAACATTGCATACAGAAGGATTCTCAGCTACATAAATATGATTGGTGACAGACAAAACGGTATCACAGAAATAGGACTTTGCCCATTAAGTGCAAAGAAAGCAACCCGTGCTTCTTTGCAAACACTGTATGAGGGAATCCAAATAAAGATACATAATTCGATATGGAAGAAATAAAAGTGTAGAAAGTAATGCAACGAAAAATCAATCAAGTTAGATGCAAATTTGCAACGTCAGGTTGATGTAAAACATTAGTGAAAACATTTTAAAGCCGTTAAGATGCAACAAGGCTTGTAATTTATAAACCTATTAGATATAAGCAGAACTTGACACTGGATCAACAAAGGCATTACTGTCATGCACCAGAACCAAGATGACATGGAGTGACTTCGGTAAGCTTCAAGTTATCATATCTAATATTTTCTATTAGAATTAGAACATGTGCTAAACATAAATCATGCATGTGCTTAATTAATATAGTGTATATATGAATGTATCATGTGAACATGTCCTCAGTGCCTTGAATAGTGAATATAGATTTATAATATATGCCTAATTTATCTACAATAAATAAGACATAAGAAGAGGTGACTAATCATGTTATCCACATTCTTTCCTGCTTCTGTAATATTTTCTCCTCTACCATAGTACCAAAGCATACGGTCTAGAGCTTGATAGTCTTCATATCATCCATAAGCTGTTGGGGTTTATATATGGGCGCACAACTCATCAACCTCCACACTGGTATGATATTGTTCACTTTGGGACTTCACAAGACATGCATGGTTTTGTTCTTGGGCTCTCCCCAAAAACCGCATAACAATGGAGATTCAATTCCATATGTATTCCCATACCAATGGTTTTGTTCTTGGGCTCTCCCCCAAAAACCGCATATCTCACAATTTTCCACCTCAGACATAAGTCACACCTTGATTAATCAACTTGATACGTTCATAGGATGGAGACGCGGCGATCACATCCGTAACCAATCAAGTTCATCCTTCAACAGGTGACCCACATCTACTCGATCAAGTCACATCTTCACTGCACGGGAGCAGACGCCTTACGTAAAGTCCAAATCATTACTCGAGAGCTCAATTCCACATGGCAGATCGAAACCACATGGCACCTTGGCAACTCTCGGTAGCTCCCGCTTTCTACACAAGAGGGCCCTAATTCCACATCGGCTAAGTTAGGTTTCTGACTCTGATACCACTTGTTGGGGTTTAAATATGGGCGCACAACTTATCGACCTCCACACTAGTATGATAATGTTCACTTTGGGCATTCACAAGGCATGTATGTTTTTGTTCTTAGGCTCTCCCCAAAAAGCCACATACCAATAGAGATTCAATTCCATATTTATTCCCCTCCAACTCCCCTTGTCTAGCCAATGTGGGACTATTTTTGATACCTCACATAGGCATGTGATGGGCCATGCTCGTATGGTGTGTGTGTGGCACTTTGAGATGCTACTTATCACCTACACCTATCCTACTTCCTTGCTATAATACTACTACCATTCATTCTAAAGTAGCAATATTGTAGCAAAATAACAGTAGTGGTGCAGTGCTAGAGTAGCATTATCAATACTGTGATAGAGTAGCGGTACTGCAAAGAATATAGTAGTACTATACTATAGTAACAATACCTTAAAGACTATAGAGATATTGAAGCATGGTAGCAGAAATGTAAGAAGAAAGCATAATATGTGTTGGTGATAAGTAGCATCTTTATCTTAATATGTCACTATGCACACGCCATATGAGCATGAACCATTGCAGTCATATGAATTATATGAAGACTATTAAACCTTAGATCGTATGCTTTGGTACCATGACAGAAAAGAGAAAAATAATAAAGAAAACGAGATGAGCTTAATTAACCATCTCCTTATATATTATTTATAATAGGTGACTTACATGTGTTACAAATATAGCTCCACCATCAATGTACTAAATAAAGATATGTACACATGATATATTGTATCTAGACACTATACTAATTAAGCGCGTAATTGATTCATGTTGAATATGTTCCGGTTTAATATTCTCGTAATTCATATAATTAATCTAGACACTATATTAATTGATTCATGTAATTCATGTGTAACGTGTGTTCTAATCCAACATTAATAAATATGTAAGGTATCTCAATTACATTTTAGATAAGATAATATTTTTCTTCTTTTTCTCTCATTTCACCTTTTTAGGAATAAGACAACTTAGACAATCGTTTGTATTTCAAGAAATTTGCAACGGCAGATTTTTTACCCCCAAAGCAATGGAATGACAAGAGCAAATGCACAAAAATTATCATTGTGTAACTAAAACGGATTCTTCTTTCATTAAGGGTTAAAGGTTTAAGGTATTAAATATAATGATTAAATATAATAGAGACCAATGGATGTTGAGGAAATTTCTTTCTTTTTGTTATTCATCATGCACAACGGATATTAGCATATTTACAATGTTACCAGCATACTTTATCTACCCAATCAAGGTCGTAAATGTGAATCTTGCCTTGAGTAACCAGTTTTTATATGGCCTTTTTAAAAATAATAGAATTTTGATTTCATGCCAATTGAAAGAAATAAAATTTGTTGGTGTTTTGGGAAGATGCCAAAATTTTGAAAGTGTGGAATGCTTTGTTTGTTAGACATCACGATTTGTTCGATGAAAGTTTATGTGCATTCTCTGTTGTGTGCAACGGTGCGAATGCTTTGGACCGTCGGACAATCTGGTGGTGAGAGGACGAGCAAGAACACCAAGAGCACAATAAAGATTGAATCTTAAGACCATCGGACGACCAAGGGAAACACTCAATAGCTTTTATTCAATGGGAGAACAAAAATACAACTCTTTTATCTTCTCAACGAAGAAGAAGCACTCAAGATCTCCCTAAAAGCTCTCAATACAATCTTTAAATTGCCTCTCCCAATGGCGGCTCCAAGCTCTTTCACTTTCTCAATGCATGCACTCTCGATTAAAACCCTCTCACAAGTTCCCCTTTAATAATCTCTGGGAAACAACCGAATTCTACTGGGAGATGAACTCTAGTTCAAATAGAATTCTATGTAGAGAATAATTCGATCTCAAATAGAATTCTATTGTGAGAGCAACTCTAACTCAAATATGATTCTGCGTTTTGTAGTCGACGTCTCTAAACTGCCAAGCTCTCGAGCTTGCAATCTGCGAGAGCCAGGCTGTCGAGTTAACGAGCTTCTAAGCTGTCGAGAATCGAGCTGTTGATCCTCCGAACTAAGGATTCATGGTTATAGAAGTTAGCACAGCTCTGAATCCCTGTATTTGGCCGTGCAAGGCTAGATACAATGGACCCATGGCACAAACAAACTAGCCACTACTTGCCTGCAAATCTCCATGCTCCTGTAGCGCTTCAAATTGAGCCAACTTTCACAAATCTTTACCTTGGAGAGATTTGGGCCTATATCACACAATCTACCCTCAATGCTCGCCCTCGGCAAGAATCATCTCGTGTTCCCTTCAACTTGCCCCAAAGAGCTCACCTGACTCCTCCAAGCCTCTATTCTCCCACCAGGTCTCACCGAACTCCTACGAGCCTCAATGCCCCCACCGGGGCTACCATCGACATCATCTCGAAACAATGTTGAGCAAATCCAAGTAATGCTTGAACTTGACTCCAAATACGACTTTTAACAGCACGTCCGTTAGGTTGTCTTCCATTGAGATCAACAGTAAGTTGGTGTCGTCGTCTTCGTCTGTCGGGTTGTCTTCCATTCAGATCTTCAGTTAGTTAATGTCGTCCTCTTCTTCACCCACGTAGTCACGAACAAAGTGGTATCTCACATTGATATGATTGGTGTGTGATGAAAAACTAGGTTCTTTGCTAGGTGTACCGCACTTTAACCATCACATTGTAGGTCATACTTCTCTTGATACATCCATGTCGTCCACCAAGCACATGAGCCATATCGTCTCTTTTATTGCTTCAGTCAATACCATATACTCTGCCTACGTAGTAAGCAAGGCCATCGTAGACTAAAGAATACTCCGCCAACAAAGCGAAGCTGCTGACAGTGTGAAAACATAGCCCTTAGTATATCTTTGCCCATCAAAATCGCATGTAAAATCGGAATCGACATATCCTACTACAAGCGGACCATCATCACATCGGCTATATGTCAATTCCACATCAATGGTGTAATTGATATATCTTAATATCCACTGCACTATGCCAATGTACATTCTCTGCATTGTGCATGTATCGGCACATCATGTTCACCACATGTGATAGTTCGGGTCGCGTGCACACTATGGCTTACATTAAGGCACCTACCCAATAGCATATGGTATACTCTTTATAAACTTCATTTCTTTCTCGTTCTTCAAACAATGCTTTGCATAAAGTTTAACGTGAGGTGCAAGCAGAGTAGCAACGGTCTTCATACTTTAACAACCAAACTTCTGAATAATAGTCTTCAAGTAGCAGCTTTGTGAAAGATGTACAATACATCTACTTCGGTCTCGGTAGATCTCCATGCCAAGAATTCTTCGTGCTTTGCCTAGATCCTTTATCTCAAACGCACAACTCAACTCCTTTTTCAATCTTTAAATCTCTACTTTATTTGTAGACTATATGCACATGTCATCAACATAAAGTAAAAGATATATGAATGACTCAGCGTCTAGTCCCTGAAAGAACATACAATGATCATAAGGACTCTGTAAATACCCTTGATCCTCCGTCATGAAGCGCTCAAACCACTTGTACCACTATCTAAGTGATTATTTCAACCAATAGAGACTTCATCAATCTATATGCAAGTACATCGCCTCTCTCGTTGCCATTGGGTTAAGACACACACACACACACACACACACACACACACACACATATATATATTCTTCTAGCTCCCATTGTAAGAATGCGGTTTTGACATCTAGTGCACCAACTAAAGGTCGAGTTCTACAGCCAATGCTAATATGATCGAAATAGAATGATGCTTGACCACTAAAGAGAAAACCTCGTTATACTCAATGCCTTCTTCTGAGCATATCCTTTCGCAACAAGTCTAGCTTTGAAGCGAATATCTCATCTTCGGCTCCATCCTTCTTGTTGTAGACTTACTTACACCCAATCGATTTCTTTCCACTAGAAAACTCCATCAATTCACATGTATCGTTTTTTCATAATGATTTCATCTCTTCATCCATTGTTTTTCATCACCTCTTTGGGTCTTCAGAATGCTCTGTGTTTTTGTATGAATTAGATATATCAATACTAACTGCGGAGAAAGCAAATGAGACCATCTATATGTATATCTTGCAGGTCATCATATCTCATGTCTAGTCTCGAAACCGCAATGGAATCCATCTGCAATGCAATATATAGAAAAGGTGTAGCTCCATCATCCGAACATATTGATGTGTCATTATATTCCACATTTTATCTAAATAATTACACGTCAAAATGATTGCTCATTTACATATTTCATACGCTTTTCCGCTATTATTTGGAATAATATGACTTTCGGAGCATTTTTATCCATTTCAGGGATTTGGGGCGATATTGGAGCAATTTGGAGTCAATAAGACGATTGGCGACGTGAGAGCACCAATGAGACTCATAATGACATGCTCGAGGTGCCAAAGAAGAATACTGGAGCAAAGAAGGGGTAAGAGAGAAGGTCGCTTGATCGAGCTATGATGCGGCGAAGGAATCGAGCGACCCGAAGTGCTGGAAACAGGACAGCCGTGCACTCTTTTAAAATCTGCTATCACCTGAGACTTTTAAGTATTTTTCTGATATTTTTTCCAAATAGTAGACTTCGAGAAGGTTCCAACGCCACCAAGAACGCACCAATCGGAGGTCGGATGAGCTCTGGGGAATTTCTGCAAGCTGATGTTGCAGTGTTGAATTCTGTTTTTGGCCTCATACTCGACTGAGCAACCTCCTACTCGACCGAGCAACCACCTACTCGGTCGAGCAGAGTGACAAATGATGCTGAAATCTGTTTTTGGCCTCCTACTCGACCGAGCAACCTCTTACTCGACCAAGCAGAGTGACAAATGCTGTTAAATGCTGCCAAAATCTATTTTTCGACCACTACTCGACCGAGCAGGACTTGCTCGACCGAGTCAGATGACGACTCGACCGAGCAAAGCCTACTCGGGCCGAGTAGACAGAACGACATTTTTTTAAGAAGGTCGATCCACAGACAGACTCAACCGAGCAGTTACATACTCGACCGAGCAGAGTGACAACTCGACCGAGCAGGCTTTACTCGGCCCGAGCAAGCAGGGCGGGGTTTTGGACGACGGATCCATATTTTCTGACGACTCGACCGAGCAGCTTCCGGCTCGGACCGAGTTGCCGTGGGCCCAGGGTGTAAGTTGCGTCCAGATCTTCTCTAAGGCACTATTTGGAGAGAGTTTCTGAGGGGGATATTAGGAGGGCAGTCGTCATTCTTTTAGGTGGGAACTTTTGTATACTTTTTGGGGAGTTTAGATCTTTTTTGAGAGTTTTTTAGAGACAATCTTTTGGGGAGTTAGGCCTTAGGCCCCTCCTTTGTATCAAGATAAGTACTTTTGTCTCTTTAATTCTATTGGCTATTTCTTTGTGATTTTTTATTGAATATCTTTTTGATGCATGCTATGATGAATTCTCTTGCTATTATCGAATCTTCTATTGCTATCATGCATGAGTAATTCCATCTAGGGATAAGGGATTAGCCCATGGATCTTAGGATTAAGATGTAAAGTTGGGATTTTTATGACGTGTTGAATATAAATGGGGTTGTATTTTGGTTGATCTAGCAAAATCCCTAGGGAAACTCATATTGAGATCGTGCCCATGGTCGGTGGAATCGATTAGCTTAAGGAGTATCTTACGGATTTAATTAGGGAGTTAATGAATCCAACCAAGGCTCGTGACCATGCCCGGCTCTTGCCTTGAGGGGATCCACCGACGAACTATAAGACTACATTGACGGCTACCGCCATTGCGTCAATGAGAGCCACCGAAATACCTCAAAACTCTAACCCACGAGAGTGGTATGAGTTGAGAGCATTCGAACCACGAAAGTGTTAAGATTATTGTAGATCCTTAATGCACATATCGTATGCATCTATCGCGTGAGCGGTGTGAATACGGTATGTTAGATTCATGATGCCTAGACACATGAATTCACTTCCTAGATGCTACAACCCCCAATTAAACCAACGCAACGTAGAAGTCTTAACCGAGCATCGACGTCCGACGGTCCTAGCGACGAGTCGTAAAGCCCTAATCTTTTATATTTTCTTTCTTTCTTTCTTTGTGTGGAATCCCCTATTTGCGACGTTGAGTGACACAACCTTCGCATCCATCACCATTACAACATTCCATACTCCACATCTGCCAATAAACCCGTAATTCTAACTCAACCTAGGAGTAGATAGGTAGTATAGCACCGCTTTCCCGTGTTCGATGCCTGTTTGCCACTATACCGTGCGCTTGCGGTTAGACGACATCGTTTCGGAGTTGATTCCGGGCTGATCACATATACCACCAATGTCACCATCTATCTGTGGTGTATCATCTATAGCCTTTGGTAAACTCTGGATAAAGTCTGTAGCCATTATAGCAAGAACCTTTGACATGAGCATGTCATCAACATAAAGTAGAAGATATAAAAATGACACATCGTCTAGTCTCCGAAAGAACACACAATGATCATGGGGACTCTGTAAATACCGTTGATCCTTCGTCATGAAGCGCTCAAACCGCTTGTACCACTATCTAAGCGATTATTTCAACCAATAGAGAGACATGCTCATTCTGTATGCAAGTCCATCGCCTCTCTCGTTGCCATCGGTTGAGACATATATATCTCTTCTTCTAGCTCCCCATGTAAGAATGCGGCTTTGACATCTAGTGCACCAACTCAAGGTCGAATTGTGCAACCAATGCTTATAGGATCCAAACAAAATGATTATTGATCACTAAAGAGAAGACCTCATTGTACTCAATGCCTTCTTCTGATGATATCTTTTCGCACAAGCCTAGTGTTAGACCCGCGGGGTCTAAACCGCCGGCCCATCTTGGGCCGGCCCATGTGGGCCGGCGGGTGGCTATTTGCGCGCGCCCCCTCTCCCCCTAGAAACCCTAGTTTCTTCTATAAATACGGGCTAGCCGTCATTAGGGATTTTGATGCTTGATATTTGGAGATTTCTCTATTGAGCGTCCTAGGAGTAGTTCTAGATCTAGACGAGTGCGGACGTCCTCTAGGCGTCTTGGGAGGAGAATACACCTTTTTGTATTCAATTATCTTGTTTTTGCTATTGTTTTCTCAATAAAAATCCTATCTTTTGTTGGTTCCTAACAATTTTGGTATCAGAGCTCCTAACAATTTTGGTTCCTAACAATTTGCACAAATGATGGCGACCCTAAAGCAATTGACGGTGAACAACAAAGAGGAAGAAAACCCTAATTTGGGGAAAAAGGCGGCACCTTTGAAGAAGGAGAAGGAGAAAGTTGGAAGCTTTGTCCCAAAAAGTGATTTTTTGGTGGAGGATTTGGCCGACGATGAGGACGAGGAGCTGTGGAGGGGTGATTATCGAGAAGAAGTTAGGCGAAAAGCCGCGGAAGCCCAAGGAAGGACCGGCAACCACAACGAACCCCGCGCGAGGGCACACGAAGACGGCGGGGGGCTACGGAGACCCTCCCAGGGGGTCGCCGGCCCCCAGGAACTCCGAGCGACCCCGGCGAACCTCCCCTGGGGTCGTCGGCGAACCCCCCCCCCCACCTTGGGGGGGCTGCTGGGGCCCCCAGGACCACCGGGGGGGTCCGGCGAACCCCCCCTGGGGTCGGCCGGGGGCGCCGAGCCCTTCTGGGGCTCCGACGGCCCCCGCCGACCCCCGGGGGGGCCGCTGGGGCCCCCAGGATGCTCGGGGGGGCCCGGCGAACCCCCCCTGGGTTCCGCCGGGGGCGCCGAACCCCCCTGGGGTTCCGGCGACCCCCGCCTACCCCAGGGGTGACCGCGGGGGCCCCCGTGACCCTTCCAGGCAGCGCACCGAGGCAGCAGCGGCTTTTGGCGGGGATTGTGGGGTTTTTCCGCAAGATCCGCCACGGCGAGAGGCTCCGGCACGTGTTTTCGAGGAGGAGTGGGGACCCGGGGATTTTCAGGAGAACGATGACTATTATCGGGACCCTCCCGACCCCCGCTTTGACGACGGAGGGTGGCAGCCACCGCCCCACCGCCAGGAGAGGCGCACCGCAGACACCGGAGGGAGGTTCGGAGACTACCAGGAGTGGCCAGAGGAGGATGTTGGAGCAGACGCGGGGCACCGAGACCGAGGGGACTATGGGGGTCGCGGAGGAGGGCCACCCAGGCGTTACGAGACCATGGACGAGAGGCGACAGCACTACCGTCCGCGTCACAGAGACGATGGGAGGCCCGAGCAGGGGCACTTTGGAGGGGATTGCAGAGTCCGGAAGCTGAAGATGCCGATTTTTTCTGGGGAGGATCCACACGCCTGGCTGTTCACGGCAGAGAGATATTTCGCGGCGCATCACATGACCGAGGCCCAGAAGCTGGCGGCGGCGGCCATCTGCATGGAGGGGCGAGCTTTGGGGTGGTTCCAGTGGAAGGAGAGGAGGCAGCAGATCCAGAGCTGGGAGGAGCTGAAGGACATGGTTCTGGAGAAGTTTCGAGACCCCCGCTTGGGGAACTTACATGAGCAGCTATTTGCCCTCAGACAGGAGGGGCCGGTGCGGGAGTACATCGAGAAATTTGAGACGCTGGCAGGACGAGTTCATGGGGTGTCGGACGAGTCACTGGAGGGCTCCTTCTTGAAGGGGCTACGTCCTAGTCTTCGAGCTGCGGTAAGGCCATACAAGCCTCGAGGGCTTTCAGAGGTCATCGAGATGGCGCAGATGGTGGAGGACTCCCAAGCTGAGGATAGGCGATGCGGAAGCGGCTACAGTGGGCAGATGCAGCGGATCACCACGACTGGGATAGGCGGAGCAGGGGTCCCTACTGAGACAGTTCAGACAGGAATTGAGAAGACAGGGGAGCCGACCCCGCTACCAGCTGGGGGCCCATTCCGACGGATGACCGATGCGGAGATGAGGGAGAAGCGACAAAAGGGACTCTATTTTAGATGCGACGAGCGCTTCTCTCCCGGACACCGTTGTGTGGATCGGAAGCTGCAGGTTTTGATCACGGAAGCAGACGAGGATGATGGCTTGGAGGACGAAGGCATTGGAGGGGAGGACGATTCCCACTCGGAGTAGCACCGCCGGTACTTACACCACCTTGAGGACAAGGTGGTTCTTTGGGGGGGAGTATTGTTAGACCCGCGGGGTCTAAACCGCCGGCCCATCTTGGGCCGGCCCATGTGGGCCGGCGGGTGCTATTTGCGCGCGCCCCCTCTCCCCCTAGAAACCCTAGTTTCTTCTATAAATACGGGCTAGCCGTCATTAGGGATTTTGATGCTTGATATTTGGAGATTTCTCTATTGAGCGTCCTAGGAGTAGTTCTAGATCTAGACGAGTGCGGACGTCCTCTAGGCGTCTTGGGAGGAGAATACACCTTTTTGTATTCAATTATCTTGTTTTTGCTATTGTTTTCTCAATAAAAATCCTATCTTTTGTTGGTTCCTAACACCTAGCCTTGAAGCGAACATCTCCATCTTCGGCTCCATCCTTCTTGGTGTAGACTTACTTACACCCAATCGCTTTCTTTCCACTAGGAAGCTCCATCAATTCACATTTACCATTTTTCCAGAATGATTTCATCTCTTCATCCATTACTTTTCTCCACCTCTTTAAGTCTTCAGAATGTTATATGTTTTTGTATGAAGTGGATATATCAATACTAACTGCAGGGAAAGCAATTGAGACCATCTATGTATATCTTGCAGGTCGCCATATCCGCATGTCTCTATAGGCTCCACCGTCGGTCCATGTCCATTCAATAATACGGACTCGTCGAACGTCGCATCTCTGCTCAAGATCATTTTCCTCTATCTCGTACACCACAGCTTATATCATTTGACATCAAGCTTAAGAAGATGGATTTCTTGGCTCTAGCCTCAAGCTTATCCTCCTTCACCGCTTAATAGGCAGGACATCCACATATATGCAGAGAATCATAGTCGAAAACTAGCTTGTCCGATCACACCCCCAAAGAAAGTCTTACATCCAAAGCTGAAAAAGGTATCATGTTGATCAGATAGCTAGCATGTTGATCAGATATGCCGCATACGCCAGGGACTCTGCCTAAAATTCCTTTCTTAGGTCGACGGTAGATAACATGTGTCGATCCTTCTCCAGCAAAGTCTGATTCATACTCTCGGCTACTCTATTTTGCTACTGTGTACCACTAACTGTGAAGTGTCTTTGAATCCCACTCTTCTGCAATACTCCTAAAATTGGTCCGACATATACTCTCAACCTTGTCGCTGCAAAGTCTTTTGACTTTCTTGCCAATCTGCTTCTCAATTAATGTCTTCCATTCTATAACTTACTCAAAACCTCGTCTTTAAACCTTAGAGGAAACACACATACCATGCATGAGAAATCATCAATGAAAGACACAAAATAGTGTTTGCATCCCAATGAGACCATCCTCGTCAGCCCCCATGCATCGGTGCAGACATAGTCAAGCACTCTCTTTGTATTGTGTATGGCGGTCCCAAAAGATGAACGTGTCTTTTGCTGAAGACACAATGATCACAGAACTCAATCCTCCCGGTCTTAGCTCCTTGTATGTGATCTCCCTTGATGAGCTTTTGTAGAGTTTTCTCTCCAACATGCCATAGACGCATGTGCCAAAGTAATGGATCATTTTTGTCGACCTCATGGAAGAGTGTTGCAGTGTTAGTCACCACCGAGTCATCCCAGTAGTTGAGGTTACCTCTATGCTTACCTTTCATTAAAATCATTGCTCCTTGAGTCACCTCAAAACTCCGTTCTCCATGGTCACTCTACACCCCTTGACTTCAAATGATCCAAATGATATGATGTTTCGCTTTAGGTCGAGAACATAACGTACCTTGTCGATGTCCCGTATGACTCCGTCACCCATCGTGATCTGAATTGTGCCAATGCATGTACACATGCAAGCTCAATCATCTTCAAGTAGGACCGAACCCTTACCGCCATATGAAAGATCGTAAAGTACCCTCTATGTAGCGACATATAAAAGCAGCATCCGGAATTAAGCACCCAACTTTCTGATGCCATCCCGTCCGAAGCACCAACCAATACCCACTCATCAACCTCAACGTCCTTGAAGATGTTTGTGGTGGTATCGTGCATCTTTTTCACCTTTGGACAATCGTTGACCCAATGTCCTTTCTCTTTGGCAAAAAGCACATTGGTCTTTTGCTAAGTCCTTGCAAAGAGGTCATCTGCTCCTGTCGGACCTGTCCCTAGACTTGGATAAGAAATACCTTGTGCGCCCTCCACCCCTCTCATTGTTTCGTCCTCTTACCACAATAAAAGTTGTGTGACCTCGGCTTCTTGTGCCCAGCTCGTCGTTCTTTCGGAATTCATTGTTTGTAAAAGCATTGGACACATCTTCAAAAGTGATTGAATTCTTACCGTATATAATGACCGAAACAATATGCTCGTATTCTTTGGGTAGAGAGTTGAAAAGAATCATCACCTTGTCTTCATCATCGATCTTAATATCAACATTCCTTAAATCGGTTAAGAGCTTGTTGTAGTAATCAAGGTGTTTTTCAATAGATATTCCATTTTCTAGCTTCGAAGCAAATAATCTCTTCTTCATGTGCAAGCGATTTTGGATGTTCTTCTTCATGTATTTATTTCCGAGCTCTTCTCAAAATGTCTTAGCGTAGTTCTCCTACATGAAAGGATACGTCTTCTCTTTTGTCAAATACAGTCGGATCGTACCACACGCGTTCCGATTCAAAGTCATCCACTGTGTCCAATATGTCGTCGGCTTTTCATCCAATGATATGTATGGACTGAGCTGGTTTAAGACATCTAAAACCTCGCATCACCACATCACGAAGTCGATCTTCCCATCAAACTTCGCTATCTCAAACTTCATGTTGGACACGATCATCCGAACAGCTAGAGGTTGCTCCTTGGAGTTCGTCTTCAGAGAGTTGTCATCACTGACATTGCTCATCTTCACCACCTATGTAGATCTACGAATCTAAGCTGTGGTACCAATTTGATGTGTGCAACGGTGTGGAAGCTTTGGACCATCGGACGAGATGGTGGTTAGAGGATGAGCAAGAACACTAATAGCACAATAAAGATTGAATCTTTAGGTCGTCGAGTGATCAAGGGAACACTGAATATATATTATTCAATGGGAGAACAAAAATACAACTCTTCGATCTTCTCAACGAAGAAAAAGCACTCAATATCTCCCTAAAAGCTCTTAATACATTCTCTAAATTGGCTCTCACTGGCAGCTCAAAACTCTCTCACTTTTCTCAATGCGTGCTCTTTCGATTAAAACCCTCCTCCAAGTGCCCCTTTTATAGCCTCTGGGAACCAACCGAATTCTATTGGGAGAGGAACTCTAGTTCGAATAGAATTCTATGTATAGAGCAATTCAATCCCAAACAGAATTTTATTGCAAGAGCAACACTAACTCGGATAGGATTTGCATCCTATAGTCGCCGCCTTCAAACTGTCGAGCTCCCAAGCTTCCGATCTGCAAGAGCCGGGCTGTCGAGTTGATGAGCTTCCGAGCTGTAGAGAGCCAAGCTACCGATCCTCCGAACTGAGGCTTCAAAGTCTACATAAGTTAGCACAGCCCTAAATCCCCATATCTGGCCATGCATGGCTAGATTCGCAGGACCAATGCACAAACAAGCTAGCCTTGCATGACTACTTGCGTACACATCTCCATGCTCCTGCAGCGGTTCAAATCGAGCCAACTTTCAATTCTCGGCCCGAAAAGAATGATTTATTATTCTGAAAATTGATGTTAGGTTGACTTGGACCTACTACCAATCATGAAAAGGCCACACTGTGTCTCTCAAAGCAGCATAACCCTTAAGGTTAAGGAGAACCCACCGACCAACATCACGAAGAAGAAACTAAAGAAGCCTAACTCCTTATGTCAGCGTGGCAAAGGTCGCGGCGAGGACTAATGCTGACAATCTGTTTGCTCATCTTATCAACGTCTCGGTGAGGGAATTTCGATGGAACCCTAATGGAAATCTAGCTGTTATCATCAGCGATGAACTTATAGAACAATGTTGCCGGTGTTGTGCAACATGATGGGAGATGAACTGCTAGTTAATAACATGATACTTTAAATTGAAAAAAAAAGTACTTCCCATCTCGACACAAACGAAATGATAAATGAGTTCAACTCAAAAGTAACTCCTAGAATTCAACTTAACACTTTTTAAATGTTTTATATCATATTTTAAATATATGTAATTTACTATTTTGTCGATATCATCACCATATAATCAAAGCACGCTTAAGATTTAATTTTTCTTGCTTTAATTTTTTAAAATTATGCTTTGCATCATCTCTGTTTTAACCCTGGTTCAAAAAAATCTTGATTACGCCATTATTTCCCATTAAAATCAGAGCTAAGAAGGGGTGAAAATGCTTTCCTCGTCACAAATTCTGATTTAGGAATACATATCAAATACAGAAAAAGAGATTGATCGTGTCATAAATACACCTCCAATGTAGCTCCAACTGAGCGTGTTATGTTGGAAAAGTCACCTGTGAGCAATTCTCCGTCGAAATGCCTAAAGGACAATCCATCAGCAACACAGTTTAAAACCTTATCCATCCGGAACTCTTCTCCATTCCCGAATCGATCCATCTTAAATATAATCTGTGACAACCAGAAACCTAATCAATTGTTAGTAAATACAGCAACTCAAAAGGAAGGCTGAAGTGATAACAAGTTTCTTACCGTCTGGCAACCATATGCAATAAGGTCGCTGTCCTCAGTTATCACTGCTTCAATGCCTCCTTGATCAGCAGCGAGATTTGACAAGTATGCCAGTTGTGCATCGGCCTCATACGGTGCAACTATGAATTCAACTTTTTCCAACCTCAAAATCTGAGGAAATACAAAGGTATCTAGAATGACTTAAACTTCTCAAATGGAGCAATGAGCAAATGTTTGGGTCTTAGTCACCTGAATTAGTTCATGTGCCATTGCCGGAGTGATGTGCACTGCTCTCTGAAAGAAAAGCCACAATTACATTAGGGGCATAAGGGAATAGTAATGCATACTGAACGCATAAACACAAATAATACTGTACGTACATAACAATTATCAGAATTAAATATCTCTAATTTCCACCTTCCAATGCCGGGCACATAGATAAATTTCAGACGAAATGCCTTTAGCTTAAGTTTAGGGGCACATTGTTAGGGAATATATTGTCAAACACAAGATATGCACGCAGCGGAATAGGATAATACACAACCAACTAACACACAGAGTTAGATCGTGAAGAAATCATAAAAAGAACAAAGAAATACTATCACAATCACAGATCAAGCAATTACACATATAAACACATGATTTATAATGGTTCGACTCAATGTGTCACCTACGTCCAGTCTTCTGTTGTCACGGTTCCACTAAATCAGGGATGTAGAACAAGAAAATACACATACTATCAAGATCTCCTCAAAGACGCAAGTGAACCCTCTTGACAATGTAAATCTAGCACTCTAGCAAATACAATGTCTCATGCATACAAAACAATGGAAATATCTTATCAGAAAACACTAGAACAAGGAATATCTTCTTTCCCACAGCTCATAGCCATCTCACGCCTTCTTGTCGTCAAAAGCCGTCTCTTGCATACCAAAGCAATATGTTCTTCTTGTTTTTATATCAAAGGAACCCTTCTTATGGTTATAGAGACCGTTTTAAGTCGTGACCATTCAATTTGATCAAGTATCAAATCAACAGATCAAATTAAAACTCGCACGGCCGGGGATCGACACGATCATGCCATGTTTGTCACTGACTGACTCAGAAAATATGGGCGTTCTACCGGCCTAGCACGACCATGACAACTGAACTCAAAATTTGGCATGGTCATGCCACTTGCCCTGATTGTTCTGTCAACAGTGCACGACGGTGCCAACCTCACCATGGGCATGCCATGATCATGACATGACCCGAAACTAAATTTTGAAACATAAATTTAATATTCTACCCTGCTTCAAACTTCATCACACGGGCACTGATCCATCAAACACCATGGCATCTTCAAACACTCCGCGACGGCTTATTCAAATTCCAAACATCTCTACCAAACTCTAAAATTTTTGAAACTCACATGACAACGGGAATCAGTCAAACCACTCACCAAGTATATACCAAGTCCATGCAATGCCTGAGCTCGACTGCAGCAACCGCTTCGTAAGCATATCTGCAGGATTGTGATTCATCGAGACCTTTTCTAACGCGATGACCTTTTTCTCTTCATGTATAAAGAAGTCTCTCACATCAATATGCTTAGTCCTCAAATTAGAGGCTTGATACTCCGCTAAATGGATGGCACTCTATCACTGTAAACCTTCGTCACCTCTTACGGAATACCCAGGTCTCTCAGTAGACTTCGCAAGTATTTGCCTTCGTTCACCACCTCAATTGCAGTTATCAGTTATGCATCCATAGTTGACAATGATATAACAGACTGAATGACTAATCTCCAAGACACTACAACAGTACCCACCGTAAATACGTATCCAATCGTCGATCTCCTCATGTCTCTGTCATCTGCATAATCTGAATCACAGAATATGAATGTCACCGACCCGTCAACTTTTCCAACCCAACGCCAATTGTTCCTTTTAGGTACTTCAGGATTCACTTCACAGTTTGCCAGTGTTTCTTACCAGGATTCGTCACATACCTACTGACGACTCTTACTGCCTGGGCTAAGTCCGGATGTGTTCAAACCATCGTATACATTAGACTTCCCACGGCACACACATATAGAACTTTAGACATGTAGCTTATCTTCTCATTGGTGCTCTGTGACTATTTTGCAGAAAGTAGAAAGTGGGCCCATAGTAGTATGGTGGCAGGACTCACCTTCTCCATTCCCTATCATACTAGGACCTTTTTAATATAGCCCTCCTCGCTCAATTTCAACTCATCACTCCTTCTGTCTCTACTAATCTCCATTCCAATGATCTTCTTCGCAAACCACAGATCCTTCATATCAAAGCTAGGGGCTACTTCCCCAGCATGTTGACCATCCGATCGGTCATAAGGATGTGAACCACTCCCCCAGTAGGCCTACCGAAGACTCGGCTCACCGCAAGGCTGGAGGCCACTCCCCCAGCAAGCCGACCGCCCAATGCTGACACGACAAAATACGACTTCCCTCGACTCGAGCTCTCGACTAACCTAGGCAAGCCCAAGTCGAGGGAGGAGGCCACAACAGGATATCTCAGACAACAAATACAGCTATATTCATTACAAAAGATAGTCGAAACAGGGCATGATTTACAAATCTAAGGCACGGCCCCCGCCTCGGCTCCTGGAACAGCGATCGCGGCTCCTTTCACACCGATGACCTCGTCATCTTTGCCCTCACAAGAACCATTTCGAGCTCCTCAAAGACGAGCCCCATAGCAAGGAAACTTGTGCTTGATGTCTCGCCAGAAACGGAGGAAATCTGCGTCAAACGCCTGAGACATCCGCGGGGAGACGAAGTCTTCAGAATATTCCTTCACGGCCTCCGGCGCTATTCGGGCCGGATCTAACCTCTCTAGCTCCCTGGCCCGAGCTTCGAGAGTAGCAATCTGATCCTGAATGCGAGACTTCTCTGCCTCGCCCCTGCGCGTCTCCTCGGCTAACCAGGCTTGGAGGGCAGCCTCCCTTCTTTCTGACGCCACCAGCATCTCCTTAACATCCTTAAGGAGATTGGCTCCATCATCGGCGCCCTCGTTTATCGCCAGTCGAGCAGTCTTCTCCTCGATGACGGATTTATCCGCCAAAGCCTCGGCCCGCGCTGTGTCGAGCCTCTCTACCTCAGCGAACAACTCGACAATCATAGTCTCCATCGACCTCACTAGAATCTCCGCCTCTTTGACAGTTTCCTCGACGGTGTCGGCTTCCTCTTGCTTCCGAGCGAGTCTCGCTTCTATATCGGCAAGTGCCACGACCCGATGCCACAGCTCCAAGCCAACCAAAGACACCAGCGTCAAAGAGAAAACCAAAGTCAACTCCACCTCCGCAGCACGTGCCGAGGATCACACAAGCTCTTACCTACTGACCGCAGAGCACTACGAAGCCGGCCAGCCTATCAGCTTCTGCTCCCACCAACACAGACCTGTCCTGGGGCAAATAGGAGTTCTCGACTAACCGAGCCGTGACCCCACAGTCCAAAAAAACAAACTCCTTCAAACCAACCAGATACGTGTAACGAACGAGATAGTTCTTCGAACAGGGGAGGTCAGCCTCCATCGACTTAAACACCCCCAGGGCCCGCTCGAGGTCAGGGGGAAGCAAGTTCGAGTCAATTGGAGAGAAACTCCCCCATGGCCACTTGTCCTCACGATGTTGAGAACCTGGTGGCGATAAGTGGGCCTCGTAAGCCGAGGTGTCGCGAACGGGAACACCGCTTGAGGTAAGGGTGAGGCGCGGGGTGAGGAGCCCCTCTTCACCCCGCGCCTTCTTCCCATCTGCTCTCCCACACCTTATTGGGGAGTCGTTCATCTTCCTATTCAAGCCACCAACGTCCCCTGGCGGAACCCTCCCGTAATGGGTCGGCCCGACCCGTCGCTTTGGGAGACGGCCAGGACCACATCGGACCTCCTTGAGCCGAGCCCGGTGGGAGGGGTCGGCACGGGATGCGACGACTGACCCCGCCTGGCCACATCTATCAAAGCCAGAAGAAGTCAGGACGAGCAAAAAGTAACAAGTGATCTGGGCTAAATGGGAATGGACTTACCTTCAGACCACATGATCCTCTTAAAGGTGTCATCGAGAGAAAAGAACACTGTATGTTACTCGTCGGCAAGGACCGTAGACAACTTGTAAATCACCTCGAGTTCTGCATCAGTAAGGATCTCTCCCTCTAAAGCCAGCAAACCGGACCTACCCCAGCGGACAGGAAAATTGGCTTCCTCAGTGAGAATCACGAACACGAAATTCACTTTCCAGAATTTCACAGAGGTCGGGAGCCCAAGCACAAAGTTCTTATCCTTCTTGGTAGTGAATAAGTGATAAAGGCCCAAGCCCCCAACCTATGGTGGCTCAGGTGAAAGAAGTGGCAAAAAAGCGATAGGGTCGGCTCTATCCCGTTAAGCAGACACAACACGATGAAGCCGACCAAAGACCCAATAGAGTTTGCGGTGAATTGGCAGAGGGGAAGCCCGCGAGCGGACAAGACCTCGATAACGAAGTGGTGGAGGGGGAAGCGTAGGCCGTAAAAGGTCTTCACATACACTCCAACCTCGCAACTGCCAGGGAAGCAAACCCTTTCGTTCAGTAGGGGGCCCAGGCCTTATAGGGGGCGAAGGTACGAGAGATGGATCGAAGCAATAGAGGTGATGCAAACCACCGACGACTGGTCTCTCACCTATCAGGGCACCTCGGTGGAGACATCCTCAGCCTGGGAGGTCGTGGCACCCATACCAGGAAGCACAATCGCCATGGTGGAGGGATCGTCGAGCAGCCCTACCGCCGAGAGACTTACCTCGGGCGCCGACCGACTAGCCCTAGAACTAGAAGATGACGAGGAGGAGTGCATGGAGCAGAACTACAAATGAATGTCGACGAACACGAAGGCAGGGGAGAAAAATGAGAACAACAGAGCAGAACACAACTCTGGGGAGAGAACGCCCCTCCTGAAATATAACAGCTCCCACTTAGGCAACCCTCAACGAATCCATCGGACCAATTTCGGCCATTCAATCCCATATACGTGTCAACATCGCAAGATAACGACTCTCCGAATTCCGTGCTTGAAAACGGGAGAATTTTTTTGGCGCCCTGTGCGATGATAACCTTCATTAAATGTGTCGTCTCGACTGTCGAACCCGTCCATACGCGTCACGCCATCTGGCCACAACCCCAATGACGGTTGAGCTCGGATGATGGGGGCCATTGTCATAGCTTTGGGCCGGCACAAAAAGATTTCCTCAGAGTGGGCACATGGGGGCAGGAAACCAAAGGAGGCCGTTCTCCACAACCCACGGGCTCCACGTGGGAGGTGTCCCACCTTGCGGAGAGCGCCAGGGACCCAGGCAGACGCGACTATCAATCTCCCCCGAGCATAACACCCCCTAACGGTGGCGGCATTCATGACCATTATGGGGTGCCCCATCGGAGGCAAGGGCCACGGGTCAAATACAATAATGCGCCTTCAATGCCTGGGTGCCCAGCCGAGAAATGCTAAAAAGGATCACATCGCCTATAAGTGCATCCTCCAACGAGGAAGGACATAACGAACCTTGGATATCTGACACCTAGGTATACATATTCCCTACATCTGCTTCCACCTCATATTTCTTCCTCCATAGCTCGGCCCAAGAACTCATGCACGCCCTCCTAGCGTGCCAGAATCGATTCCACCGAACACTCTTTTGTCAAGATCTGACTTAAGCATCGGAGGGGATTTAGTCAAAACCCAAATCTGACCCCCTGACGAGCTTCTCGTTTTGCAGATCGTGGAGACACCATTCAGCTGAAGCTTCCTTCGGCTACCCATCGCTCAATTCTGTGCATCCGCATATCAGCGCTTGCTGAACCGACCGGTCCCGAAGGTCATCCTCGTCTTTCGAGCCAGCAAAGATCATCGGACTGCTATACCGTCAACCTGTGGTGAGAAAACACCCCCAAAACACCATCAACTAACAAATGGAGTTAGATCATGAAGAAACCATAGAAAGCACAAAGAAATAATATCATAATCACATGTCAAACAATCACACTGAGAGACAGAATTTATACTGGTTCTGCTCAATGTGACGCCTACGTCCAATCCTTCGTTGTCACGATCTTCACTAGATCATATATGTTAACAAGAGAATACACTGACTATCAAGATCTCCTCCAAAACACAGGTGAACCATCTTGACAATGTAAATATAGCACTCTATCAATTACAATGTCTCATGCGCACATAACCATAAAAAGATCTAACCAGAAAACCCTATAATAAAGAATATCACCTCTCCCAAAGCTCGTAGACATCTCACGCCTTCTTGCCATCAAAAGCCGTCTCTTACCTACCAAGCAATCTGTTCTCCTTGTTTTTATATCAAAGAAATTCTGTGTATGGTTATAGAGGCCATTTTAAGTCGTGGATGTTCGATTTGATCAAGTATCAAATCAACAGATCAAATTAAAACCCGCAACAGGCTGAAATAAACCGGACTGGGTATCGGCACGATCGTGCCATGTTTAGCAAGATCGTGTCATTGACTGACTCGGAAAATATGGATGTTCTGCATGCCTCGCACAATCATTCCAATTGAACTGGAAATTTGGCACGGTCGTGTCACTGGTACAGACTGCTCTGTCAACAGTGCACGACCGTGTCGACTTCATCATGGGCATGACTTGATCGTGTCATGCCCAGAAACTAAATTTTGAGGCATAAATTTAGCACACATCAAGTACATTTTAAATTTGACATAAACTTCTTCCAAAGCTTCCATTTTCTAATAAGCATCTTTTTCCTTTGTATATAGCATGTTTTTGTCATCTACGCTACTTTAACATTAAAGCCACGAATTGCATCTTGTGCATATCAAATATCACTAAGGCTCGACTTAATTTTAACATGTACTAATATGAGACTGGAGAAACCAATCTGAAACATACAAAATGCCAGAAAATTTTCACATGCATTTGACTTGAGCACAAACGGTATGTTACTCCCAGTGCAATGCTAATGGCATGGCATAAATGTGAATAGACACTTGGATTCTAAAACAAATATAATCAAACATATGTACAAATCAAGTCGTATATACAAACAATACTACAAACATAACCAAAGCTTAACATCATATAGCTAACCAAAAAAATATTTTTATTGAAAACACATAAAGAAGGTCTTATCCATATAAACTAACTTTTCTCCAATTTAAACATCTCAATTTCGTTTTCTAGTTTCACTAATGGGTAACAACATATGATAAAAACACAGAAAAAAGAGAAATCATATACCTGAAAGAACTCGATGGCAGCACGAACGTCCCCTTCCTTGAGCTTCTCTTTTGCCAATTCGAGATTGGCCTCCCTTCTCCTATATCAACATAATTATAAACTTTTCATACCTAAAAAAATTCAACAACAATAACAACACTAATGCCAACTTATTTGCACAAAATAAATTAAAGATACGAATTTCAAAAAAAACAATAAATTGACTTGCTTATGCCGCCCTTGCTCGGTATCAGACTTGCAAGGAATATCACCACCATCAAAAACCACCACGGGCGTAATATTATAATGCTTTAATAGATTAATGCGATGCATAAAATACTTCAAATATCGCTTCGCTGCCTCGGCCTTCGAGTTGATGCACAGCTCCATGCTACAAGAATAAGCTAAAAAAGAAAACCAAATTTACAAAATTACAAATTTAAAAAAAAAAGAAGCTCCTAAAATTGCAAGTTCGTAGATTTTGCTCGCCTCCTTTGTGAAGCCATGAATAAGCATCAACTCCCACCTGTCCATCAAAAAATGATGGGGAAACATTCAAAATCAAATGGGAAAATTATGAAGAGAAAAAAGGGTAGAAAATTTTTCTCGAGATTCTTACTCGTTTGCCGGAGTATTTCTTGATGTGGACGGGCTCGATGAAGGGCTTGAGAAATCGGAGCAGATTTTGGATGCCCATTTCGCTGATGATTTGGGGATTTTTATTTTATTTTGCCCCCTCTTTTGGTCGTTGGGGTTATTTTGCAAAATTTGTTCTTGTGGTGGGGAAATGGGAATCGGTGACGACGAGGAGAACAGGTCAGGAGCTTGGGGCGAATATTTATCGCGAATGTTTCCCGCCAAATATTTTGTTTGAAAAAAAAACACATTGAGGGTCGCATGAATGATTGGTGCTCTTTCACGTGCGGCTCAGCCGAGCAAAAACGGGTCTGCTGGTCTTGGGTCTAGTCCGGGTTGACCGCTAAGTTTTGGATCCATATTTGTTTATTGCCCATGATTGAGTTGATCTATATCAACATTTGAGATGTATTCGGCACAACAAAAAATTGCACTGTGGTCCATGTATTTATACGTGGGCTTACCTCTTGTGCAAAAGGCGTACACATGGTTACTCTTTGTCAAACTATGTAAATCTTTCTTGTAGCCCCTTCATATAAGAAAGTCAGGTGAGACTGTGGATTCTATTTTGAATACCTAAAGGTAAGAAAGAAGCAATCGATGGGATCAAAAACATAGCCACGAAAAATCGAAGACAATACAAATATGTAAATTTAAGGATCTCAAAGATATCATCTATTGAAATTGTTAGGAAAGAAGCCATTTTCATTAGCCACGGTAAGGCACTAATGAAAACTAAGAACCAACCACAGTATCATGAGTTAGTAAATGTAGCTGCTGACTAAGGGCATGTTCTTTTGCCAAGAATAGGGGCGTGAATGGGAATAGTGACACTATTCCTGCACTATTCACCCTATTCCAAGTTTGTATTCCAAGCGGTTGTTCTTTTGGGCGTGGAATAGAATCCTACGTGGCTATTCCAATTTGGTAATGATGAGCACATTTGTATTCCAAGCAAAAAGCTTGGAATACAATGGAATCCTTGTGAATGGTGGGCCTCACTCTCTCATTTCTCTCTCTCTCTCTCTCTCTCTCTCTCTCTCTCTCTCTCTCTCTCTCTCTCTCTCTCTCTCTCCCCCCCCCCCCCCCTCCAACTCATCTCATTTCCACTTTTTCATTCAAACTCTCCAATCCCAAAAGAACACAAGGATAGAAAGTGGACCCCACTTTCTATTCCAAACCCTCATTCCATACTCTATTTTATCCAAAAGAACACAAAACTACATTTTCTCTCTCCTGAGAATATAATCTTTCCCTCTATTCCATTTTTCCTATTCCTGGAAAAAACAGGCCCTAAATTGCAAAAGCCATAATTTGCAACATGGGTTGTCCTTTTGACTATTGGATTATAGACTGAGATGCATCGTTTCATCCGACTTTATACAAAGGGTTATTGCATAGGTGATGCAGACAATTAACATTTGAACATTATGGGAAATGGTGAAGAAAACATAAACAGTACATAGGCGATGCAATAGAAGTGATTGTAACTTTTTAGTACTATGAAACCTAATATACTTAATAGAAGTGAAAGAGATAAAATCCAAAAAAATTATTATCACCAAAAATTACCCAAGATTTACAGAAAATATATATCAATATTAACAATAAAAATCATATCGTTGCATGTATATTCTTAAGATTCACTCAACAAAACTTGATGATGAAGACAATGGATCCATTCATCAACCATTGTGATAGATGATTCACCTTCTCAATGAAACCCCTCACGGTCCATGAGCTCACGAACAAAACCGAAACTTGATCTCAAGCATTGCTACGCTTAAGAGAAAGTGAAAAATGAACCTTTTTAACTTTATGTAAAATTGAAATTTACATTAGAGTCAAAACTTTCAAGCTATTCAATTCGCTTGAAGATTTCTAATGCTTTGTTATGAATATAGGATGTCTATTTATAGTGATGGCATCACTTGAGATCTCTTATCATATCATATATGGAACTAAAAGAAAAATCCTAATAAGCCAACTTAACTCAAACCAAGTCAAGTTTGAGTTCAGTTCAAGTCAAATTCGAGTCATGATCCAACCCTTGGAACTAACCCAACAATATTTGACCTAAACACAAAATAACCATATTGTTGGTTCATGAGTTCAAGACAAATGTTGTTTCGATGATTATCAACATTATATTGTGTGCTAATCATTTTATATGTTTTAGTCTCGGATCAATTTCATGATTATATTTTGATGGATACAAGGCATTTGATGATATGATGATAGTTTCAAGGCCTTGGAGCAAAAGATTGGCATGAAGTTAAATGTTCTTAAAGTGTATGTTATACTTTCTTCATGTATTTTGCTCTTTGTTTTATATAATATTTGTGAGCCTTGAATAGAAGCGTGTGCGCGCACACACTCATATGCATCATTTATCATTGTATGGAACTATTTGATCTCCCTAGAACCCATTCCAATAGGTTCCTTGGTCAAAATACTCTTCATCGTGTTTTTGGACCTGGACCAGACGGTTGGAGAAGGACTCACAGAAGTCTGGTGTTTCTGTTTTTATCGTGTCAGATGAATGAAGTTCGTTTGTTAGATGTCTGAACAGTTTCTCAGACGCCTGAGCAATGAACTACAGCCGTCAGATTACAGTGCGATGGACGTTTCTCTTTCTTCCATTCTCTGCCTTAGCTGCCCGATATATGATTCTCAGCCGTCTGAATAGTGTCATAGACGACTGAGTGTGTTGAGTATTGGTGTTTCATACCAATATTATTTTGATTATGATCACAACATTATATTATTGCTAATGACTCTCTTGTTTTAATCTCATAATTAACATTTCAAGAATATCATTTTTGGAGACTAAACACTTGGTGCAAAGATGAATATCGAGAGGAGCAATGCCATATCTTGGACTCAATGGGTGCCACAGCTTGGAGATGATGGAGAATATCAAGGTTGACGTCATAGACTCTTAAGGAAGCAATGTAATCCATGTAATATTTTATTTATTGCTTTTCTCATTTTTGAGTCTAGGTTTAATGTAATGCCTTGATAGATGGATTAACACGTTCATGCATATGTATTTTCCATCTTAGTGAGCCTCAAGATTATCATAGAACTCATCCCAATAGGTTCACCATGTCTTAAACTCAAACTGGAGTCTTTGGCTATCTAACAGGCGACTAATGAAGGTCTTACAGGCGACTGGATGATTCCAGATGCCTGTCGAGCCTTCTACAGTCGACTGTAGTACACTGCTCAAGTCAAACTTTTATTAACTCTTACTTGAGCTTATGGAACACTCAAGTGAAGGTCTATTTATAGTCGCTTGTCTTCCAACATGTGCTTGTGAATTGTTCTACAGTCATCTGTGTGCAACTTGCATTTTCTGGGCTTCATCCCAATTTGCAAGTCAGTCGATTGCTGCAGTATTTACAGTCGCTTGTCTATTTTACAGTCGTCTGTACCCTGGCCATCGATCGTCAGTATACATACAGTACGTAAGTTACATATATCTGTTTTATTCCATCCCCTGCAGCAGTCGCCTGCTAAAGGATATACATGCGCATGTCCATTCTACAATCGCTTGTGTTGTTTTCTACAGTCGCCGGTCATGGCTCAGATTAAAGACGTTGTGATTTTTTTAGCCGTTGGTCAGTCGACAGTCAGATGATCATCAGTCGACTATCGCTGACGTTCAATCCAGATTCTAGCCGTTACAGCTTTTTGTTTTTGGCTTTATTCTGGGTTTTGAGATTTCATATACGGTTCCAATATATATGAGAGGGCTGAGTTTATTAGAGCTTCTTGAAACTATTGCAAATCTTTAGAGATTGATTAAGCCACTCTCAAACTCTCTCATTTCTCTCTTAGAGCTCATTCTCTCCTTCATGCATTGAAGTCAAGCTCAAGGGATGTTTCAGAGTGTTTTCTCACTACAGTATCGTTGACCGTGGACTGCCCGGTCAACGTGGTCAATGGGCCGATTAGGGTCCCTTGGGTGCGTCGAGCGCGTGTAGACGCGACGCGAATTGGAGATGTAGTCGACGCAGAGCACGTCAGCTGGGCCGGGTCTGGATCCTCGGCCTCTGGGGGGCTGAGGGGAAGCCTCGGTCCGGTGTGAGGTGCTCGGCCTCGGACGGTCGGACGACGAGGGGAAGCCTCGGCGCCTTGGCTTGACGCGCAACCTACGCGGAGCTGATGGGAAGCCTCGGCTCGGATGGGTGCGCTCGGCCTCGGTCGGTCGGACGACGAGGGGTAGCCTCGGTCGTCTCGCTTGATGTGCGACCTGCGTGGAGCTGAGGGGAAGCCTCGGCTCGGATGGATGCGCTCGACCTCGGTCTCTCCTGGCGTCGAGGGGTGGCCTCGATGCCTTTTCTGATGCTTGATGGCGTTCGCCTGGTGTCGAAGGGAAGCTTCGGCACTTGGATCTAACGTCTTCCTGAACAGACGAGAACACTCGTCAGGGAGGCCGGACCTTGGTTCCGGCCAAATCCCCTCCGATGCCTAAGTCAGATGACAGTCTGAAAGAGGAGGCTCGGCGGGACGGTTCGACTCGAGAGGAGATCGGAACGACGTCCTCCGGCGCGAGCGGGGGGAAGGAGATGAAGTGGGGGAACTAGGTCGTTGATGGAGTACCTTATGTTTTGTTACCTGAGATGCGGTCCTCTGTTCAGTCGTCCTCCTAGTCCTTTTATAGGCCTCTCGTCGTGACCACCCATGACTCACGTCCTTCGTCCACCCCCAATCGTGCCCCCTCAATCCGCCTCCCCATCACCGCTCCCCGCACCATGCCAGCACCTCCCCATAACGGCAAGTGGCAGCGGGCCCGGGGGAACGGTTATCGCTGGAGTGGGCGAGTGACTCGCGCGTTTCCGGGGTCGGGTCGGATCGATGTTCGGGGTCCTCTCATGGGCTTCGTTGGGTGGGCTTGGACCCCCCACGATTTCGCGTTGTAGGCTGCGCCTTTGGGCCCATGTTGTTGGGCCTCTGCAAAATAGACGTATCAAGGGAAATCATCCAAGTGCATTTCAAGCTAATCTCGTCACTTAGAGATCATCTTCCATGCATTGCATTCATTAATGATTAAGTTCATCTCAATGCATATGTAAGAGTATTTGTTTTACTTTGTTTTTTCTTTGAAACCCCAGCTTTATGTGTGAGAGTTAGTTACTCTCTGTGTAAGAGTATAACCTTCTGTGTGAGGGTTGGTTGTGATCTCTCTCTCTCTCTCTCTCTCTCTCTCTCTCTCTCTCTCTCTCTCTCTCTCTCTCTCTCTCTCTCTCTGTGTGTGTGTGTGTGTGTGTGTGTGTGTGTGTGTGTGTGTGTGTGTGAGTTTGAGTCTCTGTGTGAGAACGAGGATTTCTCTGTGTGAGAATCCAAATCCTCTGTGTGAGGTATCTCTATGTGAGATTGTATTCAATTCTCTGTGTGACAATTATAGTGGATATTGGTGTGGCTGGATGTACCCAAGTTTGGGGAACCAATGTAACTTCTCGTGTTTGCATTTGGATTTTTTTGGTGTTTAAATCCGTATTGCATTTATAATTCCGCATTTGCAAGCTTAATTTTTAAATATGCAATTTGTGCCATTACACTATTCACCCCCCTCTAGTGTGTTGTTGTTAGTATTGCAATGGTAAGACGATCCTTACAATTGGTATCAGAGCGAGGTAGCATACCATAACGATGACATTCAACACTATATCTGCGTCTCATGAAGAATGTCACTCTATCGGTCGACCCCCGCTCTCAACGGAACCAACTATCCAAGTTGGAAGATCAAGATGATGATCTACATAGAGGGTCAAGACCTATGGGACATCACGAAGTTGCCATTTGAGAAGCCTACTTCACCCACGGCTTCAAGGACAAATGCGGAGAAGGACTCGATCAAATTCAATGTGAGGGCTATGAATGCATTCCATTGCACCCTCACTGCAAATGAGATTCATTCGCATCTCCATATGCAAAACGGCCAATGAAATTTGGCATACTTTGGAGATATGTCATGAAGAGACTTCAAAGGTAAAGAAATTTAAACAAACTGTGTTTAGATCTAAATATGAAATGTTTAAGATGCATGAAGGATAAAGCATTTCGGAAATGTTCACAAGGTTCACATAATCGGGAACGCTTTGGAAGGACTTGGGAAGGTGATTTCTCAAGAGGATCGTGTAGAGAAGATCCTTGACTCACTTACATCTCAATGGGCGTCAAAGGCCAACGGGATTTTGGAGTCAAATGGCATGTACAAATACACCGTTGAGGAGTGCATTGGGAATCTCGTGGCATACGAAGTGAAGCTTCAACACAAAAATGAGATTCAACCAACTAAGCCCGAGAAGCAAAAGGGGGTTGCATTCCATGACAAGGAGGAGCCAAACAAGTGGAGGAAGAAATTCCATCGAGAAGCTCCTGGTGAAGAAGATGAAGAAGACGAGGCTAGTGGAGATGAAATCGGGGAGCTTGCCAAGTAATTAAGATCCGTTCTTAAAAGACTGCAAGGTAAATCTTCTTCAAAGTTTGCCTCTAATTCTAACAATCTGGTTTGTTTCAATTGTATATGAAAAGGTCATCTCTCCACCGAATGCCCTTCCAACCCCACCAAAGAGACCTACAATGGTAAAGGGAATAAGCATTGGAAAGGCAAGTCCAATTTCAAGAACCAAAAGAAGGGGCTTGTCGGGACATTTGATGACTCAATTGAGAATACATCAAGTGACGAATAAGTGGATGACAAGGAGAAAGCTCACGTGTGCTTTGCAGCATTTGATGTCTCTTCGCCAATCTCCGCTAGCTCAAATGAAAGAGAAGTAGAGGCGTGGCTCAACTCCAAAGAGGAAATGTGCTTCATGGCAAACAGGGAAGGGTTGTCGTCAAGCTCTAACGAGGAAGCAGACGATGAGAAAATCAATGATGAAAAGATATCATACGAGGAGCTCGAATATCGATTCGACGCGGTCTCCAAATGGGCTAGTAAGTGCATCAACTCTTACAATAAATTAAGAGCAAAATATAAGGATGCTAAGAGTAGAGTGCATGAACTAGAATCTTGTAGTGACACTAGTGAGCGAGACACACTTCTCTCTCAAGTTAAGGAATTGAGCATGTTAAATGATAATTTAGTAGCTCAAAACTGTAGCTTAGAAACTCGCATTCAACAACTTATGTTGAAATGCGAAAAGGAATCCCAAAGGCTCAAAAGATTTATTTATTATATGGATTCACTCCACGGTTTGCTTGAAAAACAACATCTGGCAAACCATATAGGAGGTATGTGGTATATTCAAAATGTGGTACCCAACCCCACGTTTAATTCTTCTTATGGTGCAAATACAAGAAATATTGCAAAAGCACCTAAGAAGAATCACCATGCCTTCTTGTACAATAATAATAACAACAACAAGCATGTAAATCACAAAGTGGTAAGGAAAAATGAAAATACTTCATTTTTTGATAAGAAGCAAAATTCTTACTTTATGCATGCTAAGAAAATATTTTGTACACCTAAGCATGCCACATCCACCCCTCTTACAAAGGCAAAATCCTTGCCTATAAAATCATTCAGTTTATGGATTCCCATTATGTGTAGTGTGCAAGAGCGGTATATGTAAATCAACTCTTTAGTTAGGGATGTGATCACATCATGTGATTACATTAGGAAATCAAACTCCCCATAGGTTTGGTTCCCTACTATTTAGGTTCCTCACACATATGCATATTGCATGGGTATTGGGGTTAAATGTTTATTTTTAGCATACCAATTGTTTGTGTGTTTCATGATTTTGAAAATGTTTTCAAATTTATTTTTCATGAAGATATGGACCTTGGGGAATACATTGGCATTCATGCATTTGTTGATCCATATGTATGTCAATGGGGGACTTAATATGGTGTATGTTTCAAATATTTTAAAATATATTTTAACTCTCATTTCGGTTTGTTTTTTTATTGGGATCATTGCTTCATTGCTTATGCTTGTTTCAAACTCAACCCATTGATATTGCCAACATGTTTCATGTTATCCTTTTGGCAATGTCATGTGTATCAATGTGATTTATTTTTCCATATATATGATTTGATACACTTAGGCCCATTGCTCCAAGTATGATTAACAATTGGTAAAGAAGATTATCTTTTGAAGACATCTTATCTCTTTCTTTACAATTGGTATTAGATTATAGAAGTCAAAAATTTGACCATTTCTATTATCTAGGGGTGGCATGGGATAGTGATTGATACCCACTAAATTTAACAATTTGGTATCATACATCTCTTTAACTCTTGCATATTGTCACATCTTAATTAGAATGGCAAGAGGATATATTTGATGTCCACCTTTTTGATAATGACAATGGGGGAGATATATGCATTATGTAAAGCATGTTTATCATACATATGCATTTGGGGAGAGAGATATATCTTAGGGAGAGATATGTGAGATTATGTAAACCATTCATGTGTGCATGTTATATACTTATTGCAATTGGTTTATGTAATCCATGCCTATTATATGTCACCATTGTCTCTCATTATTTCAATTGGTGTAATGAGTATTTACAATTGTGTATATCATTTTACAATTGGTGCATATAAGTAGGGGGAGCTCATTAGCATTGTGCTTTATTTTCTTTATGTTTACATCATGTGTGTCATCATCAAAAAGGGTGAGATTGTTGAGTATTGGTGTTTCATACCAATGTTATTTTGATGATGATCACAGCATTATGTTATTGCTAATGACTTTCTTGTTTTAGTCCTATAGTTAACATTTCAAGAATATCATTTTTGGAGACTAAACACTTGGTGTAAGAATGGATATCGAGAGGAGCAATGACATAGCTTGGACTTAAGGGGTGCCACAGCTCGGAGATGATGGAGAATATCAAGGTTGAAGCCATAGACTCTAAGGAAAGCAATGTAATCCATGTAATATTTTATTTATTGCTTTTCTCCTTTTTTGTGTCGAGGTTTAATGCAATGCCTCAATAGATGGATTAACTCATTCATGCATATGTATTTTCCATCTTAGTGAGCCTCAGGATTATCATAGAACTCATCCCAATAGGTTCACCATGTCTTAAACTTAAACTGGAGTTTTTGGCTCTCCAACAGACGACTGATGAAGGTCTTACATGCGGTTGGGTGATCCAGGCGCCTGTCGAGCCTTCTACAGTCGACTGTAGTGCACTGCTCAAGTCAACCTTTTATTGACTCTTACTTGAGCTTATGGAACAGTCGACTAAAGGTCTATTTACAGTCGTCTGTCTTCCAACAGTCGTCTTCCTTCCAACAGGCGCCTATGAATTGTTCTACAGTCGTCTGTACTCAACTTGCATTTTCGGGGCTTCATCCCCATTTGAAGGTCAGTCGACTGTTGTAGTATTTACAAGCGCCTGTATATTTTACAGTCGCTTGTACTCTGGCCGTCAGTTGTCTGTACACATACAGTGCGTTATATCAATTTTATTTCCATCCCCTACAGCAGCCGCCTGCTGAAGGATATACATGCATCTAAAGCTGTCTGTGTAGTCTTCTACAGTCGCCTGTCCTGGCTCAGATTATAGCCGTTGGGATTTTTTTAGCCGTTGGTCAGTCGACTGTCAGATGCTCATCAGTCGACTGTCGCTGACGTTTCAGCCCAGATTCTAGTCGTTATAGCCGTTTGTTTTTGGCTTTATCCTTGGGTTTTGAGAGTTCATATACGGTTCCTATATATATGAGAGGGCTGAGTTTATTGGAGCTTATTGAAACTATTGCAACATGATTCGTGGTGAAAAGTATATATTTATACCCTTTAACTACACCCATTTTGTGCTAAGGATTATGCTTAATCTCGCTCTTTTGGGTATAAACTCACTTTATGTTTCATATTAGAGCTTTTTTGCATTCTTTGCACAAAACAACACTATATGGACTAATTTCTCCTTCTCCTATTTTTCAGGTACTCCTAGGAGTCTTGGGGGTTTTCTAGCACCATCCTCAAATACTTCTGAGCATCCTTCGATTCACTTCCGTTGTCGAACTCGAACTTCTGGTGATCGAAAATTGAATGCTACCCTCCTTAAAATAAACGTAGCTAGAGTTCAGGCGAACAAAAAGTAGAAAGATTCTAAGAAGGTCAATTTAAAGGTCATCAAGCTAAAGAAAGGGTGATATCGATGAAGGTCGATGGCGTTACATAATCATGATTCACGTCCTTGCGGTCCAGCGGACACGACCAAGGAAGTGACTAAGCCAGGATCACTTACCCCAAGTCTAGCTATGGTGATCCAACAAACTTAGCCAAGCACATTGACCAGATCATGGTCCATTAAAGGAAGCTTATCATTTATATGTGTGCCATCATCAACTGAAGGAAAGGTGATGAAGTTGGTAGATAGTTCAACCTATGAAAAGTCACTATAACTGCTAGCAAAAGAGGTTACTATGGAGGGCATAACCAATAATGGAACACGAGTTCCTAAGCAAGGGTTAAAAGTTCAAAGGAAGTGATGAGGATCAAGGAAGACATAATGAAGATGGTAATAAGGACACTTCACCCGTATGTCCAATACTGGTGAACGCTCGAGACAACCAGTACTCGAGAGTTCAATTTGAGTATTTTATATTGTACATCCTGATCTTGCTATATTGTTGACGAGGTAGTTAGCGAGGACTGCATGGGCCACCAAACTTGTAACGACCAGCTCTCAGGGGCCAGTTACTTATTTGATATTTGCGCATGTCCTGCAGTTAACCAATGAAACAAAAATAGCCACGATGCAGAGATGTAACAAAATACCCAAATAGTGTCCAATTACTACAATCCATAATGTACAAATGTTCCAACAATGATACATGAAAGAAAGAAAGTACATAGCGAAAATAAAACTGAAAGCTGCGGTCTCAGGGTCGAACTCTGGCGCTATCAACTCAAGAGCATCTACCTCCATATGTACGTCGCCTGCGGTGCCATGGAGATGGAACCGTAGTTAAGTCACAATAATTCTAGCGATAGAAAAAGAGGAGTGCACAAATATGAAGCAGGCTATAGGAAACAAGTGCGGAAAGTAAAGTAAAAAACGAACATGCAGACGAAATACCCAAAAATAACTGGTTGAAACGGTGTCGAAAAGCATTCAAATTTTTTATATAAGCTGAAAATAAATATTATGATTTTACTGCAGACGAAAAATATTTTCAGAGGCTTCTGCTATTTTTTATAATTTTCAGAAGCTCAAAAATAACTTTAAAACCCCAATTTACTTAAGTAACGTATAACTTCCGTAATTTATTCTGGGAGCAATACTAGTCAGAAATACTTGAATGAGCAGTCAAAATGACCATCTCGAAGATTACTATTATATATAATTTTATCACGTATCAGTATACGTGAAAATAAAGAGTTACATATTTTAGAATGAATTATACGTATTTAAAATTTAGGCTTAAAAATTTATTACGGAAAATCCAAGCATCTGATTGAGATGAAACTAGCGCCATTGGGTCCAGAATATTATTTCCGATTTTCTGGAGCTAGTCGCACATTTTTCTGAGGCCTATATCTTTAGTTATGGATTTAAAACCATAAATACCCATTAATAATTAATTAAAATACGAAATACGAATTTACTTTGTATTTACAATAATGCCATCGTGTTTTATAACGCACCCACCGTTCTTTGTTCTCGACAACGGCGGAGGGGCTCGGCGCCCGGCGGCGGGGGTCGACGGCAGGCGGCGACGGGCGTCTCCGGGAGCGGACGGAGGCGGGGCACGGCGAGGCAGCGGCGGATCGATGCGGCAAGGGTGGAGGCTGTCGGTGTTGTGGGGTGTTTGCCGGTGCTGTGGGGGTGGACGGAGGACGGCGGAGGCGGCTGTCGACGGCAGAGCGCGGGTCGAGGCTGGAGGGCGGCGGTCGGATCTCCGGGAGAGAGAGAACGGGAGAGGAGAGTGATAGAGGGGGAAGAGAGTGAGGAGAGCGGGCGGGGTTAACGACCTGGGTTTGGGTTTGAAAAAAAATATAGAGGGAGAGAGAGATAATAACTGGTGTGGGTTAATACAAAGGGAAGGGGTTTATATAGGTTAAGTGAATGGCAATGTTGTAATTAGTGGTGGCAGATGAGGGGGTAGATGAGTGATAGATGGGGGGCTGGATCTGAGCTATTTCAGATCTAATCACAAAAAAGGGATAGATGGGATGATGATTAAGGGTTAAAAGGTCATTAGTTGTAATTAACAAAGCGGAGGAATACAAACTCGTTTTCGCAAACGACTCCGAAAAATTACGAAAACATACCCACGGGATCGTATCGTCACGAGGATCCGAAGTCCGTTTTGGGATTTGAGCTACCGGGTTACAAGTTTTAGGCCAAAACGTTTATGAAGCGGGTTTGCATGTTCTAGGTCGATTTGATATCAGAAAATTACGAAATTAATGTGGGGAGCCCTAAATGATCATAGGATGCTACTGCAGTAGTTTGAAAATGTTTTGAAGACGTTTGTATAGAATTCATTGAGCCAGAACAACAATATCTGAAAATGAACTTTTATCAGGTCTTTTAGAGGTATTTGATGAAATCCGATCTTACTAAAATACTCCATAACTAGTCTGGTACTTCAAAATATTTTTATAAGAAATTTTGAAATCAGTTTAAGACTCCTGATCAACCACTACAAAACACCTTTTAAAAATGAAATTACTCTAAATACTTAATTTAAATGTATTGGAAAAATACAGGCCGTTACATTCTACCCTCCTTAAAATAATTCCGTCCTCGGAATTTAAAAATCTTTTCAAGTAATTGATGTTATGAAGAGGCTCAAGCAAATAAATGATAGAAAAGATGGTAATCTAGTAAATCAGGTTGTAAATGAAATATAATGTGATATTATAGCAGCAAGAAAACAAGAGATGTTATATATGAATACATACTATTGACATCAACATAGCTTCCGTAACTATTCCTGAGACCAGTATCATAACAATAGTTACTCCGACTTCTCAAGTAGCCCAAAATTAACATGAGATGATAACATCACATGAAAATGAGGGCTATTATGATGACAATATCTGTTCGAACTTGGAACCTGAGGTGATAAGTCAGTAGCTAGCTATTTAAACCACATAAAACGGAAGACTATAAAGTTTAAAATTTTACACGCATGCCGATGATGACTACATGGTCTTAATCATGTAAATCATCGCCATAGCATACATAAACGTAAGGACTAATCCATATGCATTCGCGCTGTTACAATTTAACAAGCCGAACACAAAGGACTTCATCTGCCATGCTACCAAATTACAAGCCAATATCCAGATCGACACTAATAGGCAAATATAAGGCCAATTCTCACGGGTCAAGATCATCGCTACCACTTCTTCCAGCAATCTCCACAACATCCAACAAGAAACCAACATCCTAGCCGTCTCCCAAATCCGAGCACAAGACTGACATCCAACTTCAACACCTAAGGCCAAAAGCAAGCCAATACTCATCCCCAACGATACTCCTTGCCAACACCATTGGTCGACGTCTACGGTTATCACCATCAACCCTAAACAATTCAACGAAAAAAAGCTCACGATCCAACAAACATGAAGGAGTGGACCCAAGAAGGAAACGAAGCGGAACACCTCAAGGGTTAAGACCCATGTCAAAAAGCTTGAAAGAACACAGAGAACGGCGACTTCCCAAGATCTCAACCATACGGCAAAAGCGAGGGTGGCGACGAGGGTTGTCGCTAAGCCCAACAATCCCCAAGGTCGTCGGTGGGCCATCAGCGGCTGGCGATCCATAGCGACGATGACTGCGAATGCTCGACGTGGCAGGGGCATCTGGGATGGGATGGAGCAGAAGCTGGCGGAGCTTCGGGTGAGATGGGTCGAGCTCGCTTGAGGAAGATGCCGGGAGGAGGAGTGGGCGATGTCGGAGCGAAAGGGGAAGCCACGGGGTGGCTTGGGGAGGAAGGAGATGAGGGGATTTTAAAAAGGGGGGGCACCGAAAGTCGGTGTTAGGGCAGGGTAGGGTTAGGCGGGAACATGGCTCGAGGAGGAGAATCAGACGAGTAAATAAAGAGGGGGGAAGGTGGTAGGTGGGAAAGGAATACAACCCATGGGAAAAATCGGGTACAAGATGAAAGTAGGGGCTAGAAGAGAAACACGAGCTCAAGAAGGATGAAAAGACGCAAACAGTCTACACTTGTGGGTTTGGCTCGTCTAAAATTCTTCAGCACCATCCTCGAATACTTCTGAGCATCCTTCGATTCACTTCCGTTGTCGAACTCGAACTTCTAGTGATCGAAAATTGAATGCTACCCTCCTTAAAATAAACGTAGCTAGAGTTCAGGCGAACTAAAAGTAGAGAGATTCTAAGAAGGTCAATCGAAAGGTCATCAAGCTAAAGGAAAGGTGATAGTGATGAAGATCGATGGCGTTACATAATCATGATTCACGTCCTTGCGGTCTAGCGGACACGACCAGGAAAGTGACTAAGTCAGGATCACTTACCCCAAGTCTAGCTAGGGTGATCCAACAAACTTAGCCAAGCACATTGACCGGATCATGGTCCATTGAAGGAAGCTTATCATTTATATGCGTGCCATCATCAACTGAAGGAAAGGTGATGAAGTTGGTAGATAATTCAACCTATGAAAAGTCACTATAACTGCTAGCAAAAGAGGTTACTAGGGAGGGCATAACCAAGAATGGAACACGAGTTCCTAAGCAAGGGTTAAAAGTTCAAAGGAAGTGATGAGGATCAAGGAAGACATAATGAAGATGGTAATAAGGACACTTCACTCGTATGTCCAATACAGGTGAACTCTCAAGACAACCAGTACTCGAGAGTTCAATTTGAGTATTTTATATTGTACATCCTGATCTTGCCATATTCTTCACGAGGTAGTTAGCAAGGACCTGCATGGGCCACCAAACTTGTAACGACCCGCTCTCGAGGGCCAGTTACTTATTTGATATTTGCGTAGGTCCTGCAGTTAACCAATGAAACAAAAATAGCCACAATGCAGAGATGTAACAAAATACCCAAATAGTGTCCAATTACTACAATCCATACTGTACAAATGTTCCAACAATGATACATGAAAGAAAGAAAGTACATAGCGAAAATAAAACTGAAAGCTGCGGTCTCAGGGTCGAACTCTGGCGCTATCAACTCAAGAGCATCTACCTCCATATGTACGTCGCCTGTGGTGCCATGGAGATGGAACCGTAGTTAAGTCACAATAATTCTAGCGATAGAAAAAGAGGAGTGCACAAATATGAAGCAGGCTATAAGAAACAAGTGCGGAAAGTAAAGTAAAAACGAACATGCATGCGAGAGCAATAAGTAAAGTGCTAGTGGCGGTGCAGGTGTAGCAACTAAAGTGAATGTAGTGCGTAAACTAATAGTGACGGTGCAAGTGTAAAAGTAACGTGCAAGGGCAACAATTGTGGCATTACATAAGGTAACATCAATATTTTAACCAGCAGGCAACAGTAACACCGAAAGGACAATCACGTAATAGTAAAACTAGATCTACGTGACTTATATAGGAAGGTATAGTGTGCGACCATTGAGCCCATCTCATGCCACAGGGGCGCTCACCCGGGCGAATCCCATTTCACTTTAGTCGGTACATTTCATTTAGACGGTCGGTACGGTGCACTGTGTAGATGGCTCGCGGTCGCTCCCGCACTTTCACTAATATAAGTTTACCCCAAAAACCCAGTGCAGTGCCAACTATCTCTAAGCATTCAATTTCAATAAGATGTTCCAGCAGTATGATGTCAATGCAGTATATCACTCAGTCATTGTGTTGCAATACGGTATGTCAATTTTGTTGTTCCAAAAGTAAAGTTGTTCACATGCATTAACAACACTCCAAAGATCTTCGCTTGTTGAAAAGTCAAGACAGAAACCTCAAAAAGAATGTCAGTCTTGAGCAATGATTTGAAGTCCAACAACTAAGTTACCGATGTAGAGGAATATGCCCTCGGATCATTTGTATTTGATGCAAATGATAATTTAAGCCTAGATAGGGACTAATTTGCATATGATGCAAAAGAGATTAAATGTGTCTTAAATTGTTTAAGACTATATTTAATTAAATAAACGTGTTGAAAAGGTTACCTAGATGACGGGATCGTCCCGCTCTAAACACAGGTTCAAACCGCGTCAAAAACGGAGTCCAAATGCACAAGTTATAGCCAAAACAAGTCAGCCCAAACTGTTAGGCTGAAACCAGCGAAAATGGAGGCCCACCAAGCCCGAATTTTCTGGTTAGGGTTTTTTGAAACCTGGGATTTTCTTGACGGCTACGTTTCTAAGAGAATCATGACTTTTGGTTAACATTGGACAATTGTTTGAAGGGTCAAACAGACTCGGATTGACGAGCCGTTTTTTCCTACGCGTTCACCGTTGAACCCTCTTCGATTTGGTAGGTTGTACCAACATTGAAGCTCAACATTGAGGGAGTTAAAATTCAAGGAAGTTTGCCCTTTGTGAAAGGCAAACTAACTTGATTTAATTAATCCCAAATTAATAGTCCTACCTCGGTTGTGGAGAAAAGGGGAGAGTCAGCCGCCTCTATAAATAGAGGCCCTCCCCCTTCCTCATAACGCGTCCCAAGCTCTAGATCTGAGCGGCTCTCGTAAATGTTGGAGCACGCTCGGATCTAGGCTTAAGTTAATATTTCTCCTCTCCCTATATTTCTGCCTTGCTCCTAAGGGCTCTAGCAAAGCCGCGAAGGGGTTCGGATTCAGATCCGAAATCTAGGCGGATGTTTCATTCGCGTGAAACTTTCTTCGGCGCGTGGTTGGCTCGGCGACACGAGGATTGCTCGCCTCGGGATGCGGAGCGGTTCGAGGAGCGGTTCGGGGAGCGGTTCGGGGAGCGGTTCAAGGAGCGGCTCGGCGTGGGACGGGGAGCGGCTCAGAAGACGGTGCGGAACATCTCGCCTGCTCCAGGGTTGAGATTCCGGGTATGTAGTTTAATAAGCATTAGTTTAATTTAATCGCAGTAGGCTTGATCCTTCTTGGGATGGTCAGATCCATCCCAAGTCGGCATAGATCTTGGCTAAGGGTCTTGGACCTTAGGGCTAAGTTAAAATTGTTTTAACTGCATGTTAATTAGATTAACTAGATTTATTTCTTCCGCTGCAAATTCTTTTGTGTCTATGTTCCGTCCGAATTAGGACGGGAATAGAAATTTTGTGCCCTTAGGGTCCCAGAAAACCCTTCAGTGGTATCAGAGCGTAGGTCTGTGTTACAATCTAGCCTGCGATTTCTTTAAACTTTACAATGCTTTTAGATACTTTTAAAAAATGTTTTTAAAGTTATGAGATAATTTTCAAAAATGTTTTAAATGTTCAAATATTCTATTTGATAAATTTTGAACATGGAAATTTTTAAATGACATTTTAGAATTTATGTGATAATTTTTTAAACTAATTTTAAATCTTTTAAAATTTATGCGATAAGTTTAAAGTGCCTAAAAATTTTATATGATAAATTTTTAAGCATGAAAGTTTTTTAAAATGATGTTTTAATTTTATGAGATATTTTAAAACTGATTTTAAAGGTTAAAATTTTTATGCGATAAATTTTTTAAAGTAGCATGCAAATATGTGATTTTAAAAACAAGTTTTTATGAGATAAAAATAAAATATTTTAAAAAAAATCATATTTTAAATTTAAATGTTAAATTTATGTATGCATGCTAAAAGTGTTTATGCGATAAACTTAGTCTATTTAATTGTTAAATAGTTGTGCACTATCTTTATGCGATAAATTAGTGTAGCTTTATTTTAATGTCTAGTTTATCTTGTCCCTTATTTGATAACACAAGACAACCCTTTAGGTTAGCCATTAAGAAATGATTAAAATTTATTACTTGAATTTTAATGACATGCTATGTTTTAATAAAACATTAACAACACTTCAAGACCTAATTCCTGATTAGGGTAGTCCTTTTAATGAATCTTAATTCTAATTGTTATAATTAATTATCATTAAAGGACTTCGCTTTTAGCGTTGTTAATAAAATTTATTAAAATCCTAATAACGATTAGGATAGCACGTGAACCTTATAGTTGATAAGGACTTAATAAAAGTTATTAAACATATCCTAAAATTTTGAATTTAAGGATTCAACTAGTTGATAGGATTAATTAGTTGTTAATAAAAGTTGTTTAGTCTATGGCACACATACAATAATGACAAGCTTCATTCAATGGACCATGATCCAGTCAATGTGCTTGGCTAAGAGTTCTGGATCAACCCTTGCTAGTCCAAGGGGCAGTGATCCTGGCTTAGTCAATTCTCTAGCTGTGTTTCGCTGGACCGCAATGTCGCGAATCATGATTGTATGACACCCTGGACTATATCTAGTCAATGCATTATAAATCTTATTAAAGATTAATCCGTATCCCTCCTTGATTTTGGAGATTGGTAACTCAAAGAAGACAATTATAGTTGTTGAGTGTCACGCCCCGCTTCCCACTAGGCTTGGGAGCGAGGACGCGAACGGGCCCGCTTGTGCAAGTAAGGAGGAGGTACTTTTGCTTTTCTTCCCTCCTTGACTTACACAATAAGCGTCTGTGTGAAAACTGCAGGTTCTTGCTTTGCATTACTCAAAACAACACAGATAAAAAGAACATTATTACAATCTCAAACATCTCAAAGGAATTACAACAATGCAGAAATAGGAAAGAGAGGGTCTTATGACCCGTACAACAAATGAGTGAATTACAATGACGGTTCACTAGTCAACGATCCTTGGCCTACTGGTTCAGCTATCGCAACTAGCCCTCCTAGTGCTATGGCTCGGGATCTGACATACATCCAAAAACATGAATGTATGTCAGCAAGGGTCTGCAAGAAGATGTTAGAACCCAAGGCAAGATATACAAATTTACACTGAATTTAAGAAGCAATTATAAATTAAACGAGATAACAATGAAAGTTTAAGCATGCTGATTTTAAAGTAAATGCATCCTATCATGCAGTTCTAAACAATCTGACAAGTAAAGTAGAGCGCGTCAATGTCACTGAGATAACAATTTCACTGAGGTAACAATTTCACTTTGCAAGTTTCAAGTTAGTGTCACACATCTATAATAGGGTTCTCGCCGGTAGGACGTGATGAGTGGGTCGTTCTTCACACGGGGGCTTACCGTGCTTGGCGCTAACCCACCGCATACGGGTGGTGCCCTTGAAGAGAGTACCCCGTCATACGCCTAGTGGCCGCACAACCCTAACCCCACCCCAATATTTGTGCTGGAACACGAGCCAGCCTAGTCAACTCACATGACATCACGAAAGTCACGATTTCGCCTTCGAGGCGCACGATTTCACGATGTCACTCTCTTGTTAGTCATTTTGAGACATGCAGCAATTAAATAATATGACCATTTATCTCTACACAATAATTTCCATGGTTACAAGAATATCGAGCAATATTTACAACAATTTAACAGAAGTACTGGGTGTGAGATTTAACAAGTACGACATGTAAACTGAGTTATGGAACTTTGCATGCAGAAAACTAAAGAGCGTTAACATTCACAAATTCACTATAAATTGCATGCTTGCCTGATTTCGGTGATTTTGGTGCCGTTGGGTTCGTCTCGACGGTTACTACGTATCGGTATGTCCGGTTCTATGTTTTAGTTAAATAAATCAATGAATTAGATATTTCGTGAACAAACACATTATTAAATTAACATCTAAAGTGGGTTTGGTTAATTTATCGGATTCTCCGGCTAGTGTAACGTTGTATAGGGTATTACTAACATGGCACACCTTATTTTATACTAGTTTAATCAACCTAACAATTACTAGCAGGATGGATTTAAATAATACAAGCAGATTAACATGTAAAATAACACTAGTTAATGTTAATTAACTCTATTAATCTAATTACAAGTGTATCATGTTAATTTGGATGGGTTATTAGCATTTTAATATTACACTAAAGGGGGTATACCTACTATCACCAGTAAAAACCTTCTTACACAAGTATAATATCCTAACGCAAATATAATATCATGTTGAAAACAATTTAACAGTTAATATTCATTCTGAAATTAATACTAACAGATTAATTTTAACAAGTTTAACTTTATATTACTAATTTACAGTCCATTCCTTGTAGCATACTTTTCTTAGGAAAGGAATCCTTATCTACATATTACTATTTATACTTTAAAACTAATATGTACTACTCATGTTATATCTGTACTATGTACACTGTAACAATATGAAAAATATTGTTTCCATAAATAACTTACCCTGACTCTTAATCTCTCTTTCCTTATTGGTTATTACTAAGGCTAACACCCCTTATTATATTAATTCTTACTTTTTTTGTACAGGCTGTCACATGAATGCCTCTCTCCCTCTTCATTCTTTCAACAAACTTTCATTTTGACCCACAGGCTCCCCCTTCTCTCAGCTCTGTCTTTGCTTTGCTTTCTTTTTTTTTCCTTTTTTTCTGTTTTCACTTGTTTGCAGCGAGGAGGCATCCACGCACGCGAAAGAAGCTCGGGGTCTTACCTATGAGTAACGGGGAAGGAAGGGGCACCGGCGGCGAGATCCAGGGGCGGCGGTGGCGAGATCCGGTGGGCGGCGGCGCGATCCGGCGGCGGACGGCGGGCTGGTGGCGCGATCCGGCGGCGGACGGCGGGCTGGTGGCGCGCGCGGCCTTCGACAGCGGCGTCGGGTTCCCAGCGGCGACGGACGGCGCCTGTGCAGAGGGGGGCGGCGGCGGGCTGAGGGTGAGGGTGTTGGTCGGCCAAGGTGAAGGAGGGTGGAGGAAGAAGAAGAGGGGGGGTTTTTTTTGGGTTCCTTTGATTTTTTTGAATCAAGAGTTTGTCCGAATCTGGAGTATTTTCAGATGTGATTTTGAGCTTGATTTTTGAATCTGGGCGTCTGGTTTGGATCTGAAATTTGTGTTTTCAGATTTACGTTTCAGTTTGGAAAATGGATTTGGGAAGAAAAGATTTGAGAATTGGTTTTGGGAGGATGATGAACAGATTTGTTTGGGGAAATTGTTTGTTGGGTGAAATCTTCTTGCAGGTGAAGACGTCGCTGCTGCTGATGAAATACAACAGTGAAGGGGACAACCTGAGGGGGAGAGAGAGCTGGAGGTGGGGTGGTCTTCAATTCAGTGTTGGATCTGAACTACCCCAAACGGTGGAATTCATTAGGGGTTAATTAGTGATTTGATTTTTAGCCAATAATAATAAGTTAAAAAATAATTAAGTAATTTAGTAAAAAGTGATTATTAAAAATAAATGAAGTAATTAACAGTGATTAGAAGGTTGAAATTAGTGGGATAATTAAATTAAGGTAACGTGTTTAAAATTAATAGTCAATTACGACGATACGGTAAAACGTAAAATGAAAACGCGCTCGCGTTGACGCACAAACATAGAACTCGCGTACGAAAACACCCGGATGGTCAAAACGAAAATACGGGCGCGCACAAATAATACGCCTAGAAAATACTGGCCGTTACATTCTACCCACCTTAAGAAAAATTCCGCCCTCGGAATTCTTATCTACTAAAGAGCAGGGAACAATTATGAATACCGCTCTTGCATTTCTACGAGGTAAATTATGACCTGAATACTTCGAGGTGAAGAAATGAAATTGGTTAGGACGAGACACAAGTGATGCGATTAAGATTGAGTTCCAAAAAAAGTTCAGGTGACTAAGCACCATCGATGGCCTTAATCGTTAGTGGGCAAGCGAAAAGGCTAGGGACGGCTACCCAAGATGTGAAGAGATGAGGATGCAGAAAATAATAGTATATATACGTATCCTCTTAACAGCCACCCCAATATCCTAACACTCTGGTTGCTAACTCATAAACTCAAACAAGTGTTTTTTTAAATAAATCATCACTTCTCATCTCGTCATTGAACAACGCTACAACTATAATCATTTCCTAAAACTTAGCTATAGATCCAACCTTATCGTCCGAATTCTGACTCAAAGTTCTCGCTTCAAAATGATCAATACTTTATCCAAAATAACCTTTGAAGGAAAACACTACATATCCTAAATCAATACCATTTGCAAAATTCTTCACCCTTCACTTGTCATTGATACTAGAGCAATAACATCTCTTATGAAATCTCTAATGTATAATTCATCTTTAGCCAAATTCTCTAAAATTATTTACTCTCGTAAGTTGTCTCCCTCATTATATATCATAACATTGTCCATTGCATAATCTAACTTGTAACACTACAATGGAGACATCTTCCAATTCCAATCTTATCTTTATATCAAGCAATCAACGTATTGATGACATACCAATTACTAATGCATGATGACAATTACAAATACGCCTAGTATACATCACAATTTACAATCAATAATTGTCCTGCTCCCAACTCATTTTTCATCGAACACTACGGGATTACTCATAATTCTATTCACTAAAATTAACAAGCTATTAAATCACATCTTGTCATTTCCCATTGTATCTTATTCTAAACAATTTTAGATCAATCTAAATAACCATCCATTCGTACCAACATCTCGCATTATTTCTAATACCTGCATCACCCTGCTTGTATAATTAAGTCTTGTCACGTTAAATACTCTACTCATTTTTATGGCCTCCATGAATCATGGTGTATCTCCATGGGTATTCTTAGCTGTTACTAATCTGAATTTCAAATCTGTAATGTACTCGTCCTCTTATGTATAAAAGAAACTCAATTGAATCCGTTAGGCATGTGTATCATCTAAATGTAAGTCTTGAACACATCATTCTATTATCACCGTATAAAATGGAGTAACCTAAATTCGTTGTGTTCAAAATCAACTAATCACGACTACCCTCATGTCATCTCACAATATGTCTAGCTGAAACATAATCTTATAACAATAATGATCATATCTAATGCTCCAACAATATGACGTTTAACATAAATTAACACCACTGATGATGGAATGAAATAGAAGGGAAAGTTTAAAGGGCTATAACGTAATTTTAAAACGAATCTTGATAAGGTTGTAATAAGTAATGACGAGCACTAATGATAACTAAGCATAATGTAGAATTTAGAGTTGAAAGATGTAATGAATCAAGATTGTGATGAACGGTTTCAGGTGAGGCATGGATAGGGAGTCAGGTTGGTTAGGTAGCATAAAATAGTCATGATTAATTAAGTGATTAAGGAGAATGACGAATATGCGAAAGGATAACGAAATGCGTAAATGCTATAAGTTAAAACATGGAATGTGATTTAGTTAAGTAATGAATTAAAAGTGTAACACACAAAGGAGTATAGTTAAGCAGCGATTGTTTTGTGAATGCAAATGGAGGTAGATTTAGTAAAGAAAGTATTTTTAAAAAAACATATATGATATGTTGTTTTGAAATATGTTAGTATCATCGTAAGAAAAGAAATTCCTATATTTGAATTAGTGAAAAAGTAATGTTTTTTTTCTTTTTAAAAAAGAAGTTTATTATATGAAAAAAAAGTATAGTAAATATACAAGTATGGATGTTATAGGTCAGAAAATCGTGGCGAGATAGTAACTAAAGGTTACGGCGAAGAAAGTTTCAAAATCAAAGAACGAATTTAAGTCAGCTGGAGGGTATGAGATTTAGGTATATACTAAAGATTTTTAAACGGAATAAAACTGGGCAAGGAATTCAATGAAAGGATTATCGAAAGTACCTTTTTTTTAAGAATCAGGATTGAAATATCATTGTCGTTCTTAAAGCATTTTGCACAAGCACGATTAGCATGTATCAAATAAGTATCAGAATATGTAATGAGGAGGATTCGAAAGAATAGTGATGGCTGTCATGAGAGGATCACTAGAATCGAGAGCAAGGAATAGAATAGGATGATCAAAATTTAAATACGACTAGGACATAACTTGCGAATCTGCTACGATGGATTTATGTGGTCATCGACATATGAATGTACGTTAAGGAAGTTATAAAAATCAAGGGTATGATTATTGGGCTGACTAAGGATTAGAAACTCTAAGGCTAGGGTCTTCTAATGAACAAAACATGGACAGCGAATCAAAGGAAGGGTGTTCTTGAGGGTCAAGATTGTAATTTTATCCATGTTGTTCTAGAGTATTTTGCATGAGCATAGACCTGCATGGGCCACCACTAAAACCTGTCACGCCCCGCTTCCCATTAGGCTTGGGAGCGAGGACGCGAACGGGCCCGCTTGTGCAAGTAAGGAGGAGGTACTTTTGCTTTTCTTCCCTCCTTGACTTACACAATAAGCGTCTGTGTGAAAACTGCAGGTTCTTGCTTTGCATTACTCAAAACAACACAGATAAAAAGAACATTATTACAATCTCAGACATCTCAAAGGAATTACAACAATGCAGAAATAGGAAAGAGAGGGTCTTATGACCCGTACAACAAATGAGTGAATTACAATGACGGTTCACTAGTCAACGATCCTTGGCCTACTGGTTCAGCTATCGCAACTAGCCCTCCTAGTGCTATGGCTCGGGATCTGACATACATCCAAAAACATGAATGTATGTCAGCAAGGGTCTGCAAGAAGATGTTAGAACCCAAGGCAAGATATACAAATTTACACTGAATTTAAGAAGCAATTATAAATTAAACGAGATAACAATGAAAGTTTAAGCATGCTGATTTTAAAGTAAATGCATCCTATCATGCAGTTCTAAACAATCTGACAAGTAAAGTAGAGCGCGTCAATGTCACTGAGATAACAATTTCACTGAGGTAACAATTTCACTTTGCAAGTTTCAAGTTAGTGTCACACATCTATAATAGGGTTCTCGCCGGTAGGACGTGATGAGTGGGTCGTTCTTCACACGGGGGCTTACCGTGCTTGGCGCTAACCCACCGCATACGGGTGGTGCCCTTGAAGAGAGTACCCCGTCATACGCCTAGTGGCCGCACAACCCTAACCCCACCCCAATATTTGTGCTGGAACACGAGCCAGCCTAGTCAACTCACATGACATCACGAAAGTCACGATTTCGCCTTCGAGGCGCACGATTTCACGATGTCACTCTCTTGTTAGTCATTTTGAGACATGCAGCAATTAAATAATATGACCATTTATCTCTACACAATAATTTCCATGGTTACAAGAATATCGAGCAATATTTACAACAATTTAACAGAAGTACTGGGTGTGAGATTTAACAAGTACGACATGTAAACTGAGTTATGGAACTTTGCATGCAGAAAACTAAAGAGCGTTAACATTCACAAATTCACTATAAATTGCATGCTTGCCTGATTTCGGTGATTTTGGTGCCGTTGGGTTCGTCTCGACGGTTACTACGTATCGGTATGTCCGGTTCTCTGTTTTAGTTAAATAAATCAATGAATTAGATATTTCGTGAACAAACACATTATTAAATTAACATCTAAAGTGGGTTTGGTTAATTTATCGGATTCTCCGGCTAGTGTAACGTTGTATAGGGTATTACTAACATGGCACACCTTATTTTATACTAGTTTAATCAACCTAACAATTACTAGCAGGATGGATTTAAATAATACAAGCAGATTAACATGTAAAATAACACTAGTTAATGTTAATTAACTCTATTAATCTAATTACAAGTGTATCATGTTAATTTGGATGGGTTATTAGCATTTTAATATTACACTAAAGGGGGTATACCTACTATCACCAGTAAAAACCTTCTTACACAAGTATAATATCCTAACGCAAATATAATATCATGTTGAAAACAATTTAACAGTTAATATTCATTCTGAAATTAATACTAACAGATTAATTTTAACAAGTTTAACTTTATATTACTAATTTACAGTCCATTCCTTGTAGCATACTTTTCTTAGGAAAGGAATCCTTATCTACATATTACTATTTATACTTTAAAACTCATATGTACTACTCATGTTATATCTGTACTATGTACACTGTAACAATATGAAAAATATTGTTTCCATAAATAACTTACCCTGACTCTTAATCTCTCTTTCCTTATTGGTTATTACTAAGGCTGACACCCCTTATTATATTAATTCTTACTTTTTTTGTACAGGCTGTCACATGAATGCCTCTCTCCCTCTTCATTCTTTCAACAAACTTTCATTTTGACCCACAGGCTCCCCCTTCTCTCAGCTCTGTCTTTGCTTTGCTTTCTTTTTTTTTCCTTTTTTTCTGTTTTCACTTGTTTGCAGCGAGGAGGCATCCACGCACGCGAAAGAAGCTCGGGGTCTTACCTATGAGTAACGGGGAAGGAAGGGGCACCGGCAACAAGATCCAGGGGCGGCGGTGGCGAGATCCGGCGGGCGGCGGCGCGATCCGGCGGCGGACGGCGGGCTGGTGGCGCGATCCGGCGGCGGACGGCGGGCTGGTGGCGCGCGCGGCCTTCGACAGCGGCGTCGGGTTCCCAGCGGCGACGGACGGCGCCTGTGCAGAGGGGGGCGGCGGCGGGCTGAGGGTGAGGGTGTTGGTCGGCCAAGGTGAAGGAGGGTGGAGGAAGAAGAAGAGGGGGGGTTTTTTTTGGGTTCCTTTGATTTTTTTGAATCAAGAGTTTGTCCGAATCTGGAGTATTTTCAGATGTGATTTTGAGCTTGATTTTTGAATCTGGGCGTCTGGTTTGGATCTGAAATTTGTGTTTTCAGATTTACGTTTCAGTTTGGAAAATGGATTTGGGAAGAAAAGATTTGAGAATTGGTTTTGGGAGGATGATGAACAGATTTGTTTGGGGAAATTATTTGTTGGGTGAAATCTTCTTGCAGGTGAAGACGTCGCTGCTGCTGATGAGATACAACAGTGAATGGGACAACCTGAGGGGGAGAGAGAGCTGGAGGTGGGGTGGTCTTCAATTCAGTGTTGGATCTGAACTACCCCAAACGGTGGAATTCATTAGGGGTTAATTAGTGATTTGATTTTTAGCCAATAATAATAAGTTAAAAAAATAATTAAGTAATTTAGTAAAAAGTGATTATTAAAAATAAATGAAGTAATTAACAGTGATTAGAAGGTTGAAATTAGTGGGATAATTAAATTAAGGTAACGTGTTTAAAATTAATAGTCAATTACGACGATACGGTAAAACGTAAAATGAAAACGCGCTCGCGTTGACGCACAAACATAGAACTCGCGTACGAAAACACCCGGATGGTCAAAACGAAAATACGGGCGCGCACAAATAATACGCCTAGAAAATACTGGCCGTTACATTGAGTCTCCTCAAGCTATGACATGTTTATCTTTAAGGAACAAACTCCAACATACATGTGATGTAGTCTAAACTTGACCCAAATCGATACGTCGGGTCTCCTCGAGCATCGAGCTAAGTCAAATCTGGACACGAAATCAAGGGTCTGACTAGACCAGTCATTATGATTTGTTGAGTCTCCTCAAGATCATAAGTGACTGTGGGTAAAAAAACTATAGGGAGTCACATGTGATGTGATTGACTAAGAGTTAGTCTACCAATCATGGAACCAATCAACTTGTTAAGTCTCCTCAAGGTTGTGAGGTTCAGGATGATTGGATCCCTCTTTCACTAAATTTTAAATATTTTAATTCGATTAAATCGTTCGTTATTAAGCTTTGAAACGATCGTAAAAATAGTGGGAGGATATAGATAGATAAAACCCATTCTACCTATATTTAATTTTGAACATATGCCAAAACTAGGGCAAGACTATGTTTACCGAAGGAATCAAAATATAATTTTTAATGGAATTAGTTAATTGGTTAAATATGTTGATTAATTGAATATCAAGTTAAATTCTAATTGATAGAATTAAAACTATATTCTCTTTGACAATTAAATGACATTCTAAAGAACAAACTTAAGAAATATGATTTCATTAAGTTCGGAGTCCAACAAATAAATTCACACTGCATGTCACTCGTCTCTATATGAGGGAGCTTGAACATATATGATATTCAAAATATGTTTCTCCCTACAACTTGTCGAGCTACCCTCAAGGTTGTATGTACAAACAATTTTGATCCGCAAAGTTCGAAAATTCGATCAAACCGTTTGAGTCGAATACGAGTGCATGAGCGGTGCAAGACTATGTATCCCAACCGGATCTTGAGACAAGCAACTTCTTGAGCTACACTCAAGATTGCAACTCTCAGGCGTTTGGATACATGAGATGCTTGCATAGCTATTTATTTATGTTGGGTTATTTAATATCTAAATGTGATTTAGAAAAGGAAGAAGGCACTCCGGAAAGTCAATTGAGAAAGTTAGTTTATTTTATCATTAGCAAAGGCATAAGTATGAGGAAATGAAAATGTGACATATTTTGATGTCACGATTTCATAATTATTGTTATACAAAAGGTTAACACATTTTGACGAATGTCGTCACATTGCTTCTGAAGCAATGAATAATATGTATAACGATGATATATGTATTAAATGTTAATATATAAGTACACATGATAGTAGCAAAATTATATGGCTAAATAGACTAGGCCGTATCGAGAGACTGAGCTTCATAAGTCATATAAAGAGGGGTCTGACCTCTCGTATTATGACGTCTGCGGACACTTGTGAGTCTTATCCTCTTAGATATAATGGCCGAAACCCATCTACAAGACAGTGGGAGAATGAGTTGTCGAACTCAGTCTGGTACATACTGATGTACCCGAGTCTAGATTAACCAAAATAAGTTATTCGTATATTTTATTAAGACACGTGTTCTTGATGAAACACAAGTCTGATAAAATAAAGAACGAAATGACTAAAGTATTTGAACTGATTCGATTAGATCGAATGGTTAAATACTTAGCTAATTAAATCTTGTGTAATTAAAAGAAAATATGATTTTCTCTCAGGTCAAGTCTGTTAACACATCCGTGTGTTAAAAGGTATGAATCACACTTAGTTAGACTTGGTGTGATCCATTGTAAGTGACTCTGAATTAAGTCCTCCCTCTGGGTTAAGTCCCAGATAGTAATGCCTAGGTTTTGATAATGTTCTATGAGGACATATCAATAAGATATTCATAAAATCAATCATTAAGAAGTTGTATAATTACTCGAATCTCGTGAGACGAAGAGTCGAGTTAGACATCATAATTGATGATGGCTTAGTCAACTTCTAGGATGAAAATTCGGAGTTATAACTCCGATTTAAAATTTGATGCAATCAGAATAGGTCCATGTGCGTACATAAATTTTGGAATTTAGTTTACGTGCACAAGGAAAATGTTTCCTCATTTTCTGCAAGTAAATCTTTAAGTTGAAAGATTAGGAGCAGAAAGGAAATAGTGAAGTACAATCATATTGGTCGAGAACGGTTTTCATCTTAATTCCTATAAAACGGATTATAATGAAACCGTTTTCCGCCAGCATATGTGTACAGAACTACTCGGACCAAACTCGATGTAAACGCTTAAGTTGACCATGAAAATTGGAGCATTCACTTCTAAGTTCGTTTTTCTAAATATGATTTAGACGGACCAACTTATATGAATTAACCAGAAAGTTTTCAAGGTCTGTGGGAGCGTATAAATTACATGCGAGGCATCAAAGGGATGGAACATATATTTTGACAAAGTGATCAAAAAGAGTTTGATACTTTATCAGAAATAAATATGAGTCATTTGAAATGACCAGTAACTAATTTAAAGATTATTATCGTAAGGTACGATGAACTGGATGAGATCCAAGGAAATAAAAATATTATGAATTCCGAAAGACCACATGAATTATTTGAATGAGATTCAAATGGTTGCTCTAATATGAACATAGAAACTCCTTAAGTATATAGTGTAGACGGTTTTAGCAGATCCACTCACGAAGGCTCTACCACATGAAGTCGGGAAAACTTATGTGTAAAACGGTAAAAGATACCGAGATAAATGGGCCTGAGTGCAAGTGGGAGATGTTGAGAGATGATACCCTCGAGGCCATCTATCTTCATGTGTGAATAGCACAAACATCTTGTTCGAAATAACAGTAAGCTGTTTGGTAATAATTTATCTAAAGTTATGTTATAATGTAGTTAACATTGGATATTAACTTAGGTAAAGTCCTGAGACTTTATGCGAGGTCAAACAGGTATCGAGATGAGTATCTCGATCATGGAGAAATATTTGACCGTCTGTAGCATAAGTCTTAAAGGGTTCATGGTCGTAGATGTTTCGAGACAAGGATATCGAAACATCGGATAGACCATTGTGTCTTAGTCTTCACCGTTTAGCGGTGGCGATGATCTCATGATCGCTTGACTTGGCGAAGTCGTAGACGAGACACAGGTGCTCATTAGAGAATGAGTTCACTGAACGATCCACAAGAGTTATCATATGGCTATATTGACCAATCTGTCAATGATGACTCTGAGTGATGATAGGCTAGTTAGTCTTTTGACTTGAGGTCATTTTGACGAACCTGTGCGTGAACGGTGCCACTTAGATCAAATGACCGAGCTTCGAGGCAAGGCCTGTCGAAAGGTCTTTGATTGGGTGACATTTGAAGCGTATGAGGAGAGTAATGACCAAGAGAGGATTCGTCTCTCCCGGTCAATGTGAGTTAGTGTCGTAGGGTTAGTTCGGTCTTTCGTAAATACTTTGGCCAGAGTATGTTGGAAGAAGTCCAACATTTTTGACTAAAAGATCGATAGAAACTAACCGGAGTCAAGTTATTGGGGTTGACAGTTTGACCGTACCCTAGACTTGATCTACACGACATAGTTTAGACGAAGAGACTATAACTGCGGAATTCATCACGGAAACAGTCAGGGTGGTCCCGACAATACTCATGTCAATGAGTCAACCACATAATGATGATTCCTGAAGCAGGGACGGCAACCACTGCTCGTGGTCACTGCCGTATAGGGCTTCGAGCCCAACCTGTTGTAAGGGTCAGGTTGTAGGGTCTCACACAGAGTGCGATCTTCGTCTAGTAATAGGTAGAAATTAGTTAGGGAGAATAATTTGCATTTGATGTAAGGGATAAAATATTGCAAAAGATGTTTGCAATCATCTCCTGCATTCGGGATAAATGATCCTAAGTGCAAGTGGGAGATGTAGAGGAATATGCCCTCGGATCATTTGTATTTAATGCAAATGATAATTTAAGCCTAGATAGGGACTAATTTGCATATGATGCAAAAGAGATTAAATGTGTCTTAAATTGTTTAAGACTATATTTAATTAAATAAACGCGTTGAAAAGGTTACCTAGATGACGGGATCGTCCCGCTCTAAACACAGGTTCAAACCACGTCAAAAACGGAGTCCAAATGCACAAGTTATAGCCAAAACAAGTCAGCCCAAACTGTTGGGCTGAACCCAGCGAAAATGGAGGCCCACCAAGCCCGAATTTTCTGGTTAGGGTTTTTTGAAACCTGGGATTTTCTTGACGGCTACGTTTCTAAGAGAAGCATGACTTTTGGTTAACATTGGGCAATTGTTTGAAGGGTCAAACAGACTCGGATTGACGAGCCGTTTTTTCCTACGCGTTCACCGTTGAACCCTCTTCGATTTGGTAGGTTGTACCAACATTGAAGCTCAACATTGAGGGAGTTAAAATTCGAGGAAGTTTGCCCTTTGTGAAAGGCAAACTAACTTGATTTAATTAATCCCAAATTAATAGTCCTACCTCGGTTGTGGAGAAAAGGGGAGAGTCAGCCGCCTCTATAAATAGAGGCCCTCCCCCTTCCTCATAACTCGTCCCAAGCTCTAGATCTGAGCGGCTCTCGTAAATGTTGGAGCACGCTCGGATCTAGGCTTAAGTTAATATTTCTCCTCTCCCTATATTTCTGCCTTGCTCCTAAGGTCTCTAGCAAAGCCGCGAAGGGGTTCGGATTCAGATCCGAAATCTAGGCGGAGGTTTCATTCGCGTGAAACTTTCTTCGGCGCGTGGTTGGCTCGGCGACACGAGGATTGCTCGCCTCGGGATGCGGAGCGGTTTGAGGAGCGGTTCGGGGAGCGGTTCGGGGAGCGGTTCAAGGAGCGGCTCGGCGTGGGACGAGGAGCGGCTCAGAAGACGGTGCGGAACATCTCGCCTGCTCCCGGGTTGAGATTCCGGGTATGTAGTTTAATACGCATTAGTTTAATTTAATCGCAGTAGGCTAGATCCTTCTTGGGATGGTCAGATCCATCCCAAGTCGGCATAGATCTTGGCTAAGGGTCTTGGACCTTAGGGCTAAGTTAAAATTGTTTTAACTGCATGTTAATTAGATTAACTAGATTTATTTCTTCTGCTGCAAATTCTTTTGTGTCTATGTTCCGTCCGAATTAGGACGGGAAGAGAATTTTTGTGCCCTTAGGGTCCCAGAAAACCCTTCAACCGATTCCATGCTATGAGCATGCGGTATTTCCATTTAGTACACTATTTTCCATTACGTACACTATCTAAGTTTCTAAGGTAAGAATTTACTGTGGCTTACTATATCGGTCTTGTCGTAACAAGACGAGGATGTAGTTAGAGCGCAAGGATTGGTACTTGCAAACACAAGAAATTATTAGTTAATGGCTACCCTAATTTCTATTTAATTAATTGGTCGTTTTGATTTCCAAAACCAGTTGAAACGGTGTCGAAAAGCGTTCAAAATTTTTCTATAAGGTGAAAATAAATATTATGATTTTACTGCAAAAGGAAAATATTTTCAGAAGCTCCTGCTATTTTTTATAATTTTCAGAAGCTCAAAAATAACTTTAAAACCCCAATTTACTTAAGTAACGTATAACTTTCGTAATTTATTCCGGGAGCAATACTAGTTGGAAATACTTTAATGAGCAGTCAAAATGACCATCTCGAAGATTACTATTACATATAATTTTATCACGTATTAGTGTACGTGAAAATAAAGAGTTGCGTATTTAAAATGAATTATACATATTTAAAACATAGGCTTAAAATTTTATTGCGGAAAATTTAAGTATCTGATTGAGATGAAACTAGCGCCATTGGGTCTAGAATGTTATTTTCGATTTTCTGGAGCTAATCTCACATTTTTCTTACGCCTATATTTTTAATTATGGATTTAAAACCATAAATACCCATTAATAATTAATTAAAATACGAAAATACGAATTTACTTCGTATTTACAAGAATGCCATCACATTTTATAACGCACCCACCGTTCTTTGTTCTCGACAGCGACGGAGGGGCCCGGCGCCCGGCGGCGGGGGTCGACGGCAGGCGGCGGGAGGCGTCTCCGGGAGCGGCGAATGCGAGGATTCGTCTTCAGCCGTCTGATTCGCATCCGTCGATCGCGAGAACGCCACGTCGCCCCGCCTCCGTTCGCAAATGAATTCGAATCGAGATCCATCTCCGGCCGTTCGATTGAGCATCGACGATCGACAATAAGCCACGTCAACACAAACTTTCGAATGCTGTCAGCGCCGATCGATGCCGTTAGATCTCGATCGGACTGTCCGGAAAATTCCACGTCGCCCCCTTGTGCTGCGCCGTCGGATGAGGCGGGAATGCGTGAGATGCTGCCACGTGGCAAGCTCTGATTGGGCAGCCGACAGTATATTCGTATTTGTTGTGTATTTCTTCATTTAATTTGTATTTCTGCATTCAAAAATTCATAGTAATTAGCATAGATCTCAGAAAAATACAAATAAATAGTCGTTGGAATCGTGAGATCGAGACGGTGCTAGGAAAAATATAATAAGTGCAGAAATACTTCATTAATTGCTGTTTTGTGCTCAAATAGTGTATTTTCTCTAATAAATAAATGTGTAGAAAATATGTATGAATTAGAGAACAATGTAGCATCACATGAGCACTAAATAGGGCTAAATGGGGGGTTAAATATGTAATATTGAACCCAAATCACGGACGGAGGCGAGGCAGCGGCAGGCAACGGCGGTTGCAGCGGCGGCGGGTCAAAGTGGCAAGGGCGGAGGCTGTCGGCGCTGTGGGGTGTTCGCCGGCGCTGTGGGGGTGGACGGAGGACGGCGGAGGCGGAGGTCGACGGCGGAGCGTGGGTCGAGGCCGGAGGGCAGCGGTCGGATCTCCGGGAGAGAGAGAACATGAGAGGAGAGTGAGAGAGGGGGAAGCGAGTGAGGAGAGCGGGCGGGGTTAACTGCCTGGGTTTGGGTTTGAAAAAAAAATATAGAGGGAGAGAGAGAGATAGTAACTGGTGAGGGTTAATACAAAGGGAAGGGGTTTATATAGGTTAAGTGAATGGCAATGTTGTAATTAGTGGGGGTAGATGAGTGATAGATGGGGGGTTAGATCTGAGCCATTTCAGATCTAATCACCAAAAAGGGGTAGATGTGATGATGATTAGGTGTTAAAAGGTCATTAGCGATTGTAATTAGCAAAGCGGAGGAATACAAAATCGTTTTTGCAAACGACTCCGAAAAATTACGAAAACATACCCACGAGATCTCATCGTCACGAGGATCGTGAATACGAAGTCCGTTTTGGGATTTGAGCTACGGGGATGCAAGTTTTAGGCCAAAATGTTTATGAAGCGGGTTTGCGGGTTCTAGGTCGATTTGATATCAGAAAATTACGAAATTAATATGGGGAGCCCTAAATGATCATAGGATGCTACTACAGAAGATTGAAAACATTTTGAAGACGTTTGTATAGAAAATAAATTCATTGAGCCAAAACAGCAATATCTGAAAATGAATTTTTATCAGATCTTTTAGAGGTATTTGATGAAATCCGATCTTACTAAAATACTACATAACTAGTCTGGTACTTCAAAATATTTTTATAAGAAATTTTGAAATCAGTTTAAGACTCCTGATCAACCACTGCAAAACACCTTTTAAAAATGAAATTACTTTAAATACTTAATTTAAATGTATTGGAAAAATACAGGCCGTTACAGATTTATTCCCTTCTTTTGTAGCTATTGGTTTCTAAATGATTTGCATGAATTTGTGAATGATTATTGAATGAAAGTGAGATTCATTAAATAGTTGTTTGCTCAATGGCTTGTAATGAATGCTCATTAATGTTTATCATCTTGCTTTTCATTATGAAGGCCTAGACCCAATAGTGTGTGGTATTGGGATTAGCAAGGGTTTGTGATATTGAATAGTAATTGCTCATTCCTTGTGTTACAATCAGAAGATCGTGATAGTCCGACCTTCCGCCCCAAATCGCTGAAATACCCTGTAGGCTCGCCCCTCCCGAATGGGCGGCCAACCCAGCGACGGGGCGCTCCTCGCCCGAACTTCATAGGCCCGCAGGGTGCCAGTCGAACCAAGGGGGGTGCCAGTCGAACCAAGGGTCCGACACGACCGGGATATGGGCAACACTGCCTCGACCACCGACAGAGGCACTAACCCGCTCTCCCTCGGTCCGCCAGGAATAGCACACACAAGGCGCGTCCGGACAGCACAGCCTCGGACGTTGATAGAGGCGCACCCGTTCTCCCCCCGGTGATCCAAGATCGACGCCCCTAAGTGAACGGTCGGGCCATTCATCCTCTGCTCAGGACGGCCCGGGGGCTCATCTAGGGCCCTGCCCCTAGAAGGCGCTCCACTGGATCCCTGGCTCATCGGGCACGACAAACAACCTAGTACAAGGACGCAACTGACACTAACACCACCCGAACATCTGATAAAGCACCCCCTTGGCCGCTGCGCCCCCTGACACTTAATGCTTTCGGCCCTGACACTCTGACAAAAGCGCCCTTGACCGTCGCGTCGTCTGACAAAAGCATGGCTGACACTCCCGTTACTGACATCCTCGTCCGGAGCTTCCGCTGACAGCAGGGCCAACTCAGCACGTCGAGTCAGCATGCCAGGTCAGCCCTACCTAACCGCCTCCCGTCAGGTATAAATACCTCTTGGCTTCCAACGGTGGAGAGGTTGGCAAATTTAATCTCAATTCTCAATTCTCATTACTCACACACAAGAGCAAAGGTCGTCCATATCTTTGTTCTTCCACTCATAGCTCGTCACGTGCGGTCGACTCACCTTTAGTCCGACCTGCGTGCCCAACCCCCGCTTTAAGTCCTATTATTGACTTAGGCATCGGAGAGGCTAAGGGTTGGACCCCAACCCAGCCTTTCTGACGAGTTGTTCCTTGCGCAGGATAGCTCGTCCCCCCCGGTCGTGCTCGCCCCCAGCTCCAGCAGCTCGGCCCCCTCACCCGAATCCTGCCGGATTCGACACCGTGGTCAGCCTTAACAGCAAGTTCAGCCTCTACACCCCACTAATCACCTGTCAAATAGCTTACCATAACCCCATCATTAGCTTAACCATCGTGCCCTTGGGTTCCTATAATACAAATTCATTGTACATGAGTTCTACCCTGCAACAATTGGCGCCGTCTGTGGGAATGAAGGGTCACACCCATGTCAGGCCCTATACCAATCATCCGAAACCCTGACCACGGCAAGGATCCCATGGATCAAGAACCACTCTCTCAACCAATGACTCCTGCGACTGACCTACCCCCCGGGGTAGAGGTCGAGACAGTCCAGGCATCGGCCTGTGCGGTACAACAGAACTTCGAGGCCTTCACTAAGGTGATGGCGGGCTTCGAAACAATAGGGATGGAAGTACCTCCCGGCCCTTCTGAGCCCCCGAACGTGAGACAGAATCTTCACCCACAGTTCGAGGAAGAGGGGGAGACCAGGGGCTCGTCAAGGAGATTGCAGCCCAACGGAAGCTCTTGGAGGAAGAAATGGAGATCACGCGGGTGCGGAGGCGTCGGGAGGTGGTGGCCGCCGTGCAAAGGCGTTTGGGTGAAGCGGTCGAGGTCGCCCGACATGCCCTCCTGGACGAAGAGACCGCCTGACGCCAACTCCGCTTCATTATCACGGAACGCGAAAGGCTCCAGAGGGAGAACGAAGAGAACCAAGAGATCCCGGAGGTATCGGCGACGAGCCGGCGACACATGGACGGGCGCGGCCCGCCGCTCGCCAGGTCTCCACCTCGAGGGCGAAGTCCGCCCCGTCGGCATCTCTCCCCCGATCGTCTGGACGAAGAAGCTGTTCGTCGACAACTCCGCTTCCTCGCCACCGAATGCAAAAGGCTCCTGAGGGAGAATCAGGTGAGGAGAGAGGTCCCGGAGGAGACGGCCAGGGCCGGCGGTACCGGGATGACCGTATCCCGCCACCCGTCGAATCCTCTACCCACGGAAGGAGTCCCCTCAAGCGACCGCTTCGCTATTTCCCGGGGCACGATGATCGTCGGCAGCCGAGGCGCAACCGGAGCCAAACCCCAGAATGGCGGAGAGGGCCCGCGCCAGAGCGCCCCGCCTACCCTGAGGAGGCCACACCGTTGGCATGGTGGATCACGTCCGCCCCGAGACCCATAAGATTCAAGGCCCCCCACCTGGCCACCTACAACGGAAGATGCGACCCCCTCTCGCACATGCAACAATACCGGGGGCCAATGGAGGCGCAGGATGTGGATGACACGTTCCTATGACGGATTTTCTCGCAAAGTCTGAGGGACACGGCGTTGGATTGGTACTTCGGCCTACCCGCGAGATCCATCGGAAGCTTTGACGAGCTGTCCCACAAGTTCTGCCAGGAGTTCCGGGCCGGGCGTACAAGGAAGAAGCCCTTGGACTACCTCAGGACGATAGTCCAAGGAGAAGGAGAGATGACTGGAAGAACCTATGCCGCTTCTAGGACGAGAGGCGGGCGGTGGTGGCCTGTGGCGACGAAGTGCTCATGATAGCCTTCAAGACGGGGTTGCAGACTCGGAGCCTCCACAAATCCCTGCTCCGAGATCCGTCGGCCGACTACGATGCGTTAGTCGCTCAGGCAGAGAGGCATGCGCTGGCCGAGGAGACTCTCGGCACGAAGAAATTGTCCCTCCCGGTGAGGCCGCCCCAAGGCGAACCTCGATCGCATCCACGGCCGAGGCAAGAAGACGTGTCTCGGGGGAGCGACCAGCTGGCCCAACCGAGACGCGACCCGGTGGGGCAGCGCCCGCAGGATCGCCCAGGCCCGGCACGAGATTTTGCCCCGGCCAGGGAGCCCGCTCGAGCTATCCCGAGGCTGAAGGAACCCCTGCAGGCTCATTACACGCAGCTCAACGCACCCATGTTAGAGGTGTTGGCCGCGGGGACAAGGGCTGGACTGTTGTCGGAGCCGCCCCGGGAGATGAGATCGGACCCAGCGAAGCGAGATCTCCGAAAATATTGTCGGTATCGCCGGGACCACGGTCATGATACCGACAACTGCTACACCCTCAAGAGGGAGATCGAGTGATTGATTCAGGTGGGTCACCTGGGATGCTTCGTGGAGAACAGGAAGGTGATCCAGGAGGAAAGGGCCCCACGAGAGGCGCGGAGGCCAAATCCACCGCTAGACAATGGGCGGGAGGAGCCGTGCCCCCCAAGGCGATCATGCGAATAGATGTGATATGCGGGGGGCCGTCATCTGGTGGGGCATCGTCCTCGAGCAAGAAGGCATATGCCCGGGAGGTGATGACAGCGGGCCTCGACAGCGAGGCGAAGCGGAGAAGAGTGTCTCGACCCCCCATCACCTTTACTGATGAGGACATCGAGGGAGTCGAGCTTCTGCATGACGACGCCATCGTCATCGAGGCTCAGGTCAGGACGACCATCATCAGCCTGCTCCTGATTGACACTGGGAGCTCCTGCGACATCCTGTTTATGTCGACAATTGAGAAGATGGGGTTGAGGCATGTAGATCTGAGGCCCTGCACGGGGCCCATCGTCGGCTTCACCGGACACTCGGTTCCCATGGTGGGGATGATCACCCTGTCGGTGTCACTTGAGGAGAAACCGAGGGTCGTCACCCACATGACACAATTTGTTGTCGTCGACCTTGCGTCGGCATACAACGTGATCATTGGGCGGCCGTACATGACGGCCATTAAGACGCTCCCCAGCCTGCTCCACCAGATGGTGAAATTCTAAACTCCGCGAGGGGTGGGACTGGTGCGGGGGAACTAGAAGCTGTCCTGGAGCTGCTACGTAGGGTCGACCAATCACAAAAGCCTGGAACAGGCCCTGTCGGTTGACCTTCTCGACGAAAGGGAAGACTTTTGCAACCAACGGCCGACTCCTACCGAAGAGGTTGATGAGGTGCCCGTGGCCGCGGAGGAAGGCAAGACTGTCTCCATCGGAACGAAACTTCCGGCCTCTCTGAGGGCGGCCCTCATCAGCCTGCTCCGAGAGAGTGTGGACATATTCGCCTGGTCACCTGCGGACAAGCCAGGGGTCGACCCAACGGTAACCTCCCATAGGTTGAATGCGGACCCAGGGTCTCGACCGGTCCGGCAGAAGAAGAGGAGCGCCGGGGGCGAAAAGAAAAGGGCAGCCGAGGAAGAAGTGGAGCGGCTTCTCCAAGCCAAGTTATCAGGCCGGTGGACTATCTGGACTGGCTCGCCAATGTCGTCTTGGTAAAGAAGGCCAGCGGGAAGTGGCGCATGTGCGTCGACTTCACGGACCTCAACAAGGTATGTCCGAAGGATAGCTTCCCCCTCCCTCGGATCGACCACTTGGTCGATCAGGCGTCCGGGTACGAATTGTTAAGCTTCATAGACGCCTTCTTGGGCTACAACCAGATCCCAATGGCAAGGGAGGATGAAGAGAAAATGTCCTTCGTCACCGATAGGGGCACCTTCTGTTACACGAAGATGCCCTTCGGGCTGAAGAACGCCGGGGCAACTTACCAGCGGATGGTGGACAGGATATTCAGCTCGCAGGTCGGGTGAAACCTGGAAGTCTACATCGATGACATGCTGGTGAAGAGTAAGAGAGCCCCGGACCACCTTGTCGACTTAAGGGAGACGTTCCGAAGGGTTCGCCAATACGGCCTGAGGCTGAACCCGGTGAAGTGCGTCTTTGGCTTGCAGTCATGGAAGTTCTTAGGCTTCATGATAACGAAGTAAGGGATTGAGGTGAACCCCGATAAGGTGACGGCCCTCGTCAATATGGCGTAGGCACGGACGATCCGGGACCTGCAACGCCTAAATGGCCGGATCGCGGCTTTAGGGCGATTCTTGTCGAAATCTGCGGAGAGGTCACTCCCTTTCTTCAGGGTCCTGCACACGGCCTTCGGAGAAGCCAATGACAAAAGGAAAGTGATCCCGTGGGACGATGACTGTGTTTAAGCATTCACGGAGCTGAGGGCCTACTCGCAAAGCCCGCCGCTCCTCGCCAAGCCGGAGGAAGGAGAACCGCTGGGACTATACCTGGCGACCAATGAGGAGGCCGTCAGCTCCGTCCTAATCAAAGAGGAAGGGGGCGTGCAGCGGCCTGTATACTATGCAAGCCAGATTCTCCGAGAGGCGGAGACTCACTACAGTCCCATCGAGGAAGCCGCCTACTGCTTGGTAACCACGACGAGGAAGCTTTGATCGTACTTCCAGGCCCATCCCATCGCCGTCCGCACCAACCTGCCCCTCGAGAAGAACCTGAAGAGGTTGGAGCGATCGGGCAGGATGCTCAATTGGAGCGTCAAGCTCAGCGAGTTTGACATAACATACAAGGCCCGGGAGACAATCAAGGGCCAGGCATTGCAGACTTCGTGGTGGAATGCACCGCCGAGGACCCGCCGGGGAACCAACAGGACACACCATCAGTAAATGCATCTCTGCTAGCGATGGGGGTGGCTGGACCGTCGGAGCCCACAGGGAGACGTGGGCAAACTATGGACCGTTCACGTCGATGGCTCGGCGACAGGATCCAGGACGGGGGCAGAAATTGTCATCCAAACCCCCGACGGATGCCTGCTGGAGTACGCCCTGCGCTTCAACTTCTTGACAACCAACAACGTTACAGAATATGAGGCCACGGTCAATGGGCTGAAGCTTCGTACGACGGTGGGGGCGACAAACGTCTGCTGCTTAGTGACTCACGGCTCGTCGTCCAACAGATCCAAGGGAGCTTCGAGGCCCGAGAAGAGACGATGAAGCGCTACCTTAAGCGCATCCAGGCCGAGCTCCAGAAGTTCAAGAGGGCAGAGGTCCGGCACTTACCCCGTTCCAATAACCTCCAGGTAGACGCCCTGTCCAAGCTGGCCTCCTCCTCCGCGGTCGAGATCGAAAGGCCATCTATGTCAAAAGCCTGCTGGCGCCCTCCATTGGCGAAGGACTAATGTGTGTCGGCTCGACGGCGATGTGTATGACCCCAATAGTGAAGTACCTGGAGACAGGGGCCCTACCCGAGGAGCGGTTGCAGGCCAAGAAGGTAGATAGACGGGCCCTATCATTCGTACTTCTCGACGGAGTATTATACCGCCGGCGCCGTGCCAACTTTGACGTCCTGCCGTTTCTGAAGTGCTTGGGGCCCGAGCAAGCTGAGCAGGTCATCCGCGAAGTGCATGAAGGCTTCTGCAGGAACCACCATGGCAGTCGCACTATCGCCCACAAAATAACGCGCCAAGGGTATTATTGGCTGACTATGATCCATGACACGGCACAGTACGTCAAGAAATGTGAGACGTGGGAAAAATTCGGCTGACACGCGACGGCGCCCCCGGCCGACTTGGTCCCCATCGTAAGCCCGATTCCGTTCGCCAAGTGGGGGCTTGATATCCTCGGGCCTTTCCCAAAGGCCTCTGGGGGAAGGAAGTATATGTTCGTCGCCGTGGACTACTTCACAAAATGGGTCGAAGCTGAGTCGTTGGCACGCATCACATAGACGAATATGAAAGGCTTCATTTGGCAGTCTGTGATATGTCGCTTCGGGATACCCCGCTCTATAGTAACAGACAATGGGAGACAGTTCGATTGTGAAGGCTTTTGCGACTTCTGTTCGGGCTGGGGAATCAAACTCCATTTCACATCGGTCGCCCACCCGCAGTGCAATGGGATGGCGGAGGCCGGCAACAAATGCATCTTGGGCCCCATGAAGAAGAAGGTAGACACCGCTCTCGGGGCATGGGTGGACGAGCTACCGGGCATCCTATGGTCCTACCGAACCACCCACACGGCCTCAATTGGAGAAAGCCCATTCATGCTAGCATACGGGTCGGAAGCAGTCGTTCCTGTGGAGATCGATGAGGAGACACTCAGGCTGAAATTCTTCGATGAGGACATCAATGGGGAGGGCCTCGGCTTCAGTCTCGAGCTGGTGAACGAAGTAAGGGACCGAGCCATGACGAACCTCGTCCGGTACAGCCAGAGGATGGCCCGGCACTACAAATCCAGGGTGAAGAAGCGGACCTTCCGAATCGACGACTTAGTCCTCAAAGACACCACCTTCAAACCCGAGACCGCTCGCCGAGGGAAATTGGCCGCCAAATGGGAAGGACCCTACGAGATCGTCGACATCGTCGGACCGGCCACATACATCCTGGCGACCCTGGACGGGAGTGAACTAGCCCAGCCCTGGAATGCGGAGCACCTGCTGAAGTTTTACCAATAATTGTGAGTCTTTTCAATAAAATGTTGTCATTTCTGAACTTTCCCAAACCCTGCTGTCTCCACCTGAGTATTTCAGCCCGAACGCACAAGACTCTATGGCAGGGCCAACCCTCACCACCCAAACCAGAGAAGGGCACAGGCCGGGCTACGCGCTCGCTCCCTCCCTCAAGAACTCTGGGGCAGGGCCGACCCTCGCCACCTAAACCAGAGAAGGGCACGGGCCGACCTACGCGCTCGCTCTCCCCCTCAAGAACTCTGGGGCAGGGCCGACCCTCGCCACCCAAACCAGAGAAGGGCACGGGCCGGGCTACCCGCTCGCTCCCCCCTCAAGAACTCTGGGGCAGGGCCGACCCTCGCCACCCAAACCAGAGAAGGGCACGGGCCGGGCTACCCGCTCGCTCCCCCCATCAAGAACTCTGGGGCAGGGCCGACCCTCGCCACCCAAACCAGAGGAGGGCACGGGCCGGGCTACGCGCTCGCTCCCCCCTCAAGAACTCTGGGGCAGGGCCGACCCTCGCCACCTAAACCAGAGAAGGGCATGGGCTGGGCTACGGGCTCGCTCCCCCCTCAAGAACTCTGGGGCAGGGCCGACCCTCGCCACCCAAACCAGAGAAGGGCACGGGCCAGGCTACGCGCTCGTTACCCCCTCAAGAACTCTGGGGCAGGGCCAGCCCTCGCCAGCCAAACCAGAGAAGGGCACGGGTCGGGCTACGCGCTCGCTCCCCCCGTCAAGAACTCTGGGGCAGGGCCAACCCTCCCCACCCAAACCAGAGAAGGGAACGGGCCGGGCTACGCTCTCGCTCCCCCCTCAAGAACTCTGGGGCAGGGCAAACCCTCGCCACCCAAACCAGAGAAGGGCACGGGCCGGCCTACGCGCTCGCTCCCCCCTCAAGAACTCTGGGGCAGGGCCGACCCTCGCCAACCAAACCAGAGAAGGGCACGGGCCGGGCTACGCGCTCACTCCCCCCTCAAGAACTCTGGGGCAGGGCCGACCCTCGCCACACAAACCAGAGAAGGACACGGGTCGGGCTACACGCTCGCTCCCCCCTCACGAACTCTGGAGCAGGGCCAGCCCTCGCCACCCAAACCAGAGAAGGGCACGGGCCGGGCTACTCGCTCGCTCCCCCCTCAAGAACCAGAGAAGGGCATAGGCCGGGCTACGCGCTCGCTCCCCCCTCGCTACCCAAACCAGAGAAGGGCACGGGCCGGGCCAGCCCTCGCCACCCAAACCAGAGAAGGGCACGGGCCGGGCTACGCGCTCACTCCCCCCCTCAAGAACTCTGGGGCAGGGCCAGCCCTCGCCATCCAAACCAGAGAAGGGTATGGGCCAGGCTACGCGTTTGCTCCCCCCTCAAGAACTCTGGGGCAGGGCCAACCCTCGCCACCCAAACCAGAGAAGGGCACGGGCCGGGCTACGCTCTCGCTCCCCCCTTAAGAACTCTGGGGCAGGGCCGACCCTCGCCACCCAAACCAGAGAAGGGCACGCGCCGGGCTACTCGCTCGCTCCCCCCTCAAGAACTTTGGGGCATGGCCGACCCTCGCCACCCAAACCAGAGAAGGGCACGGGCCGGGCTACGCGCTCGCTCCCCCCTCAAGAACTCTGGGGCAGGCCCGACCCTCGCCACCCAAACAAGAGAAGGGCACGGGCCGGGCTACGCGCTCGCTCCCCCTTAAGAACTCTGGGGCAGGGCCAACCCTAGTCACCCAAAGCAGAGAAGGGCACGGGCCAGGCTACGTGCTCGTTCCCCCCCTCAAGAACTCTGGGACAGGGTCGACCCTCGCCACCCAAACCAGAGAAGGGCACGGGCCGGGCTATGCGCTTGTCCCCCCCTCAAGAACTCTGGGGCTGGGCCGACCCTCGCCACCCAAGCCAAAGAAGGGCACGGGCCGGGCTACGTGCTCGCTCCCACCTCAACAACTCTGGGGCAGGGCCAACCCTCGCCACCCAACCCAGAGAAGGGCATGGGCCGGGCTACGCGCTCGCTCCCACCTCAAGAACTCTGGGGCAGGGCCAACCCTCGCCACCCAAACCAGGGAAGGGCACGGGCCGGGCTACGTGCTCGCTCCCCCCTTAAGAACCCTGGGGCAGGGCCGACCCTTGCCACCCAAACCAGAGAAGGGCACGGGCCGGGCTACGCGCTCCCTCCCCCCCTCAAGAACTCTGGGGCAGGGCCGACCCTCGCCACCCAAACCAGAGAAGGGCATGGGCCGGGCAAGGCGCTCGCTCCCCCCTCAAGAACTCTGGGACAGGGCTGACCCTCGCCACCCAAACCAGAGAAGGGCACGGGCCGAGCTACGCGCTCGCTCCCCCCTCAAGAACTCTGGGGCAGGGCCGACCCTCGCCACCCAAACCAGAGAAGGGCACGGGCCGGGCTACGCGCTCGCTCCCCCCTCAAGAACTCTGGGGCAGGGCCAATCCTCCCCACCTAAAGCAAAGAAGGGCACGGTCCGGGCTACGCCCTCGCTCCCCCCTCAAGAACTCTGGGGCAGGGCCGACCCTCCCCACCCAAACCCGAGAAGGTCACGGGCCGGGCTACGCGCCCTCTCCCCCCCGGCCGACATAATCCTCGAAAACTCGAACCTCGGGAAGAGGACAAGGGCACGCAAACCGGGGCAGACCTGATGCAGACCGAGGACCGCTGAACAACGCCTGCTGGGTAAACGCCGGGTCCCGATAGAGCAGGCCCCTGATGCGACTCGTTGAAGCGAGGGGACGCTCGGGAAATGTGCCATTAATGACGACACGCCCCCCAAGAGGCTAGGGCTGACGAATCGCGCCAGTCACCACCTGGCAAAAGCGGTTTCCAAATGGCATGATTCCGAGGAGCCTATTAATGATGCCAACTCATCGCATTAACTAGGAGTGAAATAGTCAACAAAATCCCTCTATAAATACCCCCTCACCCCTTCGGAGATGAGGGAGAGTAAGAAAATATGAGAACCGATCTCAGTCCCCTCCACCGAGTATGAAAAGGCCTGAGACGCCTCGCCCGAACAAAAGGGAGGACATCGGCCACCAATGGATCCCGCCGCCTCGACCGGCGATTGCTTCCACACGAAGACCACTGATGGACTACTCCACTTACCCAGGGGATGGCCCGGCTATCGGTCTCCAACTTCCCTTAGACAATTTGCGGCCGGACAACTGGAGCCCCGGTGGCGGACCACCCCCCCTTCCGGTGTCTGACGAGCGCATGCGCTCAGGGCCGAGAACCAGAGACATGGGGCAGCCCTGCCATATCACCCCATTGGGCACTCTAGCCTCCGCCCGGGCATACCAGCTTCTGCGTGCCTGCCTCCCAACGGCCCGCCACGCCGATGGTCTATTCATCTTACATACGGATCGCCGATGGGCTATTCCCCTTACACATGGGGAGCCCCGCCTTCCACTCCTCCCTCCACCCTGTACCAGATGAAACAGGGGAAGGTCGGCATCCGTTCCCCACCGATCCTCGCCGGCGGGAAAGGCAAAAGCCCCCCGGGCTTGCAGGTCTCCACTGATGCGCTTCCTAACGACCCACCTGCTCGCCCTCGACCTTCCCCTCGAGGCTGGGCCACCAGAGAACCCCCTCAGGGAGGCGGCGCCTCCACCTCCACCTCGTGCGCCTCCTCCTCCCGGGTTTCCCTTCGATGTACGGATCCCCCGGAGAGGCCTTGCAACCGGTCAGCATGACGAAGGCGAGACATGATATGACAAAGCAATGGAGGGAAAGGACGGCCACCCTGTAGACATGGATTTGCTCACCCTGACACAGGTCACAGCAAGGCTGCATTCCTGATGAGGCCAAACGACGAGTCATGGCGTCTCAGCTTGCCCACAGACGATCAAGACCAGTACCCCGCTCCCAACCATCCGTGGACAGACGGACAGAAGGAATGCAACGAGCAACGAAAAAGAAGGAGAGCCGCCCTGCAAATAGGAGCCTGCTCATCCTGATGCAATGTACAGCAGAATAAAACAACTTCCCAACCCGACCACGGGTAGGGTCACACATGTCCTAGTATTGTAAACCGCATTGAGACCCCTTGTAATAGCTAATGAAAAGATTATCCCATGCGGACTCCTAGTCATTATCCAAGCGCACTCTAACTCGGTGCTTCACCGTACAAAGAATGGCAAAAATAAGGTGAAAATAACAGAAATTCTCACAAATGTCTAATAAAAGCTTTACAATGAGAGCCGGGGCCAACCCGGCAAAACGAGGCTTCCTTCAGGCTGACCCTACCACTCTATGTAAACACGAGGGGAAGAGGGGGGAGACAAAACTACTCCCGGAGGCCATCATCACATCAAACTCAACCTCTACAAGTCGACCACCCCCCTCCGACGTTACGGCGGCCCGGGACGTGGGACAACGGTTGTTGAGGCCGGACAGCGGCACCGCCCCTCTGCAAACTGTCGGGGCAGTACGCCTCACCTCGCCCCAAACCTACGGATCCCCAGTTCGCCCCAACCTCGTACGTATACCGTCAACGTACAGCGATTCAACATCCCTCTCCCCTTCACCTAGCGCTCGGGGGTAGACGTATGTTGGGGGCAATTATCCCCCTAGCAAACAGTCTACACACATTTAGCAAGTGTAAGAAGAAACTAAGGATTTAAAGGGCGAGGTATCCGTGGAGCCCGCCAAATAATACAACAAGACATCGGGTTCGACCCTCAGCCTCCATTACAAAAAGAAACCAAAAATCACCTTACTCAAAGTCCCTAGTGCCGCCTCCTCTCCAACGACCGAACCCCCACCTCCCTTGCTACCTGGCGAGCTCCCGCCTTCCTAGCCTCTCGCAGCAGCCGGATGACATGCTCGTCACGATAATGGTGAATGGCGCCATCGATCAAGCTGCGCTCAACCTCCCGCTTCTCCTCCGGCTGCTACCTCAGGGTTCCCTTCTCCCTCCTCTCCGCTTCGACGGTCTTCTTTAGGTCGGATATCTCCCCGACCTACAGCTCGATTACCCACTGCTAAATAGCCAGTTCCCCAGCATGCTTCGCCGGGATATCGTCCCTCTCCCGCTTTACCCCTAGGAGTTCACGCTCGATCGTAGCCTTCGACGAATCAAAGTACGCGGCCCGCCCCTTCTCAACCTCGCGGGCCATCACAACCCTCTCCAGCTCCGCTTCCTTTTCCTTCAGCGCCATCATGACGTCAGCTAGATCGATCCTCGCCTTATCGAGAGCTGCCTTCCTGGCGGCCACCGGAGTATGGCGATGTAGTGCTGCCACAGCCGTGACTGCCTGCAAAAAAGTCCCCGGTCAGCTGGACACGAACGAAGAAAACCTGGGGACGAGACGAGGAAGTCGACCTACGCCGCCACTCCCGAGCACGGACCGAAATCCGAACCGCCATCTCAAGGCGGGGAAGCATTACATCATCCGAGCCGAATCGGGCTCCTGCCTTGAACTCGAATGCCAGGGGCAATTGTTACGACCAGATGATCGTGATAGTCCGACCTTCCACCCCAAACCGCTGAAATACCCCGTAGGCTCGCCCCTCCCGAATGGGCGGCCGACCCATCGATGGGGCGCTCCTCACCCGAACTTCATAGGCCCGCGGGACGCCAGTCGAACCAAGGGTCCGACATGACCGGGAGATGCACCCCGCCTCGACCACCGACAGAGGCGCTAACCTGCTCTCCCTCGGTCCGCCAGGAATAGCACGCACAAGGCGCGTCCGGACAGCGCAGCCTTGGACATTGATAGAGGCGCATCCGTTCTCCCCCCGGCGATCCAGGATCGATGACCCTAAGTGAACGGCCGGGCCGTTCATCCTCTGCTCAGGACGGCCCGGTGGCTCATCTAATGCCCTGCCCCTGGAAGGCGCTCCGCTGGATCCCTGGCTCATCGGACACGACAAACAACCTAGTACAAGGACGCAACTGACACTAACGCCGTCCGACCATCTGACAAAGCACCCCCTGGCTGCTGCGCCCCCTGACACTTAATGCTTTCGGCCCTGACACTCTGACAAAAGCGTCCCTGACCATCGTGCCGTCTGACAAAAGCATGGCTTACACTCCCATTCCTGACATCCTCGTCCGAAGCTTCTGCTGACAGCAGGGCCAGCTCAGCACGTCGAGTCAGCATGCCAGGTCAGCCCTACCTAACCGCTTCCCGTCAGGTATAAATACCCCTTGGCTTCCAACGGTGGAGAGGTTGGCAAATTTACTCTCAATTCTCATTACTCACACACAAGATCAAAGGTCGTCCATATCTTTGTTCTTCCACTCATAGCTCGTCACGTGTGGTCGACTCACCTTTAGTTTGACATGCGTGCCTAGCCCCCGCTTTAAGTCCTATTACTGACTTAGGCATCGGAGAGGCTAAGGGTTGGACCCCAACCCGGCCTTTCTGACGAGTTGTTCCTTGCGCAAGATAGCTCGTCCCCCCGGTCGTGCTCGCCCCCAGCTCCAGCAGCTCGGCCCCCCTCGCCCGAATCTTGCCGGATTCGACACCGTGGTCAGCCTTATCAGCAAGTTCAGCCTCTACACCCCACTAATCATCAGTCACATAGCTTACCCTAACCCCATCATTAGCTTAACCATCATGCCCTTGGTTCCACATAATACAAATTCATTGTACGCGAGTTCTACCCTGCAACACCTTGTATTTTCCTTCTTAGTGAGCCTCGTGATTATCATAGAAATCATCCCAAAAGGTTCACCATGTATTAAACTCAAACTGGAGTTTTTGGCTCTCCAACAGGCGACTAATGAAGGTCTTACAGTCGGCTGGGTGATTCCAGGCGCCTGTCGAGCCTTCTACAGTCGACTGTAGTGCACTGCTCAAGTCAACCTTTTATTGACTCTTACTTGAACTTATGGAATAGTCGACTGGAGGTCTATTTACAATCGTTTGTCTTCCAACAGGCGCCAGTGAATTGTTCTGCAGTCGTCTGTGCGCAACTTGCATTTTCTGGGCTTCATACCCATTTGCAAGTCAGTCGACTGTTGCAGTATTTACAGTCGCCTGTCTATTTTACAGTCGCTTATACTCTGGCCATCAGTCGTCTGTACACATACAGTGCGTAAGTTGCATATATCAATTTTATTTCCATCCCCTGCAGCAGTCACCTGCTGAAGGATATACATGCACCTATCCATTCTACGGCCGTCTGTGTAGTTTTCTACAGTCGCCTGTCCTGGCTCAGATTATAGCTGTTGGGATTTTTTTAGCCGTTGGTCAGTCGACTGTCAGATGCTCATCAGTCGACTGTCGCTGACGTTTCAGCCCAGATTTTAGTCGTTATAGCCTTTTGTTTTTGGCTTTATCCTTGGGTTTTGAGAGTTCATATACGGTTCATATATATATATGAGAGGGCTGAGTTTATTAGAGCTTCTTGAAACTATTGCAAATTTATTCGTGGTGAAAAGTGTATATTTATACCCCCTAACCACCCTCATTTTGTGCTAAGGATTGGGCTTAATCTCGCTCTTTTGGGTATAAACTCACTTTATGTTTCATATTAGAGCTTATTTGCATTCTTTGCACAAAACAACACTATATGGACTAATTTCTTCTTCTCCTATTTTTCAGGTACTTCTGGGAGTCTTGTGGATTTTCCAGAATTTTCAGGGATTTATCTTGAATTTCTGGGTATTTTTCTGCAATTAATTGAAGGAGAAATTGGGTTTTAAAAGAGGAAATGAAATTTAAAATAGGGCGCCGTGTGGCACGATCTGGGTGCGCCACGTGGTGTTGATCCAGCCTCCAGTGCCCTAGGGCCGCATCCAAGTGGGCCGTTTCATTTGTTGCAAACAAATGAGCAAAAAGGGGAATATTAAATACCAGGCCGGCCCGCCCCCAAGCGCATGCGCTGCTCAATTTGAGCAGGTCGGGCACCAACAAACCCAACCTGCTCCACCTCAATCTAGCGCAGGCATGCGCTTTGAGTTTGCGGGCGGGTCGGGCGCAAGAAACCCGACCCGCAATCCAATTCTCAGGCCCGAAATCGACATTTGAGGTTATTTTGTGCGCCTGAGCATTTCCAGCGACATTCCTCTCGGTTTTACTGTTCTATTGGGGGTTTGAGACCCCCCATCTTCTTCCCCAAGAGCTATGGCAAGGGCTTGGAGGCCATTGGAGGCTAGGGAAGCTTGGAGGAGGAGCAAGAGAGGGGAAAGCTTGGTTTTCTAGGGTTTCTCTTGGTGATTTCTTCCCCTCTTTTGTAGCTATTGGTTTCTAAATGATTTGTATGAATTTGTGAATGATTATTGAATGAAAGTGAGATTCATTAAATAGTTGTTTGCTCAATGGCTTGTAATTAATGCTCATTAATATTTGTCATCTTGCTTTTCATTATGAAGGCCTAGAGCCAATAGTGTGTGGAATTGGGATTAGCTAGGGTTTGTGATATTCAATAGTAATTGCTCATTCCTTGCATCTAATAGACCTAGCTTGCCTTGAAATTGATGTTAGTAGTGTTGATTGCTGGGTTGTGCCCTAGGTTTAATTGAGTCGTGCACCACTCTTGTCGGGACCGTAGAACGGTGGTGTACCCTAAGGGTCACACCTACGTGCACCATCCTTGCATTCTATTGACACGAATGCACGGATTGACTCACGAGCTTAAGTTAGGGATTCCAACCCACTAATCAACACATGAATGAATCGTGCATTACCCTTGGTGGGGCCGTAGAATGGCGGTGTGCCTTAAGGGCATTATCTACGTGCACAACCACGCATACCTTGAAGTGGATGCGAGGGTTGATTCATTTGGGATGAGCCCATTGCTAATCAATTCACAACCCTAATGATATCCTATTCCACACACTTCTCATTGCTTGACTAGCTCCACATTTTGGTCTCCACCCTACCTACCTTGGGTTTGGCTCGATCGTCTTACCACCACACTCCACGCTACACTTGATAGTTTAGTTGGTTGTACCAACACCTTTAGCCTTTCCTTAACCAATTAAGATTATGAAAGTGAAACGAATTGTCTCTGTGGATTCGACCCCGTACTCACGGGATTATATTGCATCTGACACTCCTACCCTTGGGAGGCGAGTGTGTGCATCCTACTTGGATTGTGCACGTCTCGCGGTCAATCAAGTTGGCACCGTTGCCGGGGACAACGGTTTTCACACTCACATTTTTGGTTGTTTTTGGACACTTTAGGTGTAGTACTTCCAGCTTAGTGTTGAGCCTTTTTGGTTGTTTATTTTGTACTTTTTGAGTCATTTTTGTTTATTTGTTACTTTTATTTTAAAAATCTTTTGTAAAATTTTTTTAATGGATTCATTTTCAAACTTTAGCGATGCTTATGTGGAGGATTCCCATCTCCCACCGTTTTTCCACGGTATGGGGTGGGAAAATCCTAGTTCATTTATGCCGAAGTTTGAAAAATGGTGTAGAGAAGAGTTTTGGGATTTGTTTGATGAGAACACTTGTGCAGATTTTCTTTATTTTAAAGCGTTCCCATATATTTTGAGAGATGATGCTAAGATTTGGTTTGATGCTTATCCTCGATATTCTTTTTCTACTTGGCTTTCTTTTCAGACTGATTTCCTTCGAGCTTTCTTTCCATTTATTACAGGAATCAGGTACAGATGCGCCAGGCATTTGAACAGCACATGGCGAGCTTTATCCAGTTTGACGATGAGACTTACTATCAGGTTTTGGAGAGGTTCGATAGTTCAGTGCTTGGGTGTCCATTCCATGCTTTCAGTGCAGAGGATCTTCTTCGTATTTTCTACACAGGGTTGCAGCCGTTAACACGGGACTTTGTGCAGATGAGCAGTAGTGGAAATTTCTTTGCATACACGACAAAAGATGTATGGTTATACCTGAGGGACCTTGCAGATTGGGATCAGACTGCACCATCTGGATATCCATCACTTGGATATGAGGATGATGGCCAGTCCCAGTTTCCACTTCAGGATGCAGAGTAGCAGGTTCAGTGTCAGTTTGAGGAGCCATCTTTGGGCTCTTTTTCTTGTGACCCTGTGGGATATCTAGCAGAGCAGGATGTTGGGTTGATGGAGAGCCAGATAGAGGACGTTGAGAGATTACATATTGAGAATCAGGAGGAGATGGATGATGGAGTGTGTGTCACCCAGGTTGGAGACACGATGCAGTTTTGTTGGGTTGGTAGTGATGATGAGATGGAGATGTGTCCAGGCGAGAGTGAGATAGATGACATCGGAGTGCCTGAGTCACATTACCTGTCTGATCCACTACCACAGCTGGAGGTGTGCGAGCATCTTGGATGGACTGCTGAGATGGTTTACTACGGTGGGATTGAGGAGGACGAGTGCACGGGACACAACCTACAGATTACTTTGGAGCCCGAGCCCTCCCTCCCTTCAGATTCAGTTTAACAGCCATCACTTCAGACACCTCAGGACACATATCAGTCCATCATCCAGGACGACGATATTCAGGGTGGACCACAGAGTCCAGGGATGACTGCAGAGACCATTACATTTGATGGCGAGGATGCAGCAAGTGACAGTGACTGCGAGATGATCTACATTGAGCTTGCGCTGCCTTCTCCTCCACACTTGCCCCTGCAGCCATTTCACCCTCCTTCTGAGGAATCGCATGAGCCAGGCGATAGCATCGCCATCCAGGGAAGTTCTCATCACACTTTTCCCTTCATTTCTGAATCTCATGCTTCATTTCCATATATATTAGATTCAGATTGTCGTCATACATATTCATATCCTTATTTTTATTATGACGACCCCATTTGGACTTCCTTCATTGGAAGTCTTACTTATTTTCCTTGGATTGACACAGCGTGTCTTCCGCAGGACACATGAGCATATTCTACGGAGATGCTAGGAGCTGTGTTGCTAGAATCTAAGGAGGCTGGAGGAGCTTCGTTTCCAAAGCATCTGGCTGAGGAACAAAAGGATATGATTGAGTAGCTGCCTCCACCATTACACATTCGGGATCCGCCTTTTGCTAAGGTGTATTCCTTCCTTTCCTTAGTGTAAATAAAGGGAAAAAAATAAAAATTTAATTTAGTTTGGTTTTGCATATTTGCTTTGGTATGCTTATTTTCCCTCTAGCATCGTATAATAATATCTAGTTTCACTTCAACCATTGAGGACAATGCTTATTTCTAGTTGAGGGGGAGTGAACTATGAAGTTGGATGCTAGTTTTGGGTAGGTTTGAAAATTTTTGATGTTAATAAAAATTTTCTCATTCATCATCATCATTCATTCATTTTTAGCATATCATTTTGATGCCTTCATCCTTACCTCCATCACATTTCTTTTGCTTGGTCCCTACATGCTTAATGCCATGCAATTTTTTCGGATTATTATTTTAGTATCAAATTTATAGATGTTTAATTGGCGTGTTTTAATTTCTTTTCCATTTTAGAGTCAAATTTTAATATGCCATGTATGAAAATATTTTATATGTCGTGATACTCTCTTTGAAATAATTCGGGAATATTTTGGTATAAGTGATTGCATGAATTGTGATGAATGGCTTAGTTTTTGATTGGATTGGATGTGGCCAATGGTGTATGTTTTGTTTTCCTCTTAAGGAGTGGGTGGATGAGTGATAATTCATGTTAGAATGAGAAATAGAATTAACATAAGTGAATGGTTTTTCTAATCAAATTGAGTAGCCGGTGCCTCACGAAACATTGGGGAAGAAGCCAAAAATGAGATTTAGGGGATCATTCCATCCATTTGCCCATATAGCGTTATCGCGTGTATGCAAATGTGGCCGTGTTTGCATTTCATAGCATTATTGCGTGAATGCAAAACATAAACATACTAAAACAAAAAGAATACAAAAGAGAGAAAATGAAAAGAAAAAGAAAAAATGAACGAATAAATGAAGGAATAATCTACATGAGTGATGTAATCTCATCTCTCACCACTTAGAGGAAATTTCCTTTGTTTTTGGCCACTTCCTTGAATTTTGAAAATTTTGCCATGTGCGCATCTTCCCAAAGAATGCAACACGGGGCTTATTTCCTTACTTTTTTTTGGAATTGGATTGAGGAGAATATCATTTATTGTTTACTTTCATACATTGTGTATATTAGCTTTGGAATCACTTGGAAATAATATATAGGGTATGCCATTATGATATTTTGAATTTGGTGCATGTTTTCCACTTTAATCCGAAATTATCGCTTATTTTGCTAGGGACTAGCAAAATGCTAGTTGGGGGGTGTGATTCGCGGTGAAAAGTGTATATTTATACCTCCTAACTACACCCATTTTGTGCTAAGGATTATGCTTAATCTCGCTCTTTTGGGTATAAACTCACTTTATGTTTCATATTAGAGCTTATTTGTATTCTTTGAACAAAACAATACTATATGGACTAATTTCTCCTTCTCCTATTTTTCAGGTACTCCTGTGAGTCTTGAAAATTTTCCAGAATTTTCTGGGATTTTTCTGGGATTTCTGGGTATTTTTCTGCAATTAATTGGAGGATGAATTGGGGTTTAAAAGAGGAAATGGAATTTAAAAGAGGGCGCCACATGGCATGATCTGGGAGCGCCACGTGGCACTGATCCAGCCTCCAGCGCCCTAGGGCCGCATCCGGGTGGGCCATTTCATTTGTTGCAAACAAATGAGCAAAAAGGGGAATACTAAATAATTGGCCGGCCTGCCCCCAAGCGCATGCGCTGCTCAATTTGAGCGGGTCGGGCACCAACAAACCCGACCCGCTCCGCCTCAGTCTAGCGCAGGCATGCGCTTTGAGTTTGCGGGAGGGTCGGGCGCAAGAAACCCGACCCGCAATCCAATTCTCAGGCCCAAAATCGACATTTGAGGTTATTTTGTGCGCCTGAGCATTTCCAGTGACATTCCTCTCGATTTTACTGTTTTATTGGGGGTTTGAGACCCCCCATCTTCTTTCCCAAGAGCTATGGCAAGGGCTTGGAGGCCATTGGAGGCTAGGGAAGCTTGGAGGAGGAGCAAGAGAGGGGAAAGCTTGGTTTTCTAGGGTTTCTCTTGGTGATTTCTTCCCCTCTTTTGTAGCTATTGGTTTCTAAATGATTTGTATGAATTTGTGAATGATTATTGAATGAAAGTGAGATTCATTAAATAGTTGTTTGCTCAATGGCTTGTAATGAATGCTCATTAATATTTATCATCTTGCTTTTCATTATGAAGGCCTAGAGCCAATAGTGTGTGGAATTGGGATTAGCTAGGATTTGTGATATTGAATATTAATTGCTCATTCCTTGCATTTAATTGACCTAGCATGCCTTGAAATGGATGTTAGTAGTGTTGATTGATGGGTTGTGCCCTAGGTTTAATTGAGTCGTGCACCACTCTTGGCAGGGCCGTAGAACAGTGGTGTACCCTAAGGGTCACACCTACGTGCACCATCCTTGCATTCTATTGACACAAATGCACGGATTGACTCACGAGCTTAAGTTAGGGATTCCAACCCACTAATCAACACATGAATGAATCGTGCATTACCCTTGGTGGGGCCGTAGAACGGCGGTGTGCCTTAAGGGCATTATCTACGTGCACAACCACGCATACCTTGAAGTGGATGCGAGGGTTGATTCATTTGGGATGAGCCCATTGCTAATCAATTCACAACCCTAATGATATCCCATTCCACACACTTATCATTGCTTGACTAGCTTCACACTTTGGTCTACCTACCTTGGGTTTGGCTCGATCATCTTACCACCACACTCCATGCTACACTTGATAGTTTAGTTGGTTGTACCAACACCTTTAGCATTTCCTTAACCAATTAAGATTGTGAAAGTGAAACGAATTGTCTCTGTAGATTCGACCCCGTACTCACGGGATTATATTGCATCTGACACTCCTACCCTTGGGAGGCGAGTGTGTGCATCCTACTTGGATTGTGCATGTCTCACGGTCAATCACAAATCTTTAGAATGATTAAGCCACTCTCAAACTCTCTCATTTCCCTCGTAGATCTCATTCTCTTCTTCATGCATTGAAGTCAAGCTCAAGGGAAATCATCCAAGTGTATTTCAAGCTAATCTCACCACTTGGATATCCTCTTACATGTCTTGCATTCATTAATGAGTAAGTTCATCTCAAGGCATAGGTAAGAGTATTTGTTTTATTTTGTTATTTCTTTAAAACCCTAGCTTTTTGTGTGAGAATTAGTTACTCTCTGTGTGAGAGTATAACATTCTGTGTGATGGTTGGTTGTGATCTCTCTGTGTAAGAGCTTGAGTCTCTCTATGTGAGTGCAAGGATTTCTCTGTGTGAGAATCCAAATCCTCTGGGTGAGGTTTCTCTGTGTGAGATTGTATTCATTTCTCGGTGTGAGAATTATAGTGGATATTGATGTGGCTGGACGTACCCAAATTTGGGGAACCAGGGTAACATCTCATGTTTGCGTTTGGATTTTTGTGGTGTTTAAATTCCTCTTGCATTTATAATTCCGCATTTGCAAGCTTTAGTTTTAAATACGCACTTTGTGCCATTACACTATTCACCCCCCATAGTGTGTTGTTGTTAGCATTGCAAGGGTAAGACGATCCTTACAGAGTGGTGATATCTAGATATCCGGTTGTCTTGTGATTGGAAATTCTGTCTTTTCAGTATTCTGATCTCTACCAATTTTTCTATAATTGGTATTTCTCATCCATTCATGGCTCATTAGACTTCCCTCTTCTCCAGCTTTCCAACCATCTTGAATCACCTCAAGCAGATCCTGTTTGTTTCTGTTATGAATATTTTTGTGATCTGTTGGAATTCTGGATAGATTCTGTCATATACTTCATCGGACGTTTAAACAGTCTTCATTAGACATCTCACAAGTCTTCATCAGACGTCCGATTGTCTCCAAAAATCTAGCAGTTGGGATTTTTGACTAGCCATTTATAGCCGTTAATTTTGGCTTTTGGTGGGTTGTTTTGAGAGGCTTAAACTATTTAAGCCAGTTTTAGAGGCAGTTTTTAGCACCACTCTTGACAGATTGAGATCACTTGAGAGTTCCAATTTGAGGGGTTTTACATGAAGTAATGTCGTTTCCCTCATCCTCTCTTTCATGCATTCACATGCGAACAGTGTTAGGGTTTAAATCCTATATCAAGAGAGAAGCTTCCTAGTGCATTCCATCTCATCATCAAGCACTTGGTTTCCACACTTACATGACTTCATCTTCACACATGTAATATCTATTTAAGGCATAAGTAAGTGTGTATTTCATTTCATTTCTTTGTGAAACCCATCACTCGGGTTGTGGGTACATTTTGGAGTGTTACTCCAAATTGGAGGGTTTACTCCAATTGTCCCTTGTTTGGGATTGATGCCATTTTGGGTATTATTCTCATGTAGTGTGAGAATTGCAACCAAGGCAGCGGGTTCTGGTGTCAGGTGTTTGTGCCCGGGTACAGTGATAGTGGAATCCACTAAGTGCGATTGCAACATGGAACTGGAGTATGATCACATTGGATTATGGATCCAACCATGGATAAGCCTGTTGTGCATGCGTTTGCATTGACGTTATCTCCGCTGCTGTTGTTGTTGAGCTTATTGTTTTATTTTAGCTGCGTTGTGCGTTTAATTATTAGGTACTATTTAATTATACGTTTTGCTTGCCAATAAACTAGTCATCCACCGTTCTAATGTATGTTGTGTAGCCACATATTCCAACACATATGCCATTAACACATGCCAGCGACAAGCCATTGTGGCTAACCATTGGCTACCGCTTACCCAACCACCAACTGTTGATTAACTTGGCCAGACAGTAGCCAACATATCCAACATTTGTAATGCCCTACAAGCTACTGCACAAGTACTAGAGGGGGGGGGGGGGGTGAATAGTACTTTAAAATAATAAGGAGTATAATTCCAAATTAAATTGCAAACAACTACCAAATCAATTTGCGGAAGCTTAAATTGAATGACAACAACAAAATTAACAATGCAAACAAATGATGTTAATAGGTTCGGATCCACCCAAGTCTCCCCGACTTGTTCCCGGTGATCCTACGTCCCAACCACCCGGATCCCCTCCGGATACTTAGGTTAGAAACCCTAACCCAAGATGTCCACTATGAATATCTTGTGAAAAACCTTCACAAGATCAAATCATACAACAACGGCAATAGTGAATCCCACAACCCGGGATCACAACCTTCTCTCACAACCGAGAGAATCAACAAGCAATATAAAAGAGTTTATATTGAAATAAGCAAACTTACCACAAAATCCTATACCTTGAGTTTTTCTTACCCAATAGGTGAAATGAAGGATTTGAGGAAGATGAAGTCACCAAGTCCTAGCACCAAGGAAATGACCAGCAATAGGTGCCTAGGAAAGATTTGGAGACTTGGATCAAGCAATAGCTTGAAGAGCTCACCAAGAACAAGCTTCTCTCAAGATGGATTCTAGATCTAGAAATGCGAGCGAATGGGTTTCTTGTGAGGAAGAGAGCTTTAGATTTGAGTGAGAATGGCTATCTCTTTTGATCTCAATGAATCTCTGAATGGAAGCTCTAACCTAGATAGAAATGACCTAGGTTCGTATTTATAGGGTCCCATAAAAACAACTTAGGTCATTCTCCAACGGATAGAAATCTGGGAGAATTAGTCGGTCAAAGAACAATCACTGACCGACTAGTTCATCAACTAGTCGGTCAGTCAAACAGCATGGACCGACTAAGAGAGGAACTGAGAAGAAAGAGAATTTCAGACCTAGAAATCTAGTCGGTCCAAGAAGACATTCTGACCGACTAGTTTCACAACTAGTCGGTCAGTCAAACAACATGGACCGACTAAGAGACAAAATGAAATAGTCTGAACACAAGTTGACTTAGTCGGTCCAAGAACAAAAGTTGACCGACTAGATTGTCAACTAGTCGGTCACCAAACGTTCTTAGACCGACTAACGATAAACAGTAGCTTAGGAGAAATTTAGTATGAACAGTAAGTCACAACTAGTCGGTCAAAGAAGCATCACTGACCGACTAGTTCACAAACTAGTCGGTCGGTGAGTCAACGTAGACCGACTAACTGTAAACAGTAAAGTCCAAGAAATTAAAGAATCAAACTAGTCGGTCCAAGAAGAGTTGCTGACCGACTAGATCACCATCTAGTCGGTCAGTACTTCTTCTTGTACCAACTAACATGCACAAACAAGTCCGAATCGAAGCGCGACGCTTCGAGGAAGTTAGAATGAACTTGTACTAAGATCCTAGAGCTACGATATGAGCGTTATGAAGTTAGAATGATAAGATATACTCAAGGCTTAACATTCTATATATCGAAGCTAAAAAGACTATAAATAAAACCTTAATAAACGGTCTTCGAGAGCTTCGATTGATTCTTCATAACTTCCAAAACGGCGCAAGAGCTTCAACGAAGCTTTGGGCATGAATACGAGCTTTGGGAAGTGTTGAGATGTCGCTTTGAATGTTCTCGTGAATTTGGCGACGATCTCCAATACTGCGCTCACAAATTGTTAGTTCATGGATTATTTATGTTTGCTCATCATCAAAACCAAATCCGGGGAGTCCAATATTCAACATTCTCCCCCTTTTTGGTGATGACAAACCAACATAAATAATAATCAAAAATAATGATTCAAATGTAAAATACTTACTCCCCCTGCATTGATGACACGTTAATTCCAAAATGAATATATATGAATTGCATCAATCAGATGAGTAAGATAAATAAAGAGAATCGATTTTCGAAATATCGGATTTTGAAAATCCTTATATGTATCTTAACTCCCCCTGAATCTAACATATCAAACTAGATTCTTGGAAATTGAGTTAAATTTTCATTTGCCCTATTTATTATCATTATCTCTCCCCCTTTGGCATTATCCCAAAAATGGGGGGCATACAACGACAACAACTAGGAAATGGAAAATCCAACATCGGGAGTCGTAAACAATGACGATGGACCTAATTGACACCAAGGGAAAAATGATAAAATCAAATCAAGGTGTGCCAAATTGTCCATTATCAAAAAGCGATAATCAAAGTCATCAAAAATAATATTTGGTTTTTTTTTTCATTTATTGAATAATGAAACATACTCTCCAATATTCAATATTTCTTGGTTAAATTTGTGCATGGAAAACAATTCTATACAATTATAGAATTTCAATCTATTTAACCAAGTTTTTCAATCGTCGAGTGACGATTTTACATAGCATGGACATTGAATGAGAATTAATGTGCACGAGGAAGTAAATATCACAACATGAACAACGATGTATATATAGATAGAAACATCATGAGTACATCCAAAAAGATATCGATACATCAAATGCAACATACCCATCAAAAAGAAATACATCATATATCATTGATACAACATCATCATGAGAACATCATCATCAACATCATCAACGTCCAACAACAAAAAATACAACACATCAAAATATCCAACACCGACATCCAGAAAACTCAAAAATACATCAAATCAACCCTCATACTCCATCCTAACCCAAAATACTCTCAAAAAGATATGTCATCCAAAGAGTAGTGGAGAGTCCTCAGAACGAACGATCACGAGGAAGTGGATGGATCTGCAGTGTCCGTGGGTCCAGTCGACGGAGTGGACTCAGGCTCTGCAGGGAGAAAAGGTGTCTCAACAGACGGGATCGTCGGGGCAGGTGTGGAAACGACTGGCTCAACAGCAGGGGTCTCAACAGCAGGGGTAACAGCAGCCACAGAAGTCTGGACTACTGCTGCAGAAGTCTCTGGAACACCGGAAGAGGTGCCAACTCCAGGAGCAGAAGTGGTAGCAGCAGCAGCAGCAGTGGCCTCATCGCCACGGGCTAAGGAAGTGACAAGCTCATCAAGCTCCTCATCGTCCATCTCCTCGGCCTCAGAAACGGAAGGATGAAGATCAATCCCCATCATACGAGCCATACGACAGACGACCTCCTCAGTACGAGCCAAACGTGAGTAGTGCTGACGAAGAGGGCGTACGACATCGTCTAATGTGGCAGGAGGAGTGGGGGCAGCAGCAGCTGAGGGAGTAGCCTGAGAAGCAGATGCGGTAGACCTCTGCACGTGATGAAGCGCCGCTAGAGATTTCTTAACGGCCGTCGCGTTTAGAGGAGTACCCAAGGGACGCTCATCGTCAGGAGGGAGAGGGACTCGGAAATGACGAAAGACAAGGGTCAGCAGACACGGATATGGAATATGCGCAGATTTATTGGTCTTGCGTATACTCTCGAAAGAGTCCATCTTATCGAGTATAACGCGAGCCCAATTAATCTCGCAACCCAAGAAAAGAGCGTAGATAAGCTTCAAGAATGGCTGGGATGGAAGTGAAGATGAGCCGTACTTGGGAAGCAAGCACGACTTCAGAATAAGATTCAATACCCATGCATTTGGCTTGAACGACTTTGAAGGAACTCCAATAAAGGCAGGAGGGATCACATGGAAGATGTCAGAAAGAACGGACTGATCCAAGGAAGATATATCGTCGACGGAAATGTCAGAAGGAAGGAGACCGGACGACGAACAACCAAGTATCTCCCCCAAGATTTCTGCCGTGAGAACTATAGGAGTTCCCAAGACAGTAGTCTCAATGGAGTGACTCGCGTCGTACTGGCCTCGGACACGATTGGCGTAGAACAATTTCACTAGGCGAGGATATGGTTTAGGATTGGCCTTAAGATCATAGCGGAGATAATCAAGGAGACCACTATAAGAGAGGAGATCAGCTAAGCCAAGGAAATCTGAAAACTGAATGTAGTGCTCCAATAGCATCGGGCAGTGTTCAATACGGTTGTAGGCCGCGAGACACATAGGGTCGTCGCGACACAACGATATGTCAACACCACCCGCTGGCATTGGGCCCTTTCCCTTTGGCTGGCGAGTCCTAGGACGAAGTGGAGGAGTGGGTTCCCTATGGCTAGGCTCATCCTCAGGCACAAACTCAGTGTCGGAATCGGGAGGAGTCGAGGGTGAGTGGAGTATGGGCTTTTTGGTTTTAGATTTTCGGGGTTTGACTGTCGCCGTCCTCTGCTTCTTCAGAGGAGGCAAAGACGGAGAAGCTTGGGTTGATTTGGCACGACGCTTAGGCTTAGATGGATTCCTAGGCTCAGAAGGCTCTACAGACATTGGGGAAGCCCCAGATGAAGCGATAGGGATCCTAGTCTTTGCCATTGATCGTGGCACGACTAGGACAAGCTAAGCGATGACGGAAGATCAAATAACCTAATACAAACCCTAGAACTGAAAAACAAACTGAGATTAACAAGCCCTAGATGAAAAATCCAAAATACACAAGCCCTAGAACTGAATTCGAAACCCTAGGAGCTAGATAAGATGAAAATCAAACCCTAGAGTATGAATCGAGACCTAGGTGAGGGGGTTTTACCTAGGAGGAGGAGTCGACGGCGGCGGACGGCGGGGATGGCCGGAGATCTGGCCGGAGTCGACGGGAATAGGAAGAGACTCGAGAGGGTTTGGGTTTTTGCGGGCTTGAGCTGAGAAAAACAACCGACTAAATGAAGAGGAAGTCGGATAAAATCGTTTTAAGTCGGTCGAGATCTGGAAAAGACACAAATGCCCTAACCTACTTAGTCGGTCACAGTTCAAGAACTGACCGACTAGATTACGATCTAGTCGATCGGTCAATGAGCTTGAACCGACTAAGTCGAAACAGAGGCAAACAGGGATTTTTAGGGCTAGAATTAGTCGGTCGCAGTATATTCACTGACCGACTAGTTTTCAATCTAGTCGGTCGGTAAGTGTACTGAGACCGACTAAAGAAAGAAAAAGATAAGAGTAAGATAAAAGCTTGATCTAGTCGGTCTGAGTTCACTTGCTGACCGACTAGATGAGCATCTAGTCGGTTGACAAATGAACTGAAACCGACTAGAAGAGTCCAAAAATTAATAATTGATTTCTCTTCACAAACCACTTGGATGAAACATCTTAACACTCTCATTAGTCATCTAAATTACCCCATAAAACGTCGAAATCTTAAATACGACATTGAAATACGAATTCGATCATAAATTCAAACATATCACATAAAATTCCCAAAAATTCAATAAATCTAGCATGAACGAAATATCGCGAAATATAATAGCATGCAAGATAATTGAAAGAAATATGAATCCTATATCTCGGATTCACCCATAATCCCCAATTCTCGACGCAACCGCACAAAGGAGTCCTCCTTTAGGGGTTTCGTGAAAATATCGACGATTTGCTTTTGGGTTTCAACGTACACTAAAATGATGTCCTTTTTAGCAACATGATCATCTAAAAAATGGTGTCGGACATCTATGTGTTTTGATCGGGAATGGTGCACCGGATTCTTTGAAAGACAGATAGCACTTTGGTTATCCACCATGATAGGGCTAGTATCACAATGAATACCAAAATCCTTCAAAGTGTGTCTCATCCAAAGAACCTGGGCACAAGCGGCACCGGCGGCAATATATTCCGCCTCGGTGGTTGAAAGTGATACGGAATTTTGCTTCTTGGAAAACCAAGAGACAAGAGAATTTCCTAGAAAATGGCAAGTGCCACTAGTACTTTTCCTGTCGGATTTGCATCCCGCATAATCGGCATCACTGTATGAGACTAACTCATACGTGCTAGATTTTGGATAAAGTAATCCAAAATCAAGTGTATAACTTAGATAACGGAAAATACGTTTTACCGCTACTAAGTGAGACTCCTTAGGTTGAGACTGATAACGAGCACATATGCATACGACAAACATAATATCGGGCCTACTTGCGGTAAGATAAAGTAAACCACCTATCATACCTCGATATAGACGAATGTCTACATCCTTACCGCCCGTATCCTTGTCAAGATGCGTAGTCGTGCTCATTGGAGTCTTTTTCCCGGAAGCACTTTCCATTCCAAATCGCTTAAGCAACTCCACCGTATACTTCGTTTGGTGGATGAAGATTGCATCGTTCAATTGGCGAATTTGGAGACCTAAGAAATATTTGAGTTCGCCCATGTGGCTCATCTCAAATTGGTCCTTCATAACATTAGAAAACTCTTCGCAAAGAGTGAAGTTAGTAGCACCGAAAATGATATCATCAACATAAATTTGAACTAATAAAATATCATTATTCGCATGCTTAACAAAAAGTGTAGAATCGGCTTCGCCCATTTTAAAATTCAAATCCAAAAGAAAATTCTTTAGGCGATCATACCAAGCTCGAGGAGCTTGTCTCAAACCATAAAGAGCTTTCTTTAGTTTAAAAACATGATTTGGAAATTTTTCATTTATGAAGCCCGGAGGTTGAGAAACATAAACTTCATCAACAACATCTCCGTTTAAAAATGCACTTTTAACATCCATTTGAAATAACTTAAAATTTTTATGGCATGCATAAGATAATAAAAGTCTAATTGATTCTAGTCTAGCTACCGGAGCGAAGGATTCTTCGAAATCGATACCTTCCTCTTGGCGATAGCCTTGAGCAACTAACCGAGCTTTGTTCCGGACGACGACTTGATTTTCGTCGGTTTTGTTCTTGAAGATCCACTTTGTCCCTATGACGGTGTGGTTCTTTGATGGCAAAGGAACAAGCTCCCATACCTCATTCCTCTCGAATTGAATGAGTTCCTCCTCCATGGCAAGGATCCAAGCACTATCTTCGCATGCTTCAACTATATTCTTTGGCTCAATCGATGAGGCAAAGGCACAATTGGCGAAGTGGTGGACTTGAGATCTCGTCTTGACACTATCATTAATATTGCCAATGACTTGCTCATGGGGATGGTCGCGAACGGTATGAAGCCGCTTGGGAATACCTTGATCACTAGGCACATTCTCAACAACTTCATTAGTCGGGTTAGTCTCAATAGAATCAATTGAATCAATAGACTTAGAATTTTCAAACGAATCACATAAAACATCCATAGAATCATTATCATTTGAAATTCTAGAAGTAGTAAAATTCTCATTAAAAGAGACATGAAGTGATTCCTCGATCGTAGAGGATCTTTTGTTGTATATCCGGTAGGCTTTGCTACGTGAGGAATACCCAACAAATATCCCCTCATCCGATCTCGGATCAAACTTGTCCAAATTATCATATGTGTTTTTAATAAAACATTTTGCGCCGAAAACACGAAAATGTTTAACTTGAGGCAATCTACCAAACAACAATTCATAGCAAGTTTGTTTGGTGCCGGGCCTCAAAAGTATTCTATTAAACACATAACAAGCGGTGTGTACCGCTTCCGCCCAAAATTGATAACCAAGTTGACTATCTTCGAGCATAGTGCGAGCACACTCCACAAGCGTTCTATTCTTCCTCTCAACAACACCATTTTGAGGAGGTGCGCGAGAGAAAGAAAACGTGTGAGTAATTCCAAGACCATCACAAAAATTTGAGAAAGACTCATTCTCAAATTCACCCCCATGATCACTACGAATAGTGACAATTGTGGTTCCGATGAGATTTTGTACTTTCTTCACAAATATTGTGAAGTTTTCAAAAGCTTCATTTTTATTACATAAGAAAAATACCCATGTAAATCTTGAATAATCATCAACGATGACTAGTCCATATCTTGCATTTCCTAAGGAAGCAACTCTAGTTGGCCCAAATAAATCTAGATGTAATAGCTCTAGTGGCCGTTTCGTAGAAATGCTTTTCTTAGGTTTAAATGAAGATTTAGGAAGCTTGCCACGTTGACAAGAATCACAAAAACTTTTCTTTTCAAAAACGAGCTTCGGAAAACCTTTAATGGAATTTAATTTCGAAAGCTTATAAAGTGTTCCAAAGTTCACATGTCCAAAGCGTCGATGCCATAAGTGTTGTTCACTTGTGTTGGCAACGAGACATTGTTCATATGACTTAGGAAGATCCAAAATATAAATATCTTTATGGCGTGTGCCGGAAAATAATAATTTATTATTATCATTTGAAATATGACACAATCATTTCGAAAAGCTAACTTTGTAACCTTTGTCACAAAGTTGGCTTATTGAAATAAGATTATGATTTAAACCATCAACTAGATAAACATCACTAATTAAGGGTTTAGAAGGGTTACCCACTTTACCAACACCGACGATGGTTCCGCTCTCGTTGCCTCCAAATACGACGCGATTTCCATTTGCAATGGGAACCACTCCGGAGAGCAATTGAGCGTCACCCGTCATGTGTTTTGAACACCCGCTATCGAGTATCCAATTCCCTTTGGAGCTAAATTTAAATTTGTTGCTCCTCTTCTTTTTCTTTTCCTTGAGTACCTAAAGATAGAAACTTTCATATCATGGTACCCAAGGTCATTGGGTCCTCAAAAGTTAGACCTTTGGAAGCCAAGTCCAATTGGACTTTGACTTCCCCACATAATTTCTACTATGCACAACATCCGAAAAATAAGCATTCATATATACTTGTTTTTCATCCATGCTTGTGTCCTTTGGGCTCCAAATAGTGAAAATCTTGGGAGCCCTCATCCTATTGGGTGCATGCATGCGACGTTGATTTCTACGTGATGCATGTTGTGGATAGGCATAAGGAACATGATGGAATGGTGCACGACGAGATTTATTCATATGATGAGGTGGGTGAACATATGCATGTGTGGGAACACGTGCGTGAGGGTGTCTCACATGGTGTGCACGTGCCCGTGAACGTGTAGCATAGAAATCATCATATGTGTGAGACGGTGGAGTAGGACGTGTGTTCCTACGTGGCATGGTATTTGTGTACATATAAGCATGCCCCTTCTTTGGAGGTCCACCCAAAGTGGGTTTCTTTCCAAAAGAGGGTGTGGACGAGGTGGAAGCACCATTGGTAGATGAACTACTAATAGAGTGTTTGCTACCACTCGTAGAGTCACCAGAAGTTGGCCTAACAAAGGTAGTGGCCGCTTTGGATGGACATCCCATCGTATACCCCAAACCAATGTGGTGATTGGCCGGAAGTAAGTCACTTAGGATTTTATCCAAATGGTCCTTACCCTTATTGAATCTATTGATTCGGCCTAATGTGTTCTCATATTTCTCTTTGAGAGAACGCATAGAAGTATCCAAAGTGGATACTTGCGATGTGAGCACATAAACACGAGATTTGAGATTCTCGTTCTCAATACTCAAAGTCGAGTTTTGAGAAGTTAAATCCGCTATCCTATGTTCTTCCGGATCATCAATGCTAACATGTTCAAGTTTAGATTTGAGATTAACAATCTCATTTCTTAACTCTTCAACAACGGTGTCGTTGTTGGTGATGATAGTCTTAGGCGAGGTTTGAATGCTAGCTAGGTCATCTTTTACTTTAGTATATCTATTTACTAATTTAGTGTATTTAGACCATAAATGAGAGTTAGCATCCCTAAGATCATCCATAGTTACCTCATCATCGCCTTCGTCGTCGCTATCATCGGAGGAGGAAGATCCTTGATCATGCTCCTCTCTTGCCATGAAGCACATGTGCGCTTGCTCCACTTTCTCATCATCCGACTCTCCGCTTGAGGAATCCTCGGAGTCGGTGAATGTTGCTCCGACAAGTCCCTTTTTGTACCCCTTTTTGTACTTCTTTGACTTGTCGAACTTCGGCGCCTTCCACTTCTCCTTTTGCTTGTTTTGAGGACAATCCGCTTTGATGTGTCCTGGCTTATTGCATTTAAAGCACAAAGGTGGAGAGGCGTTAGTAGAAGGAAATTTAGATTTTTGTTTGAAGTTACCCTTTCGGAAGAAGCGATTGAACTTCTTTGCCATGAGTGCAATGGATTCCATGTCCATTTCTTCTTCCGAGTCCTCATCATCGGTAGAGGTGGATGAAGCCGCCTTGAATGCAATCGCCTTTTTCTTAGGCGCGTCTTGGTTCAAATAGGACTTCATCTTTTCTTGTAACTTCACCTTGCTATCCTTGCGTACCTCGTATGACATTAAAGTACCCATCAATTGAACTACGGTATATTTATTCATGTCATTACCTTTCTCGATGGCGAAGGTACGTTTTTCCCAAGAAGAGGGAAGTCCTTCAATAAGCTTTGAGCACTTCTCCTTTTGAGTGTAGGACTTGCCGAGGGCCTCTAACTCGTTTATTATGTCAACGAAACGAGCGTAATATTCTTTCATCTTCTCGCCCTGTTGCATATGAAACATTTCGTAATCTTTGTTTACGACTACGAGTTTAGAGTCTCTTACCCTACTCGTCCCTTCATGAAGAATGAGGAGGGAGTTCCAAATTTGATATGCACTCTTACATGTGCATATCTTATTGAAGTCCTCGGGCTCCAAAGCGCATTGCAAGGCGTTCATTGCCTTGGCATTGCTTACCTCCGCGGCGATCTCCGCGGTAGTCCATTTCTCAAAGTCTTCTTCTTTGGGCTCTATGTATTCCTTCATTGTAGTCCTCCATAAGGATGCACTCCGGAGGAAGGTTTCCATCCGGCATTTCCAGTACCCGTAGTTGGTACCGTTGAAGAATGGAGGCCTCGTAGAGGAATGTCCTTCCATCACCGAAGATGCTCCTTCACGGTTCCTGAAGGTGTCATAGTTGGAAGGTGGACGCACGGTCTTGTTGTCGTTGGCAGACATAGCTAAGTATCTGGCTCTGATACCAAATGTAATGCCCTACAAGCTACTGCACAAGTACTAGAGGGTGGGGGGTGAATAGTACTTTAAAATAATAAGGAGTATAATTCCAAATTAAATTGCAAACAACTACCAAATCAATTTGCGGAAGCTTAAATTGAATGACAACAACAAAATTAACAATGCAAACAAATGATGTTAATGGGTTCGGATCCACCCAAGTCTCCCCGACTTGTTCCCGGTGATCCTACGTCCCAACCACCCGGATCCCCTCCGGATACTTAGGTTAGAAACCCTAACCCAAGATTTCCACTATGAATATCTTGTGTAAAACCTTCACAAGATCAAATCATACAACAACGGCAATAGTGAATCCCACAACCCGGGATCACAACCTTCTCTCACAACCGAGAGAATCAACAAGCAATATAAAAGAGTTTATATTGAAATAAGCAAACTTACCACAAAATCCTATACCTTGAGTTTTTCTTACCCAATAGGTGAAATGAAGGATTTGAGGAAGATGAAGTCACCAAGTCCTAGCACCAAGGAAATGACCAGCAATAGGTGCCTAGGAAAGATTTGGAGACCTGGATCAAGCAATAGCTTGAAGAGCTCACCAAGAACAAGCTTCTCTCAAGATGGATTCTAGATCTAGAAATGAGAGAGAATGTGTTTCTTGTGAGGAAGAGAGCTTTAGATTTGAGTGAGAATGACTATCTCTTTTGATCTCAATGAATCTCTGAATGGAAGCTCTAACCTAGATAGAAATGACCTAGGTTCGTATTTATAGGGTCCCATAAAAACAACTTAGGTCATTCTCCAACGGATAGAAATCTGGGAGAATTAGTCGGTCAAAGAACAATCACTGACCGACTAGTTCATCAACTAGTCGGTCAGTCAAACAGCATGGACCGACTAAGAGAGGAACTGAGAAGAAAGAGAATTTCAGACCTAGAAATCTAGTCGGTCCAAGAAGACATTCTGACCGACTAGTTTCACAACTAGTCGGTCAGTCAAACAACATGGACCGACTAAGAGACAAAATGAAATAGTCTGAACACAAGTTGACTTAGTCGGTCCAAGAACAAAAGTTGACCGACTAGATTGTCAACTAGTCGGTCACCAAACGTTCTTAAACCGACTAATGATAAACAGTAGCTTAGGAGAAATTTAGTATGAACAGTAAGTCACAACTAGTCGGTCAAAGAAGCATCACTGACCGACTAGTTCACAAACTAGTCGGTCGGTGAGTCAACGTAGACCGACTAACTGTAAACAGTAAAGTCCAAGAAATTAAGGAATCAAACTAGTCGGTCCAAGAAGAGTTGCTGACCGACTAGATCACCATCTAGTCGGTCAGTACTTCTTCTTGTACCAACTAACATGCACAAACAAGTCCGAATCGAAGCGCGACGCTTCGAGGAAGTTAGAATGAACTTGTACTAAGATCCTAGAGCTACGATATGAGCGTTATGAAGTTAGAATGATAAGATATACTCAAGGCTTAACATTCTATATATCGAAGCTAAAAAGACTATAAATAAAACCTTAATAAACGGTCTTCGAGAGCTTCGATTGATTCTTCATAACTTCCAAAACGGCGCAAAGAGCTTCAACGAAGCTTTGGGCATGAATACGAGCTTTGGGAAGTGTTGAGATGTCGCTTTGAATGTTCTCGTGAATTTGGCGACGATCTCCAATACTGCGCTCACAAATTGTTAGTTCATGGATTATTTATGTTTGCTCATCATCAAAACCAAATCCGGGGAGTCCAATATTCAACAACATTGACTATATGCTGGCCACAGTCGACCACCGTCGATACAATGCGATCCTCAGTAATGCTTTCATGTAAGCGATAACATCCTGGCATGTCTTGACAAGCTTTATGCATTTTGGTTATGTTTGAAATTTAAAGTTTGAAGCTTAGACTGTCAGACGAGATATGATGTACGTAGGACCATTATGAGGCATGAAGAAGTCCATGCCGAACTCCGTAGTGTCTCTCTGTTCTACCATTGCTTCTGGTCGAAGCTTCCTTATTCGTTCAGTGTTTAACCTCCTCGCATTAGCTTCGATCACTTGATCGAGGGGAAATAAGTCTTCCAATCTCTGAGTACACCTGTTCATGTAAGGAATAGGAAAACTAGGAGAAGATCATCAGCAAAGCATGAGTAATGGTGAAAGAAGAAGAATAAAAATGTATTCTAATAATCCAAAATTAAATGAATATTAGTCCGATTGGCTCTCTAGCAACGGTGCCAAAAACTTGATATATGTTTTAATAATATCGCGAGCGTACGGGAAGTCGTAGCAAACGGGTCGAACTTAGGGAGTGGATGGACTAAGTACCAATCAATTTTGGATTTTAGTTAGATACGTAATTTCTATCATCGGTGACAATTCATACTAAGAATTTAGAGAATATTCTAGGGCTAAGTATCCCAACTATCGTGAATTAATTATAGGATTGATCTCAAGTGTCAATTTATCGAATTAATGCATTGGTTAGATTTTCGAACTAATTCCTAACACTCGTTCTCGGCATTTCTCGTGTGATAACTCGGATCAAAGTCAAAGATCTCTAAACTATGGCTCCAATTTCTTGTTGATAACCCCAATTAAGTTGCTCTAATTAATCCGGGTTCAAGTTCTCGTTGTAACCGTAAATCAATAGAAAATTAATCCATCATCAAAGGTAATTAAACCAAAACCACAATTTCTCGTCGGTGCTTAGGGGTTGATAACAAATCAATGGATAAAATAATGTGAAGTGCATCCAAGACTAAACAATAGACAGTTAATTCAGTAAATGGATAATAGAGCGATCAATCCATACAATTAATCCACAATAGGGTGCAACTCAACCATAAGCAATGAGATTACTCCCGCTACATATCAATAACAATCAACAAATCAATATGAGAGAGCATAAAAATCAAAGAGAAAGAGAATAGACAAAAGTTACTAATTTGTAGATCACAAGCTTCAATCCTTGAGCGTAAAAGAAATACAACAAAGACTCTTCAACAATAAAAACAAGTAGCTACCAAAATACAGGAGAAAAGACATGGGAAAAACATGTTCTAATCAATTACAAGATCGTGTTTAAATGCCCCCCTCAAAAACCCTTAACAAATCCGGGGCTAAAAATTGAAGTAGTCTGGTGCACGACCGTGCAACAAGGTGCACAATTGTGTTGCAACTGTACAGGAAATAGCCATATTTTCTGTTGACTTTGCACGACTGTGCTGCTTGGGCGCATGATCGTGTCGGCTACGGTAGGAAAAATTCTCAAAGTTACTGTTTCATTTGCACGTCCATGTTGGTTCCCGCACAGTCGTGCCATTTTGGCACATAAATAGCTGATACTCTGATATGCCCGCAAGGCCATGTATGCTCCTTGCACGGCCATGTTGTCTTGTTTTCTCCTCAAATCTTCACATTTCCTTCTATGGTCTTCAGATTTCCGTATTCCTCGCCATCCCATTCTCCACGTGGCCTCGGTTAGCGTGATCTAGCACTGAAAAACATGAAATAATACCTGAGAGTGAACTGAACTAAAACAACCAAAAATTGCATGAAGACTGAAAATAAAAAAATGAAAATTTCTCAGCGAAACAATATAAAAACTATACAAAATATGTGCTTAACACATGGCATTTGAATGAACAGTTAGCAACCCTAAATTTAGGAAATGCAACGATTTTTGGTTACACATGCCTTTAAATCATGATTAACAAAAGAGGAAAAAGAAAATGAAGATCAACAAAAAATGTTGGCTGTTGACATCTCAATTCATGCAACAAAAGCATGCCCCTAACATCACATTAGTTTATGCCCAGTATTGGCTATTGCAAGAGTGCGTAATGATTATTGTGTGTAGTTTTTTTTGGTAAGCATTGTGTGTACTTCAAGATCCTTCCAAATAGAGCTTTTATATATTTGCTGTTTTATGTCCAAGACGTGTTGATTGTGGCAAAAGATATGATTCGAAAATTTGAGAGCAACTAAAAAGATTTGGCAAATGTTCCATGCACATCAAGAAATGAGGTGTATGTACTTGATTTTTGCCACATATCTCTTTTACCACCAAAAAAGGAACAAATACACTCACTCCAATATGCACCTCAACTATTGAGGTGTAGATATCAATTCTCACAGATTTTTGGTCTGGAGATCCAAATTTGGGAGCAACTAAAAGACCAAATGGATGTCATATTCTTGACCGCAATTAAATCGTAATTAATAGAGATTACATTAAGTTAATCCAAAAAGGGGTACTACCTGCGCTGGAGAGTGAAACCCCAGGCCCTCCTGGATCCTAGCTAAACATCATCTATAACGGTCCATTTTTTGACCGTTGGGCTACCCCTCCTCCATTCTAATTAGTCATATTATATTATACTATAATTAACTATACCATATTGATAAAAGACCATTTTACCACTGAGGATACATTAATGTATTGGATTTACTGTACGGTGAGAACGGGGCAATCTGGGAAACTTTTTGAAAAAGGACAAACTTTTTAAAATTTTTTTTAGTTTCTTCATAATTCCAAAAGATTTTTTTTAAATAAAAAAAACCTCAAATGGATAACGACGGTCCATAGTCGCCACCCCTGTTGCCATTTTCTCGCTCCCCCCATCACATTGCAAAACCCCAAAGCCTTCTCAGCCTCTCTCCGCATCTCACATCAGACACAATTTTTTTCCCACATCTTTTTTTGCATCAAACACCCCAGCACTTTTCAAAATTATCCCGCCAATCTGTCATCTTTCTATAAATTCCCGTTAATCCTTCCAGCTTCTCATCTCTCGCTCCCTTTCCTTTTCTATTTGGCCATTCCCCCCCTCCTTGGTCTAAAAAAGGCTTTTGGAGCTAGCTAGGGTTTCGGGATTTGATGAGGGTTTTGGGGCCTAGTGTTTCGATATGAGCGCGGTGAACATTACCAACGTCACGGTCTTGGACAACCCTGCGGCGTTCCTCAATCCGTTCCAGTTTGAGATCTCGTACGAGTGCCTCGTCCCTCTCAAGGATTGTAAGGATTCGACCAAGATCTTAATCTTATCTACTTTTTTGATTCGTTCTTGTCATGTTTTTTGGGATTAAAGTTAACAGTATTGTAATTGGAGAAGATTAAATCATGAAATTAGGTAATTGAATTTGCAGCAGAAGTCCCAAATCATCAGGCATCATAGGGTTCTGTCGACCACTTGCACTTCTAAGTTTCCATAATCTGTATAAAGAATAAAGATACATGATTCCGGTGATGGTCATTTTTATGTGCGGGTAATCTGCACTATTAGTATAAATCCCTTGCTGGCTCTACTTTTGGATATACATAATATGCTTAATTTTGTAACGATATCGGCAGTGATTGCAGTCACTGAGTCAATGTGTATTTGTACTTGAGCTTTGTGCTTGGAATCTGTAGAGCTTACTTATATTGCCACGTGTAATGCTTGTGAAATTGGTCTGAATGGTGTAGTAATTATGGGGCTTCCTCCTTGACCTCATTATCATCAAAAAAATAAAAGAATTTTAGCCTAGTAGCATGTTTCTTTTTCTTAATTATAAGCTTAGCGATACATAAACACAGTGAGGAGAGAGTCACAACGAAGTAGCATGTCCAACTTCAACACATTTATTATCTTGGAGATGCCTTAATCTCTGAATGGGATATCATGTAATTCTTATCCAGGATTACAATACTGTCATATTTTCCAAAATATGTTATTTTAATCTATCTGTTCTCCAAAACTGTGATACTTCTCAATAGCTTGCTCTTTTGCTGATGTGATGTACGTGATGATATGTGATTCTAAGCATCAAAATGGCTGTAGTCCCCGACTTCCAAATCATATGTTTGCCATTTTTCTTCATATGACCATTGCAACAGCTAATGGATAAATGACTACTTGGCAGACCAAGGTGATGTATCTGCCACTGTGCACTTAACCATTTCCATGTAGGTGCCCCATGCATGGGATAAACCAGGGCCTAGTCAAGTATGGTTCGGTTATATGCTTTTACGTGCATATATGGGTTTTGTGTGGGTTTTGAGTTAGTGGACCTTTTGAATGCCTCCTCGCTGTCCAATGCAGGATTAAAGTAGTGAGTATTCCTTCAGCTGTTGGTCAAATTTGCCACATTAAGGTAGGTATTCTTCATTGCTGCTTGCCCAAACGACACCCCTTCTAGCAGCTTGATGTCTATACTTAGGAATTATTTCATGGTAGTCGACATTGGAGCATGTTGTATCAGGAATATGCTTTGAGTGAAATTTGTGAAAGAGCAATATATACCAACATCATTTCATATCATGCTAGTCACATGACTTTGGAAAAACAGATAGACAATGTATTGCAAGTCATTTGGTGGAAGTACACAAGAATATTATGTACAAAACTATACACATCTTTTTTAGTCTCTTTTGTATCCCATGCTTCATTTGTTGGTCCAAGGCATCAACTATAGATTACATGTTCAGCTTTAAATCAGACATTTTGGTCTGAATAAATATATCAAATTCCAAATGAAGCACACGTTTCACAGAAGGACATATCCTACCTGTTGACAAATATTTAGAAAAACTTGACTTATTTTGCAAGAAGCAAACATGCAAAACAGAGACAACTAAATACATTACTATAAAGGAACATAAAAAGGTATGTAAAGATTTAAGGAGATTAACAAGTATTGTGTGTTATTGTATTGGGTGTGTGTGTAAAGAAAAGTAAGGGATAATATAAATATGAAGGGTTAGCTCATTTGGGAGCTAATCACTATTCTTCCCAAAACCTACATGGTATCAAAGCAAAACACAAAAAAACCCTAAAAACAAACAAACCCTAACCGCCAGCCGCCCCCAGCTCCTCGCACGCGACCGTCGCCCTCCTTCGCCGCGTCGCCCCCCTTCGCCCCGTCGCTCGGCCAACCGGTCCCCGTCGCTCGGCCAACCGGTCTCCAGCTGCGGGTAGCCGGTCGCCGCCAGCGCCGCCAGCGCAGCGCTCGCCTGTGCGCGCGCTGCCGCCGCGTGCTGCCGCTGATCTGCCGCGCCTCCGCTGCTGATCCGCCGCGCCTCAGCTGCTGATCCGCGCGCGCCGCCGCTGATCCACGCGTGTGCTGCCGCTGCTGCCTCTCCGCTGCCCCTTCTCCCCAAAAGAGAACCCCAAGAAGAAAACCCTAACCCTAGATCTGTGGTAGGGTCATGAAGAGGATTCCATAGATTTACGGTTAGGGTATGACCTAGAAGAGGAAGAAAAGAAGTAGATCTGCGGATCTAAGGAGGGAGAAGGGATAGATCTGCGGATCTGGAGAGATGGGAGACAATCTCACCTCAGCTGACATGAAGGCCTTCATCGGGGAGATAACGAAGCTACTTGTTTCGAAGGAGTTGGGATCCTCGAGCGGATCGATGCCTTCGCGACCAGTGCAGAAGCTGGAGTTGATGCCCAATGACGTGAAATTGGAAGGGACGAAGAATTACCTCAGTTGGTCCAGGAGGGTACTTCTCATCCTGAAGTCGAAGGGTAGAAGGCGTCGTTTTGGGTTCATGTAAGGAACCGGTGGATAAGGATGGGGATGATTGGAAAGTCTGGAGCACCACCAACTCACTGGTGACTGCTTGGTTGATGACTTCGATGGTTCCACCATTGCTGGGATGGTGGAGGCCATAGAGAGTGCTGCGGGGATATGGAGTATGGTGGAGAAAATGTATTCTGGAGCAGGGAATGTGATGCTTATGATGGAGGTTCAGGGCAAGGTCGACACCTTGAAGCAGGGGGAGATGTCTATTCTAGCCTACTCTGCGGAGTTGAAAAGGCCGTGGTCAGAGTTAGACCACTATGACCCTATTGATCTGCCTGATCCTAGGAGTGCTGCAATACACAGGAAGTGGGTGGAGCGTAGGCGTGTGACACATTTTCTGAGGAACCTGAATGGAGATTTTGAGGTCAGGAGGGCGAGTATGTGTCATTTATCCTCCATCCCATCTCTGGAGGAGGCCATAGCTGCAATGGCACAGGAGGAGACCAGACTGAGAGTTATGAAGGATGAGGGTACCCAGGTCACTCGGGCTGCACTGGCTGTATCGGCAGTGGCAGCAGTGAGCGAGGATCGAGAGTGCTACACCTGTGGGGTGAAGGGGCACCTGAGCTTTAACTGCCCACAGAAGGGCAGTGGACGAGGACGTGGCACAGAAGGCAGAGGAGGAGGTCGTTGGGGCCGTGGAGGCCGTGGACGAGGTCGCGGTGGCCCACGGGCCAACTTTGCTACCGCTGATGGACGACAGGAGACAGTGATGATTGAGGCCACGCCAGCTGAGGCCTCAGATCTAGAGCAGCGGAGACAGTCCAGGTCTACTACTGAGAGCTCGGAGAGTCATGCAGACCAGACTAGGGATGTTGCTTCGCCATTCGGTAACTTTGCCCACTTCGCTCACACAGGATCAGGTAACCGATTAGCCCTTTCATGTAGAGATCACATAGAGTGGATTATTGACTCAGGTGCATCTAGTCATGTGTCAGGAGCATATAGACAGTTTTCCACATATAAACCACATACCATTCATGAAACTGTTCAGACAGCTGATGGCACATCCCAACCCATTAGAGGGATTGGCACTATTCAGTGCACTCCCTCCATACGCCTCTCTTCAGTCCTTCACGTCCCATCATTTCCAGTCAACCTCTTATCTGTTGGCTCTATTGTTGATGATCTCGACTGTAGCATTACTTTTGACTCTACTCATTGTGTGTTGCAGGAAAGGAAGACTGGGAGGAGGCTTGGGACTAGCGTCAGGCGTGATGGACTGTGGTATCTTGACAGAGTTAGTGGGGATGCTGCACTGGCTGTCGTTGGTGGAGAGAAGGAAAGGGATGTACTTTTATTACATTGTCAGTTGGGACACTTGCCTTTTGATATTTTGAGTAAAATGTATCCCGATATTTTGAATAGAGTGGATGAAATGAATTTAAAATGTGATGCATGTGAATTTGGGAAACACACTAGGACATCATATCCTAGTGTGGGGATGAGGAGTGTAGAGAGATTTCATCTTATTCACTCAGATGTTTGGGGGCCCTGCCCAGTGACTTCAGTAAGTGGGTTCAGGTGGTTTATCACCTTCATAGATTGTCACTCTCGGATGACATGGCTTTATATGATGAAAAACAAAGGCGAAGCATTGAAGTGTTTTCAGGACTTCCATAGAAGTATCAGAAATGTGTATGAGGCCAAGATCCGTGTCTTGAGAACGGATAATGGGACAGAGTATGTAAACAAGGAGTTTGCATCTTACCTATCTGAGAGTGGGATAACTCATCAAACTACTTGTCCCAACATCCCTCAACAGAACAGAGTTGCTGAAAGGAAAAATAGACACTTGTTTGAGGTAACTAGGTCACTCATGCTCACCATGAATGTACCTAAGATATTGTGGAGTGAAGCAGTGATGACAGCTACCTATCTCATCAACAGGATGCCTTCACGGATCCTTGGTATGAAGTCTCCATGTGAGATTCTTATGGGAAAGAACACTTTTGTAGTTCCACCAAAAGTGTTTGGATGCACATGCTTTGTGAGGGATCATAGACCTTCTGTGGGGAAGCTGGATGCTCAGGCAATTAAATGCATATTTGTTGGGTATCCTTCAAATCAGAAAGGCTATAGGTGTTGGAGTCCCTCAGAAAGAAGGCTGTTTGTGAGTATGGATGTGACGTTCAGGGAGACTGAGCCTTTTTATGGAGGACTGACAGATTCTACATCAGTATTTGATACTCCTCCAAACACAGGAGGAGCTGGTCGAGAGGGGGAGACTGATGACATGAGGGTAGTGGTTGGACTTATACCGTGTCCTGTCGGGCCTACTGGTACTGGTCTTGATAGCAGGGAGGAGGAAAGGATCTTGGTGGAAGAGGAGGAAGACATGTTGTATGGCAGGAAATATAGCAGGAGACAGAAGGATAGTCATGGCGATGGAGAACAACAAGAAGACATCTTCCCCACTGAAGAACCACTAGCTCCACAGCCACATGTCGAGATTGATCAGTCTATCACGCCTGCTCGAGTCCCGACTTCCTTACTGCCTTCCTCTCCTATCACGGATGGTAACCTTTCTTTGCCTTCCTCTAGTTTAGATCTTCCACTTGCATGTCGTAGGGAGTCTCGTATCAATGCCGACAGGCCTCCTGTACGGTATAGATATGAGACTGATATTGCTAATCATGTCTCCTATGCTTCTCTTACACCTGCATATAGGGCTATCATTGCATCCTTACAGTCTATCCCTATACCAAGTGATTGGTGAGTGGCAAAGCAACATCCCCAGTGGAAGAAAGCAATGCTCGAAGAACTTGAGGCACTGGAGAAGAACAAGACGTGGAGACTTGTCTCACTTCCAGCAGGGAAGAAAGCTGTGGGCTGCAAGTGGGTATTCACAATAAAGCAAACTGCAGAAGGGAAGGTGGACAGGTACAAGGCGAGGCTGGTTGCCAAGGGCTACAGTCAGACTTATGGGATTGATTATGATGAGACATTTGCCCCAGTGGCAAAGATGAGTACTGTGAGAGTACTGATATCCTGTGCAGCGAATTTTGGATGGAAATTGCATCAGTTGGATGTAAAAAATGCCTTCTTGCATGGAGACTTACAGGAGGAGGTATACATGGAGATTCCATCTGGCTTTAGCACACAACAGACGATGGGAAAGGTGTGTAGACTGGACAAGTCTTTGTATGGGCTGAAGCAATCTCCAAGGGCATGGTTCGACAGTTTCAGGCGTGCAGTCATCACTATGGGCTACAAGCAGAGTAATGGTGATCATACTGTATTCTATAGACATTCAGGACATCGGATTACTCTTTTAGCTGTATATGTTGATGATATTATTATCACTGGAGATGATGAAGAGGGAATCTCTCACTTGAAGGTAAGGTTGGCGAGAGAATTTGAGGTCAAGGACCTTGGACAGTTGGGGTATTTCCTTGGACTGGAGATTGCCAGGTCCAGGAATGGTATAGTTCTCTCACAGAGGAAGTATGCCCTGGATTTACTGGCTGAGACTGGTATGTTGGGGTGTCGTCCAGCAGTTACTCCTATTGATCAGAATCATAGGTTGCATTCACAATCAGGGGAGCCAGTAGACAAAGAAAGGTACCAGAGACTTGTTGGACGCCTTATCTACTTGTGCCATACCAGACCTGACATTGCCTATGTTATCAGTGTGGTAAGTAGATACATGCATGATCCTAGGACTGGACATATGGAGGCAGTCTTCAGGATACTGAGGTATCTGAAGAATAGTCCAGGAAAAGGCATATTATTTGGTAGTCATGGTCACATGAATGTGACAGGCTACTGTGATGCGGATTGGGCCAGTTGCCTAGATGATAGGAGATCGACCTCGGGCTACTGTGTGTTTGTTGGGGGCAACTTGGTCTCTTGGCGCAGCAAGAAGCAGGATTTGGTGGCTCGTTCCACTGCAGAGGCAGAGTATCGTGCTATGGTGCTTAGTACCTGTGAGATGATCTGGTTGAGATCACTCCTACATGAGCTACGCCTGCTGAGAGAAGGACCATTGCGGTTGTTGTGTGATAACAAGTCAGCAATTAATATTGCCAACAACCCAGTGCAACATGATAGAACGAAGCACATAGAGATTGACAGGTTCTTCATTAAAGAGAGACTGGACAAGAAACAGTTGGAGATCTCCTATATTACTTCTGGACAGCAACTAGCAGATTGCCTTACAAAGGGGTTGAACTCTAAAGGAGTAGAGGATGCTTGTAACAAGATGGGCATGATAAATATCTTTTGCTCATCTTGAGGGGGAGTATTGTGTGTTATTGTATTGGGTGTGTGTAAAGAAAAGTAAGGGATAATATAAATATGAAGGGTTAGCTCATTTGGGAGCTAATCACTATTCTTCCCAAAACCTACAACAAGCATATCAAGGAAATAATAAAATGAAATTGAATGTTGTTTTGAAATTGAACATGCTGTGAATAATACCCATGTCACCATTCTATAGTCAATTTCTAGTTCTGACGCACACAACTATGCATGAGTTACGTAACTTAATATAAACAACAATATCGTTTTTACTAGTTTCATACACAAATGAATGATTACTATTAATAAAGATTAACACTAAAGCTTGGATGATTATAGTTGGGCAAGGTAATTCAAGATGCTAGCCACCACCTAGGTGGTCATTGAGGTTGTGTCCAAACCCAATTTATGAGAAGTGGGTCGACCCCCTTCTCTCTTTTTCCACTGCGCTAGGTGACAATGGCATGGGGGAAGGTGACGGCAGGGAGATGGTAGGTAACAAAGACTGGACGATAGCTTTATTTAAAAAACAATGAATGTTGATGCTTAAATAAATAGAACCATAGCTATAACAATGTAGAAAATACCATGCAACATAAGAGAATGGAATCTGATAATTCTAAATTTTTGTTTATCATTGTTAGGGTTGAATTGGGTTGAATTTCTGTGGATATTTGTTGGCATTAGTGGCACTATATCTGGAGAGCTCAGTTTGTGAAATCTGGATTGTTTTTGAGCTGTTTGAGCAAAATGTTGAACATTGTGTTGCAACAATATGTTCAACATTCGGGATCTGTAACAATTGGTCGTATACAGAAACGCGGCTGTGGTCAACAAATTTGTCGTGGTGATCTCAGATCTGATTTGTTACCTAGAATATCGGGGATTCCTGTATATGGTTGTGGTATACCTGCATGAGAGATATTTGGAAAGCCCTTCCTAAATCGGTTGCTAAATTGAAGGGTTGTTGGATTGAAATAGAAAGTGAATATCTCGCAGATTTGTTAGTTGGGAAGATTGATTGCTGATAGATTGCTGCAGATCTATTCTGGTATCTTCAACCTATTCTGGGATATTCTATTGGTAATATATATGGAAGCTATTATTCTATCGGTTTTGTTGTTGATTCGGTTGGAGAGAATCTCGCCCGCAAATTAGTTTAATGCTAGAGGATTTTGTGAAACCAATTGCCCAATTGGTTTGGATTCTTGATAGCTGCCGTATCTGCAATTATTGTTGAAGTTTCCTCCCGCAATTCAGGGGGTAGCGGAGGATATATTGGTGGTGCGGTTTTTCGGCTAGTGCACGACTTTTGACGAAAGTTTTTTGAAGAACTCCGGGAGGAGGCCGACGGCTACGCACGTAGGATCAAGGGAGTTGATCTAGTCGGTGGTGCAAGGGGAGCTTGCTGGCAAGGGGAGCTTGCCAAGAATACTTCACGGGGTTGATTGCGATCACCCCTCACGGTTTGTATTAAGGGGGAGGGTGTTCTTCCTTAGAGAAGCGTGATTATTAGAGTTTGTATTCTCTGATTTTTATAGTGGAGTATTCTATTTTTCTGGGCGTGGCCCCGCAGATGTAGGTGTGCGCACCGAACTGCGAAACCAAGTCTCGTGTGTCGTTGCTTGATTCTTGTGTTTTCCCTTTGTGTTTATTTTGATTATTTCCACGTACTGAAAACAACAATTGGTATCAGAGCAGGTCACCTGTGTATCTTTGTTTTTCAAAGAAGGTGTGATCTTGAATTTCAGTACGTGAATCATGGCTACACGAGAAGGTGCCTCCGTTGTTCGTCCTCCATTGCTCATTGGTACAAATTACACTTACTGGAAGTCTCGGATGCGTGTATTCATTAAGTCCATTGATGAGAAGGCCTGGATCGCCGTCAGTGAAGGATGGACACCACCAACCGAAATCGACGAAGATGGCGAAGAACACCTCAAGTCGGCAAGAGACTGGAGTCGGGTTGAAGAACATGCGGCCTTGTGCAATTCTAAAGCAATTAATGCTATTTTTTCCGCTGTCGATGAAGAGCAATTCAAATTAATCTCTACGTGTGAGTATGCAAAGGAAGCGTGGGATATACTGCAGAATATTCATGAAGGCACCAGTACGGTAAGAGCATCTAAACTTCAAATGCTCGCATCTCAATTTGAAAATCTCAGGATGAATGATGATGAGACTGTGGCTGAGTTCAATGGGAGACTGCGTGATATATCTAATCAGGCATTTCAATTGGGGAAGAAGTACTCTCAAAAGAAGTTGGTTGAAAAAACCTTGAGATCCCTACCCGATAAGTTCTCTGCGAAGATTGCGGCCATTGAAGAAGTGAGGAACACATCCACTATGAGATTGGATGAACTCATGGGATCTCTTCAGACCTATGAAATGAATCTGAAGCCGAACCACAAGGATAAAGGGGTGGCGTTAAAGGTTGAAGTCAGTAAAACATCTAAGTCTGAAAATGACTCGGATATTGATGATGACATTGATCAGCTGACTAAGAATCTCAACAGAATGATGAGGAAGATAAGTAACAAGGGACAGAATTACAGATCTGCCAACAAGGAATCAAGACCGTATCTTCCTACAGCTGGAAAGACAATCAGTCACCCCGCACAGAGGTATGAGCCAAAGAGTAAGGGTAAAGGAATACAATGCAGGGAGTGCGAAGGTTTCGGTCATATACAGGCCGAATGTGCTAATACCCTCAAGAAGAAAAAGGGGAAATCATTAGCTAGTACCTGGAGTGATGAGGATTCAGAAGGAAGTTCTGGAAATGAGGACAACACCAGCAACTATGTGGCTTTTCCGGCTATTCTTGATGATCAATCTGATGGGTATACTCCTAGCTGTGTTGGACTTAATGTTGCGACAACTAGTGCAACATTAGAGAACAAAACTGCAAATGTCAGACAGAATGTTGCAACATTATGTTCAACATCATGTTCAACATCATGTACAACATCTACAATCGAATCAGATTCTGAAGCTGACAGCGATGAGGAAGTTAGTAACAATGATATCCAAAAAGCATACCAGATGATGTTTGAGAAGTGGGTGCAAATCTGCAATATCAACAAAGTCTTGAAGGTGGAGAATGAAAGACTGAAGAAAGAGAAGGAGGAGGTCAAAATCGAATGTCTGAAAGCTGAGGGAAACTGCAGAGAATTGGAAAGAAACTTCAGAAATGTTCTTCTCAGGGCAGAGAAAGCTGAATGCACATTGGAGAAGTGGAATTCTGGAAAAGCAAAGCTGGAGGATATCTTAAACATGGGAAAGATTTCTGGAGATCGCACCGGAGTGGGATTCAATAGAGGAGCTTCTTATAATATGTCTGCTGAAAGAAGAAATCAAGTTACCAAAGAACTTGAAAGAATGGGCCAACACAATGGCCATGATCAAAAGAAGAGGCAGATTAGAGGCATAAAAGGTGGTCGTTCTGTGTGCAGTTACTGCAAGATCAAAGGCCATACTGAGAGAAACTGCTTCAGCCGCATGCGACATTGGGCAGAAGGAAGAAATGTTAGACACCCTGATATGAAGATGAAGAAGCAATGGGTCAGAAAGTCTGAATTATACAGCAAGAACACTATAACTTCAGAGAAAACTCTTCATGTTGTGACTAATGTTGTAACATTAGATACAACACAGAACAATGTAGCTGCAGATGTTATGACAGCAGACTCGACATCTCCCCTTGATAATCACTGTGAGCAATCTGTGCCAAAGTCTCATGAATCTTCCTCCAGAATTATTAGAGTGCTATCTCGCCGTTCTGCTCACTGCTCTTCCTCCGCCGGTGCCAATGGATCTTCGCATGTACCTTCTGTCAACACTGTCGATGTTTTCAATTCTCCAACTACTTTTCGGCCCCTCAGAGCTCGACTTCTACCCTGGACATCATTTCATTCGTCGCCCTACTGTCAGATGTGAGGTATTTGTTCTTCCCCCTTTTTTTTCCGCTGCACCTGAGGATTTTGTTTCTAATAAGAAAGCCAGAAAGGGGGAGAATAATTTTTTAAGACATGAGGCTAGCTGAAATGTATTAGAGTCATGAGGACATACTTTTTCTGATTTGTGGCTGTCTCTTCTGAGATGATCTATGCTTGGGTTGTTCTAGTAAGGGGGAGAATGTGGTTTGGATTATTGTGGCTCAAAGGGGGAGAATGTGTGCTTGGTTGGTGCTTGCTTTGGGTTGGTGCCTGCTTTGGGTTGTGCCACATAATGCCAAAGGGGGAGATTGTTAGGGTTGAATTGGGTTGAATTTCTGTGGATATTTGTTGGCATTAGTGGCACTATATCTGGAGAGCTCAGTTTGTGAAATCTGGATTGTTTTTGAGCTGTTTGAGCAAAATGTTGAACATTGTGTTGCAACAATATGTTCAACATTCGGGATCTGTAACAATTGGTCGTATACAGAAACGCGGCTGTGGTCAACAAATTTGTCGTGGTGATCTCAGATCTGATTTGTTACCTAGAATATCGGGGATTCCTGTATATGGTTGTGGTATACCTGCATGAGAGATATTTGGAAAGCCCTTCCTAAATCGGTTGCTAAATTGAAGGGTTGTTGGATTGAAATAGAAAGTGAATATCTCGCAGATTTGTTAGTTGGGAAGATTGATTGCTGATAGATTGCTGCAGATCTATTCTGGTATCTTCAACCTATTCTGGGATATTCTATTGGTAATATATATGGAAGCTATTATTCTATCGGTTTTGTTGTTGATTCGGTTGGAGAGAATCTCGCCCGCAAATTAGTTTAATGCTAGAGGATTTTGTGAAACCAATTGCCCAATTGGTTTGGATTCTTGATAGCTGCCGTATCTGCAATTATTGTTGAAGTTTCCTCCCGCAATTCAGGGGGTAGCGGAGGATATATTGGTGGTGCGGTTTTTCGGCTAGTGCACGACTTTTGACGAAAGTTTTTTGAAGAACTCCGGGAGGAGGCCGACGGCTACGCACGTAGGATCAAGGGAGTTGATCTAGTCGGTGGTGCAAGAGGAGCTTGCTGGCAAGGGGAGCTTGCCAAGAATACTTCACGGGGTTGATTGCGATCACCCCTCACGGTTTGTATTAAGGGGGAGGGTGTTCTTCCTTAGAGAAGCGTGATTATTAGAGTTTGTATTCTCTGATTTTTATAGTGGAGTATTCTATTTTTCTGGGCGTGGCCCCGCAGATGTAGGTGTGCGCACCGAACTGCGAAACCAAGTCTCGTGTGTCGTTGCTTGATTCTTGTGTTTTCCCTTTGTGTTTATTTTGATTATTTCCACGTACTGAAAACAACAATCATAACATGTAAATTGGTAAGGGAGTAGGATGTAACATTTCTTTACATGTTTATCCCAACCAATTAGATAAAAAAGTAAGAAAACCTTTCCTGATTGGGGAAGATTGGGGTAAATGGGTTTATCCTTAGCCATAGCCATATAAATGAGTCCCACTTTTGAATGTATTTTCCTACTTTGAAGGGAATATCATGATCTGTACGTATATTGTATTAAAGAAATTGAGCCAGCTTGTCATATTTTGTTTGTATTGCCTCAATAACTAATTAAGGTCAATGAAATTTCATATTATGCTCGTGCCAGCCAGGGTCATAATGAGTATGTATGTTGTATTGTGCCGACATTTGTGTGTGTGAACATACATTGCTTCATAATACAAGTTAGATCCGAGCCATGGAGATGGATGTCATACTTCCTGGAGTAACGTCTTTGTTGCTCAACCTTCAGATCCAGTCCGACCTGGTGGACAAGATCAAAGTTGTCCAAGCTGGAGACGAGAAGCTGCAGAAGATCAGAGACATAATGTTAGCAGGTCAGAGGCCGGAATTCAAGATCCATGTGGATGGATCTTTGAGATTCGGCAACCGCATCTGCGTACCATCTGGAGATGTCAGAGAAGCTTTATTGAAGGAAGCCCACAGCTCTCCGTATTCTATTCATCCAGGCAGGACCAAGATGTACCAGGACTTGCGGCTACACTACTGGTGGCATGGGATGAAGAGAAGCGTCGCACACAGTGTGGCGAAGTGTATAGTGTGCCAACAGGTGAAGGCTGAACATCACCGGTCTGCCGGATTGTTGCAGCCTTTGCTCATCCCAGAGTGGAAATGACAACACATCACGATGGACTTTGTGACGGGACTGCCCAAGAGCACGAAACACAACGATGCTGTCTGGGTGATCGTTGATCGATTGACCAGGCCAGTCGACCGAGATTCTTGCCAAGAAATACATGGAGGAGATCGTGAAGCTGCTTGGTGTCCCTGTCAGCATTGTTTCGGACAGAGACACTCGATTCACGTCTCATTTTTGGAAGAGCTTGCAGGAGTGTCTGGGGACCCGATTAAGCTTCAGTACAGCTTATCATCCTCAGACTGATGGCCAGTCGGAACGTACCATTCAGATCCTAGAGGACATGTTGCGTGCATGTATGCTGGACTTGGGAGGATCATCTACATCTCGTGGAGTTTGCATATAACAACAGTTATCAGGCCAGCATCGGTATGGCGCCTTTTGCAGCGCTATATGGCAGGAAATGTCGTTCCCCCTTGAGCTGGGACGACGTTGGCGCCTTTTGCAGCGCTATATGGCAGGAAATGTCGTTCCCCCTTGAGCTGGGACGACGTTGGCGACCGAGAGCTCATCGGTCTGGATTTGATTATAGAAGCAGTTGAAGTAGTTCGGACCATCAGAGAGAAGCTACAGTTGGCGCAAGATCGATACAAGCATTGGGCAGATGCAAAGCGCCGACATTTGGAGTTCCAGCCTGACGATCATGTATTCTTGAAGATCTCGCCGAATCGTGGGATGATTCGCTTTGGACGAAGAGGGAAGCTCAGTCCTCGATATATTGGTTCATTTGATATCTTGGAGCGAGTAGGTGATGTGGCCTATCGCCTTGCCTTGCCACCTGCATTGGAAGGAGTACATGAAGTCTTTCATGTCTCGCAGCTCCGACGCTACGTGAGTGATCCTAGTCATGTTGTGGATTACTCCGAGATTGCTGTTCGTCCAGATCTATCGTATGATCAGCTACCAGTCAAGATATTGGATCGACGACAGAAGACCCTCAAGAATACAGTGATCAACCTTGTCAGGGTCTTGTGGCGTCACGACTCACCTGGAGAGTCTACTTGGGAGCGAGAGGATGATATGAAGGAACGCTACCCTTACTTGTTTACCGAGTCTGAGGATCTTACTAGTCTTGAGACTAGTCTCGGAAGCAATGTAGATGATAGTATGTATTCTTAGACAGTTTCTCTTGTTTTTCTAGATGTTGTGATATCACATTATATTTCGTATTATATTTTCTATCATTTATTTGCTTGAGCTTCTTCATAACATCAATTACTTACTTTATTAAGTTTGAAATTCCAAGGACGAAATTATTTTAAGGAGGGTAGGATGTAACGACCTGAAATTTCATCACATATATTTACGTATTTTAAAAATAAATTTTACTTTATAAATGTAAGTCGAGAGTTTTATAACAAAACTGATTTCAAAAATTCTTGTAAAAATATTTTGAAGTACTAGACTTATTATATTGTATTTCAGCAATTTCAAATTTCCTCAAATGTCCAAAACATTTCTGTTAAAATTCATCTACCAAAATTACTGTTTTGGCTCGACGAATTTATTTTCTATCCAAACATTTTCAAAATGTCTTCAAACTTCTACAATAGCATCCTATGATCATTTAGGGGCTTCCCACATTAATTTCATAATTTTCAGATATCGTTTCAGCCTAGAACCCGCAAACCCGCTTTCTAAACGTTTTGGCCTAAAACTAGTATTTCCGTAGCTCAAATCCCAAAATGGATCTTGTAGCGATCCTCGCGTCGATACGATCCCATAGGTATGTTTTCGTAATTTTTTGGAGATGTTTGTGAAAACGGACTTGTATTCCTCCGGTTTTCACTAATTACCGCCACTAATTACTTTTCTACAATTACTAATCAACTTTACCTTCTTACTTCTACCCTAAACCCTCAACCAACACCCTTAAACCAGCCTTCCCCTAGCTGATGGTATTAAAAATGTTGGATCTCACACTCCTACTTAATAATCTTGTCTCCCCCACTAATTACAAGAATGCCACCCCTAATCCCTATAAAAACCCCCTAAGCCTCACAAATATTTGCACAGTAACTCTCTCCTCTCATTTTTGCGTTCGAAGCCAGGCCTTAAAATTTTCCCGCTCTTCTCAACTCACGCTCTCCTCACTATCTCCGCCCTTCCCTCAGCGTCAACCGGAGCTCCGTTGGTCGCCCACCGCACAGACCCGCCGCCGACATCGCTGCCATCACCCAACAGCGCCGACGCTCCGCCTCCTTCCCGAGCTCCCTCCGCCCTCGCTCCGTCTTCGCCGCCGACGAGCCCACCCCGACCCCGCTCCGCAGTCGAGCACACAGAGAACGCCCCCTCCGACAGCGTAAGAACAGTGGGTGCGAACGTAAGTCGCAAGGGCACACTTGTAAATACGAGGAATTTTCGTATTTTCGTATTAATTAATTAATTAATAATGGGTTTATGGTGTAAAATTAATAACTAAATATATAGGACCCAGAAAAATATGGGTATAGCTCCAGAAAATAAGAAACAATATTTTGGACCCAATGACGCTGGTCTCATCTCGATCAGACGCCTACTTTTTCCAGAATAATTTTTTGAACCTAAAAATTAAATAAGTATAAATCATTCTAAAAATCATAACTCGCTGTTTTCACTCACAATAATATGTGATAAAATTATATGTGTTAGTAAAATTCGAGACGGTCGTTTTGACTGTTCATTCAAACTTTTCCGACGAGTATTACTCCCGGAAGAAATTACGGAAGATACGCGCCACTTAAATAATTTGGGTTTTAAAATTAGTTTTGAGTTTCTAAAAATTATAAAAATTATTATAAGCTTCAGAAAAACGTTCCCTCTTACAGTAAAACTATTTTTATCATATATAGCATATATAAAAATTTGAAACGCTTTTTCATCACCGTTTTAACCAGTCTTAAAAATCAAAACGGCCTAATTATTTAAATAGGAAAAGTCGTGTTTTCTAACTAAGCATTTTGTGTTGCAGGTACAGACTTTGGTGTACCAACTTCAGAGGAAGCCCTAGATCCTCTTCCAGCTTACTACGACGGTGCTGATTTTGGCAAGTCACGACAGGTTCTAAATTTAGAAATCTAGTACGCTGTGTTTGTACGAACTTGTAGCACCGCACTACTACGTGCTCGAAGCACGGAACATACGACACCTTGTGTTGGACTTGTCTTTAGCCTTTGTACTTGGCACAGTTCACTTGGAACGTCCCGTAGAACATCATGTGAAGAACTTGTACTTGACACATCACCGGGTTTCGGGGTAACTCATAGTTTGCGAGAGTACGGGAGTGACTAGAGTTCGATCTACATGTCAAGCTGCCTGTGTTTCGGCATCCTGTCTAGCTGCCTGCGTTTCAGCAAACCATCCTGCTGCCTGGGTTCCGGCATTCGTCTGGGTAGCACCCAGGCAAGAGACGAACTGAACGGTCACATATTGTACTCTCCGACTTGAGTCACGTAGTTCTAGTGGAGCTTGTTACTTCTTTACAGTCATGCACTTTACTTTCTACACTTGTACAGACACTACACAGTACTTTACTTTACTTCCGCTTGTCATACTTGAACAATACTCCTTTTCTTTGTTTAGAATCGTTGTGACTTACCTTCGGTTCCACTTGTGGCACCGGCAGACGACGACCTGATCGAATAGATTGCCCTAGAGTACGCGGAGCCTGCGTACAACCCAGAAGCCACGGAGTTTTAGTTATCTGTACTGGTGTGTGTGTTGTGAGATGTATTTCTATTCTGTATTTCCTTTCCGTACTTTTCCTTTCATGTATTTTTTGTGAGAGAGTGCAGCTGCTGGTTTGTAATCTTGCTCGGACTGTAATAACGTTGAATGCTGGTTTGAGTGTTGTTGGTACATCTCTGCGTTGTGGCTATGCTGAATTCACTGGTAAAGTGCGGGACCTGCAAATAAATCAAATAAGTAACGGGCCCCCGAGAGCGGGTCGTTACAAGTTTGGCGGCCCATGCAGGTACGCGCTAAATACCTCGTGAACAATATAGCAAGATCAGGATGTACTGTGTATGATACTCAACGAAGCTGACAATCTTTTTATGTATGCAGGTACGACATTCAACAACGGATGGGAACACTTCCGAAAGTCCCAATGGAGTTAACCTATCTGGCCTTAATAAAAAGTCATTAACAAAACCTAAATGTTGATAGGATTAACTAATTATTAATAAAAATCTTTCTGTATCGGTGGCACGCATATAAATGATAATCTTCCTTCAATGGACCATGATACCGGTCAATGTGCTTGGCTAAGTCTGTTCGATCAACCTAGCTAGACTGGGCATAAGTGATCCTGGCTTAGTCACTTCCCCTGGCCGTGTCCGCTGGACCGCAAGGACGTGAATCATGATTATGTGACGTCGTCGATCTTCTCCACTATCAACCTTCCTTTATCTTGATGACCTTTCGTTTGACCTTCTTAGAATCTTTCTACAACAATTCTTACTAAACTTTATGTACATGTCTTTTGTGTTCAACGCTCGAGAATGGACGGAAACACCTCAAAGACCCCCAATGGAGCCAATCAGTCTGGAGCCAACAACCCGACTGACAACGGGCCAACTCCCACAGTGCATCAGATCTCGGATCTGGCATTGCGAGAAATGGTTGAGGCTATACCTCAAAGACCCCCAATGGAGCCAATCAGTCTGGAGCCAACAACCCGACTGACAACGGGCCAACTCCCACAGTGCATCAGATCTCGGATCTGGCATTGCGAGAAATGGTCGAGGCTATCAAAAGCGAATATCATCCTACGGGAGGCATCCAACAATTTCGCTCCCTCCACCCGAAGACCTGGAACGGAGAGGATAGCCCGATGAAGGCTGATGAATGGCTAGAAAGTACTGAAGAGAACTTAAGAGCCGCCCAGATCGGGAAGCATGCCTGGGTAGACACTGCCAGGTCCCAACTAACAGATGGGGCCAGAGTCTGGTGGGGCTCTGCAGAAAAGCGTCTTCAACGACCGATCGAATGAGAGACATTCACTGAGCTTTTCCGCACCTAATATTTCTCTCCTGAGGCTCAGATGGAACTTCAGGCGCAATTTGTTGGGTTGAAGCAAGGTTCCATGACCGTGGAACAATATGACGCACAATTTTCCTTGCTGAGCCGCTTCGCTCCTGAGATGATTACCACTCCCATAGCCCAGGTTCGACGCTTCAAGCATGGTCTCAATATAGAGATCCGCCGGAACTTGGTCGGACTCCCACTGAGTACCCACACCGAGGTCCTAGCGGCTGCTCGTGGAGTTCATCGAGAGAGAAGAAATGGCTGCCCCTTCCAAAAGGACCCCACCTTCAACGACTACTGCTGGCCCAGCCGTCAGCCATCATCTGACCTGATGTATCGCCCGATCCAGCAGACCCATTTCAAGAGGCAGGCACCACTGCAACGTCCAGTGTGTCACCATTGTGGTAGGCTTGGACATGTGAAATCAGAGTGCCGTTGGTACCCGGAATCTCTGCCTGGTTTGTGGAGCGGAAGATGATCTTCCGTGCTCTTGCATCAGGGCAATCTCTAGCAAGATGATCTTCCGCTCCACAAACCAGGCAGAGATTCCGGTACCAACGTTACTCTGATTTCACATGTCCAGGCCTACCACAATGGTGACACACTGGACGTTGCAGTGGTGCCTGCCTCTTGAAATGGGTCTGCTGGATCGGGCGATACATCAGGTCAGATGATGGCTGACGGCTGGGCCAACAGTAGTCGTTGAAGGTGGGGGCCTTTTGGAAGGGGCAGCCATCACACGCCTTTCTTCTCTCTCGATGAACTCCACGAGCAGCCGCTAGGACCTCGGTGTGGGTACTCAGTGGGCGTCCGACCAAGTTCCGGCGGATCTCTATATTGAGACCATGCTTGAAGCGTCGGGCCTGGGCTATGGGAGTGGCAATCATCTCAGCAGTAGTCGTTGAAGGTGGGGTCCTTTTGGAAGGGGCAGCCATCGCACGCCTTTCTTCTCTCTCGATGAACTCCACGAGCAGCCGCTAGGACCTTGGTGTGGGTACTCAATGGGCGTCCGACCAAGTTCCGGCGGATCTCTATATTGAGACCATGCTTGAAGCGTCGGGCCTGGGCTATGGGAGTGGCAATCATCTCAGGAGCGAAGCGGCTCAGCAAGGAAAATTGTGCGTCATATTGTTCCACGGTCATGGAACCTTGCTTCAACCCAACAAATTGCGCCTGAAGTTCCATCTGAGCCTCAGGAGAGAAATATTGGGTGCGGAAAAGCTCAGTGAATGTCTCCCATTCGATCGGTCGTTGAAGACGCTTTTCTGCAGAGCCCCCCACCAGACTCTGGCCCCATCTATTAGTTGGGACCTGGCAGTGTCTACCTAGGCATGCTTCCCGATCTGGGCGGCTCTTAAGTTCTCTTCAGTACTTTCTAGCCATTCATCAGCCTTCATAGGGCCATCCTCTCCGTTCCAGGTCTTCGGGTGGAGGGAGCGAAATTGTTGGATGCCTCCCGTAGGATGATATTCGCCTTTGATAACCTCGACCATTTCTCGCAATGCCAGATCCGAGATCTGATGCACTGTGGGAGTTGGCCCGTTGTCGGTCGGGTTGTTGGCTCCAGACTGATTGGCTCCATTGGGGGTCTTTGAGGTGTTTCCGTCCATTCTCGAGCGTTGAACACAAAAGACCTGTACATAAAGTTTAGTAAGAATTGTTGTAGAAAGATTCTAAGAAGGTCAAACGAAAGGTCATCAAGATAAAGGAAGGTTGATAGTGGAGAAGATCGACGACGTCACATAATCATGATTCACGTCCTTGCGGTCCAGCGGACACGGCCAGGGGAAGTGACTAAGCCAGGATCACTTATGCCCAGTCTAGCTAGGTTGATCGAACAGACTTAGTCAAGCACATTGACCGGTATCATGGTCCATTGAAGGAAGATTATCATTTATATGCGTGCTACCGATACAGAAAGATTTTTATTAATAATTAGTTAATCCTATCAACATTTAGGTTTTGTTCATGACTTTTTATTAAGGCCAGATAGGTTAACTCCATTGGGACTTTCGGAAGTGTTCCCATCCGTTGTTGAATGTCGTACCTGCATACATAGAAAGATTGTCAGCTTCGTTGAGTATCATACAGTACATCTTGATCTTTCTATATTGTTCACGAGGTATTTAGCGCGTACCTGCATGGGCCGCCAAACTTGTAACGACCCGCTCTCGGGGCCCGTTACTTATTTGATTTATTTGCAGGTTCCGCACTTTACCAGTGAATTCAGCATAGCCACAACGCAGAGATGTACCAACAACACTCAAACCAGCATTCAACGTTATTACAGTCCGAGCAATATTACAAACCAGCAGCTGCACTCTCTCACAAAAAATACATGAAAGGAAAAGTACGGAAAGGAAATACAGAATAGAAATACATCTTACAACACACACACCAGCACATATAACTAAAACTCCGTGGCTTCTGGGTCGTACGCATGCTCCTCGTACTCTGGGGCAATCTCTTCGATCAGGTCGTCGTCTGCCGGTGCTACAAGTGGAACCGAAGGTAAGTCAACGATTCTAAACAAAGAAAAGGAGTACTGTACAAGTATGACAAGCGGAAGTAAAGTAAAGTACTGTGTAGTGTCTGTACAAGTGTAGAAAGTAAAGTGCATGACTGTAAAGAAGTAACCGTGCAAGCTCTACTAGAACTACGTGACTCAAGTCGGAGAGTACAATATGTGACCGTTCAGTTCGTCTCTTGCCTGGGTGCTACCCAGACGAATGCCGGAACCCAGGCAGCAGGATGGTTTGCCGAAACGCAGGCAGCTAGACAGGATGCCGAAACACAGGCAGCTTGACATGTAGATCGAACTCTAGTCACTCCCGTACTCTCGCAAACTATGAGTTACCCCGAAACCCGGTGATGTGTCAAGTACAAGTTCTTCACATGATGTTCTACGAGACGTTCCAAGTGAACTGTGCCAAGTACAAAGGCTAAAGACAAGTCCAACACAAGGTGTCGTATGCTTCCGTGCTTCGAGCACGTAGTAGTGCGGTGCTACAAGTTCGTACAAACACAGCGTACTAGATTTCTAAATTTAGAACCTGTCGTGACTTACCAAAATCAGCACCGTCGTAGTAAGCTGGAAGAGGATCTAGGGCTTCCCCCGAAGTTGGTACACCAGAGTCTGTACCTGCAACACAAAATGCTTAGTTAGAAAACACGACTTTTCCTATTTAAATAATTAGGCCGTTTTGATTTTTAAAACTTGTTAAAACGGTGTCGGAAATTATTCAAATTTTTTATATAAAGCCTAAAATAATTATTTTGATTTTACTGCAAGAGGGGAGAATTTTCAGAAGCTTCTGTATTTTTTTTAATTTTTAGAAACTCAAAAATAGCTTAAAAACCCTAAAATACCTAAGTGACGTGTATTTTCCGTAATTTCTTACGGGAGCAATACAAGTCGGAATTACATGGGTGAGTAGTCAAAACGACCGTCTCGAAGTCTATTATCACATATAATTTTCTCACGAAATAGTGTAAGTGAAAACAATGAGTTACGATTTTTAGAACGAATTATACGTATTAAATTTTACGGTTTGAAAAATTATTCTGGAAAAAGTAGGCGTCTGATCGCAGTGAGACTAGCGCCATTAGGTCCGAAATATCGTTTCTGATTTTTCAGAGCCAGCCTCATATTTTTCTTGCCCCTGTATAATTAGTTATGGATTAAAAACCCTAAAACCCAATTATTAATCATTTAAAATTACGTGCACTAAGAAGTGTGTGATATGATTGGGGTTTCTGGCCGTAACGGTAAATCTGTAATTTCTGGGCACATGGCCATTTCTGTAATTTTGGGGCACATGTGGCATTTCTGTAATTTTGGGGACCATGAGGCAGATTCATAATTTTAGATAAAAACCCTAGGTCAGGTGTATTTTGGTAATTTAGGGGCGACGACTTAAATATGAGCTTTATTATAAATAAAGGGAGAGATCTAGAGAGGGGGGACATGTGGAGACTTGAGAAGAATATGGTAGATCCTTTTTAGATCTAGTTGGAGAGTTAGGCTTTGTCTTGAATCAAAGCTAGGATAGCAAGTTCCTCTCGAAAGAACTCAAATATCCTTTGTATCTTTTTATTTTCAGTTTTTATTCAATAAAAAATCATCCTTTCTCCCCGAAACCCCTTCCATAGTCATAAAAATTCCAACTTTCATATAAAATCCCATTTTACCCCAAAAACCCATAAAAATCATATTTTTATTCCAATTCCAGATCTCGATCGCATCAAATTGGTATCAGATCTCGTCGATCCATGACGGCAACAAGATCCGGATGTTCGCTCAGTTCGTGGAAGGCCTAGATCAGAAGCTCGCGGTGCTCGTCGAGAAGATGGATCTGAACTTTCATCCAGATCCGAAGCTTTCGGCGAGGAGCTCCATTCCCAAGGCGATCCGGTCTTAGATCTGAAGATTTCAAGCGTACCAGATCCAGAGCAAAAGGCGATAGCGGCGGCAAAAAATTCAGATCTGGACGAAAACTCAGATTTAGGGCTAAAGGTGACGGCTTTGGAAGAAAAAAGAAAAATTATGGAAACAACTCTTTCAAGAGTTGAGGAAAGCCCTTGAGGAAGAAGAGGCCGAGGAAACGACAGAGGAGGCAAGGAAAGTTACGGAACTTCCAGATCCGAAGAAGGAGAAGAACGCAGCAGGTCTGGAGAAGTTCGCGGCGCCTTCCAAGAGGATTGATTCAAATTTGAATGAAAACTCAGATCCAACGGTGGCGAAGAGTTCAGATCTAAATGGAAACTCAGATCTAGGGCAAAAGGCGCCGTCTTTGAACCAAAAGGCGGAAAAGCTGACAACTTTGATGCGGATCTGCAACCAGATGATGAAAAGGATGAGTGTGAGCCCTGGACAGGCCCTGCTAGGGGCTTGCAGGGCCCTGCAGTCCCCCTGCAGGGCCTGCCTGGGCCCAGCTGGGGCCCTGCAGGGCCCAGACAGGCCATGCATGCCCACTTGGACCCAGCAGTGGCCCTGCCGGGCCCATACAGGCCCAACAGTAGCCCTGCCGGGTCCAGACAGGCCCGTTAGGGCCAGACGGCATCCTTGACACTCTTACACGACCCGTTCCGTCCCGTCGACCCATGGATTGTTCATGGATGACCTCCCGAGCTTTGGCACTTTCATTTTGGGCACGGAGGACCTTCCGAGGAGTTGGACGACGGCTGTAGCTTGCTTTTGGGCATCGTTGGATGCGGTGAAGACCAATCATATCCCTTTGACTCGGGATGAGACGATCATCTTGGAATAGCCCGTCCATGTACGTCATGCACCACCTTGAGGATAAGATGGTTTTTCGGGGCAGAGTAATGATATGATTAGGGGTTCTAGCCGTCATGGAAAATCTGTAATTTCTGGGCACAGTGTCATTTCTGTAATTTTGGGGTACAGTGGCATTTCTGTAATTTTGGGGACCAAGGGGGCAGATTTGTAATTTTGGATAAAAATACCAGGTCAGGTGTATTTTGGTAATTCAGGGGCGACGACTCAATATGAGTTTTATTATAAATAAAGGGGAAGATATAGAGAGTGGGGACATGTGGAGAATTGAGAAGAATAGGGTAGATCCTTTTAGATCTAGTGGGAGAATTAGGCTTTGTCTCGAATCAAAAGATAGGAAAGCGAGTTCATCTCGAAAGAACTCAAATATCCTTTGTATCTTCTTTTATTTTCAATTTCCATTCAAGAAAAAATCCATCCTTTCTCCCCCCAAATACCTCCATAGTCATAAAAATTCCAACTTTCCTATAAAAATCACATTTTACCCCAAAACCCATAAAAATCATATTTTTATCCCAATTCTAGATCCGGATCGCATCAGTGTGGGAAAATACATTGCTTCATAATTTTACAAGTTAGGTTTATGGATATCCAAATGCACTAAGAAAACACCTATGGTATTGTAGACATAGACATGGGTGTTATACTTTGAAACGGACTTTGGGTGTTGGACAAGTCCTCCAAATCCTCGACTCATGGACACCCATTATTTATGCATCATTTTGCTACTCGGTCATGTAAATACCTCATGTAAGCGGTTGCATTGATTGTGAAAAAACTAAGCGAATTGATTGATATACCATTTTCCTTTGTCTAAAGGGGCTTAAGCCTTCACATTAACATATTGTCGATTTGAACAAATGTTTCATTGTTCTAGAAATATCCAACATGGATAGACACACATGTTGTGTCCAAAAGTGTTAAAACTTAAAAAGTACCAAATTAGGAGAAGCATCCAACATATCATTGGAAAACACATCTATCTTATATAAGCTTTTTCAGCACTTTGTAGTAGGGTGCTTTGCTGCTTTAAGAAGTTTAGTTGGCTGTACAAATGTAGACTTTAAATAGATGAACTTAAAAAGGTGATTGAAGGTTTATGTAGATGAGAACAATATTGATGAGATCCATAGTCCTGGTCTATTTTTGGCTTAAGAGCAGAAGAGGTTGGCTCTGATGGAACTGAATTGGATTAAGTGCACATGAGTATGCATGTACTACTGTGGCAAATATTTGTTTAAAGAATGTAGAACGATGCATAATACCATTAAATGGTTGCCTAAATAGATGCATTTAGAAACCACATCTTTTTTCTATATCCTTCCATTATACATTTGAAGAAAGAAAGAAAGAAAGAAAGAAAGAAACACACCCCCCCATTGGATTATGTTTTTGCTGGTTAAGAAATTGATATTTCACACAAATATAGAGCTCAAATAGATGAGATGAAAGTGTAAATCTGAAGTGTACATAGGATTGAAATAGCTTAGCACCCCCTTCTCGTGCACAGAGGGAGGGAGGGAGGGAGGGACCTTCATATGATTAGGTTTTCTGGCCGTAATGGCAAATCTGTAATTTCTGGGCACAGTGGTATTTCTGTAATTTCGTGGCACATGGTAATTTTGGGGACCATGGGAAGGAGCGACCTAATTTGGGGCGACCTGGTAAAGCCAGAGTGTGCCACTTAGAGTAGGCACCCCAGAGTGGGCCGCCGTGGACGATGTTGTCGGAAGGGTGTTGGTATGTTAGGATCCCAATTAGTCCCACATCAGAAAGAAGAAGAGAAAAGGAAAAGTATAAGTATTAGAGGGCCTCTCCACCGAATAGCAATTGGTTTTAGGTTGGATGCTAGCTAATACTTAACAATTAGATGCGAGCCCAGTGTTAAGTGCCTAGTATGCTAGCCTCTCCACCGAATAGCAATTGGTTTTAGGTTGGATGCTAGCTAATACTTAACAATTAGATGCGAGCCCAGTGTTAAGTGCCTAGTATGCTAGGTCCTTAGTAAGGCTATTGTTAGAGGCCTAGTATGTGATGAGTCTCTAGCAAATGGGCTAGTGTTAGGGTATGAGACGAGTCTCTAACAAATGGGCTAGTGTGATCCAAAATGCACGCACGCGTGTGTACTCACACAAAACCAACTAACCAACCAAAACGACCACCACACATGCACAATTGAAAAGGAGGAAAAAAATGACTTTTGCATTGAAAAAACAAATGAATGTTAAGGCAGTGATTGGTGGGAAAGGGGAGGCAAACTAGGTGGTACATAACAGGTCTACCCTTATATTTATCATTTAGGAGTCTGATTTTACTGTATCCCATGTATCAGGACTTCATATCTTTGCTTGCAACTCTGCGCTTATTTTCCACTTTAACTAGATGAGCTCATAGTTCCGCATCTGTTGCATCGCGAATAGCATCAATCAACTGCAGAAACATGGAATGCAATACTTAAAATTCTAACTACGAAGCTTACACCCTTGTTCCTACCCATCAGCCAGCAATTGACCGTCAAAATCCATACATTTATTTTATTTGGGTAGCATTGATTTTTTCACATTTGCTTGCATTTATTTTAGTCATATGTTTCATCTACTATTTCTTTCCTTGGCATACCTCTTCTTGTACAATTTTATTTTATCTTCTTGTTTTGCATAATTCAGAAACTGACTAATTACTTCCATTCAATTCTGTTGTGCATTATTATGGCTTGTAAATTTCTTTCCTTAATATTTGATTGGATCCATTGCTTCCTTTCTATTATCTGTAAATTCAATGCTGCACCATGCTTGTTATGCCTTTGTGGATGATCTCATTTGCCATTGCCCTTTGCGGGTAGTTGATTTTTATCAATCGACCATTCCAGGCTAGCTAAATCATCTGTAGTGATGCATGTCCATGACCCCTGTTCTTGCTTTCCTGCTAGCCACCAATGATTCTTGATGTTCATTGCCCCCATAATGCCATGCTTCATGTTCTCTATGTTTTCTTTCCCCTGCTGCTAATGGCCCAAATGTCCACAATCCTAAATTCTTACGCAACCTAAAGCAAAAAAAAGAGAGAAACATTGATTACAACTACATCCTTTGAATAACTGGGTAGATAATTGCCATTCTTGCCAGTGATGCCACTGATGACTGAACTAGGAATATGAATTTCATTTCCGAATCCTCATTGTTTTGAGCTGTAAGCTACCTACTACTGTGCTTGGATTCTTTTTTGTGGAACTATATTGTAAAGCACGTAAGATCGAGAGGAGGAATTACTATGCTTTGGACCGGATTTGGAATCACAATAGGAAACTAAATACTTGTTCACCACCAAGAGCACCACGATTACCTGCTTTCTTCTTCTGAACGTAGACTCTCAGGGTATAAATAGGAATATAGGGATAAGTTTGTTTACTTTAGAAACTTAACGTTGTTTTTACAACGTATCTTCCAACGGTAGGGTAGCTAGGATAGCACTTTTGCATTATGAAACCTTAATTCTCTTAATTTCAATTATCCACAAAGATTAATTGAGATAATTGAAATTGCACTTAATCCCCCCATTAATTTAATATTTATGTTTAGTGTCTGGGTCAAACCCGTCATAGGCGTACCCAAATCCAACAAGTACAATTGCAGCTTGACGTCACCGTTACCGTTAATCTGACTTTTGTTATGTTGCTTATCCGGAAAAGATTACCCGGTCAGGCGTACTAGTGTGGTTCTTTCTTCTAATTGATGGCAAAAAGGACAATTATGTGGTGCTTAATATTAAATATTTGAGAAGGTAACAAAAACTCTAGCGATCTAATTATAAAGTTCCAATGATTATATGGGTTTGAATCCAAACTATGCTTTGGTAAATTTTCCATGGTATATATATGCATGCCAAATTGTATTTACTTTGACTTCGTAATATCCAATCAGGCGTTTGGTGGTTGGAAGCTTGAATGATGGTCCATTGCTGCTAGTTCAATATACTGACCGCTTTAGGCTGTGTATTTGTTGATAAAAAACCGTTGTCGCTCTGCGGAACAACAAGTCCTAACAACTAGCTAGGGAGCTAAAGCTTGAAAAATAGGGGCACACAACAAACCAAACAACCAAACCCTCTTCGGATCTTGCGTAAGTAAATTAGTAAGCAAAATACGACAATCTCAATTTGCAGAAAGTAAATGAGTCCGAGGATTTTACCCTGGTTCGGTTGCGAACAACCTACTCCAGCATTCCGAGACGATCCACTACTAATCAAGGCGAGCACACGAGCTTACACCAACACCTTCTCCTTCACACTCTTGTGAGTAACAACTTGGCAATTCCAAGCCCCCACAAATCTCACAAAGGAAGAAGAAGAGAATGAGAAATAGTAGAAGACCTAAGCTCTTCTAAACTCTCACAAGCTCTCAAGCAATCTCACATCTGAAAATGGGTGGCAGTTGCTCTCTCAAGAACACACCAAAAGCTCTTCCCTTCTCGCTGAAAAAAAACTTCAGCCTGCAAGCTTTTTTTGCTCTCTGGAAAACTGATAGCATCCCCGGCAAAAAACAAAGGGCAGCTCCTCTATGTCGGCAGGCAAAGACAGCCAAACAAAACACTTAATGTCCCCAACTACTAACATAAATGCATGGTCCCTCTTCTCCTGTGCATAAGAAGACTTTGTAGCAGATATATTTAACACTCTACCTTGCTACAAATTCTTCTGTACTTCATCCAAGCTCTACTTGATCAAAGCTCTACGGTCACTCCACGGACCTCCTCCTCGTCTCGGAATCTGCGCCCTTCAGCACCCCACTCAAGCCAAAAAGATCAAGCTCAAGCAGGTCTTGAGCTTGATGGCGGGAACGGGCTTGGTGAACATGTCAGCAGGGTTCCTCTCAGTTGGGACCTTCTGAAGCTCTATCTGTTTGCTCTCCTCCTCTAGTAAGCAATCACGGACCTCAATGTGCTTCGTCCTCGAACTGTAAGCCTGATGCTTCGTAAGATGAATGTCACTCTAGCTATCGCTGAAAACCAACGACAATCTCTGCGGCAACCCCAAATCCTCTAGCAGACATCTCAAGTACTTGGCCTCCTTCACCGCTTCCACTGCGGCAATCAACTCGGCCTCCGTGGTTGACAACGCAACCACCGACTGTAGGACAGGTCGCCATGACACTGCTGCAGTGCCCAACGTAAACACGTAACCTGTGGTCGATCTTCGCCTGTCCCTGTCACCAGCATAATCAGAATCACAGTACCCTGTCAGCACCACACCGTCACCTCTGTCAAAGTGCAAACCGACACCAATTGTGCCTCGCAGATATCACAATATCCACTTGACGGCCTGCCAATGCTCCTTGCCCGGGTTCGTCATATATCTGCTCACTACTCCCACGGCCTGTGCAATATCTGGACGCGTGCAAACCATCGCGTACATCAAACTCCCCACTGCACTAGCATATGGCAGCTGAGACATAGCCTTCCTTTCATCATCGGTGCTCGGTGACTGCAACGCCGAAAGCTGAAAGTGAGCTCTAAAAGGTGGCCCCACGGGCTTCGCACTCTCCATTCCATAACGGACGAGCACCTTCTCAATATACCCCTTCTGCGACAACCTCAACTCACCCTTCCTCCTGTCCCGGGATATCTCCATCCCTAGGATTTTCTTCGCCGGGCCCAAATCCTTCATATCGAACTCCTTGCCCAACTTCACCTTTAGCTTCTTGACCTCCGACATGTTTGAGGAAGCAATCAACATGTCGTCAACAAAAACAGGTAGATGCGCGAGCCATCATCCAATGTGTGCACATAAACACACTGATCCTTCACGCTCCGCTCAAAACCTACACCCATCCTGAAGCTATCAAATCGCTTGTACCACCACTGTCTGGGCGACTGTTTCAACCCGTACAAGGATTTCCTCAACATGCAGACCATCCTCTCATTGCCTTCCACCATGAACCCCTTTGGTTGGTGCATGTAAATCTCCTCATCCAAATCACTGTGCAGAAAACCGGTCTTGACATCGAGTTGCTCCAACTCCATGTCCATGGATGTTACTAGTGCCAACAAAATACGAATGGAAGTGTGTCTCACCACTGGAGAAAATATCTCATTGTAGTCCTCTCCCTTCCTCTGTGCAAAACCCTTAGCCACTAGCCTTGCTTTGTACCGTACATCACCACCATCTTTGGTCGAGCTTTCCTTTACCTTATAGATCCACCTACATCCAATGGCACGCCTCTCATGTGGTAGAGGCACTAACTCCCACGTGTCATTGTGGTGGAGAGACTCCATCTCTTCCTCCATAGCTCCTTACCAATTCGCTGCATCACTCGAGCTAATGGCTCCACTGTAGGTCATAGGCTCCTCGTGCTCAATGTTTAAGGCATATGATGCCATGTCATCAAAGGAGAACGCCGTGTAATCCCAATCTCCAAATTTCTCGGGCGCCTTCTTGGTCCTCTTGGACCTCCGCACCTCATCTGCAACAAATTCATCACGTATCTGAGCTGGGGCTGGTGTCTGCATATGGTCCTCAACATGTACCTCATTATGTCCCGCAACGGGGACCTCGACCATCGGCTCCTTGCCAGGTCGCCTCTGAAATGGGATCGGGAGATCAATCGTCTCTAGCGCGGTCTCCTCGGGTGACTCGTCCTCCTTCCAATGAGTATGCTTCGCCCTGAGCATCACAGACTCATCGAAGGTGACGTGCCTACTCAAAATCGCCTTGCAGCCCATCGGGTCTTACAAGCGATATCCTTTCACGCCATCGCCATATCCGAGAAAAATGTACTTCTTGGCCCTCGGATCCAACTTGTCGCCCCTCTCATGTGCATATGCCGGACAACCAACGATGCGTAGATAAGAGTAGTCACCAATTTTCCCACTCCACTTCTCTTCCGGAATTTGGTAGTCAATCGCCGCCGATGGAACTCGATTCACTATGTGCACGGCGGTAGTGAGTATCTCACCCCAAAATTCCTTCTCCAAACCGGCAGAATGCCTCAAGCAACGCACTCTCTCCAACGTCCTGTTCATCCTCTCTACAACCTCGTTCGACTGAGGATCCCCTGGTGTAGTAAAATGACGTCGAATCTCATGGGATCTGCAGAATCCTGTGAACTCCCTCGAGGTGTACTCGCCTCCGTTGTCGGATCTAAGGACTTTCACCGCTTTGCCAGTTTGCTTTTCAACCATCGCAAGCCATTGCTTGAACATCCAAAGGTTTGATCTTTTGTCTTCATCAAGTACATCCAAACCTTTCGAGAATAATCATCGATGAAGATGACAAAGTACCTAGCCCCGCCTCCTGACGCTACAGGACACGGCCCCCAAACATCGGAATGAATGTAATCCAGTGGACCTCGGCTAGTGTGCTTCCTCGTGCTGAACTGTACCTTTGTCTTTTTCCCATACACACAGATTTCACAAAACTCCACACTCTTAGCTCCAATCAATTTTCTTCGGCGGAGAACATCGAGGGTTTTGTCACACGGGTGACCCAAACGATAATGCCATAACTTTGCTGAATCTCCGTCACTCGAGCTAGAAGAGATGGCATCGGCTTCGCCTTCTACTGTGGTACCTTGTAGGGCATATAGATTCCCTACCTTTCTTCCCTTCATCACAACCATGGCTCCTTTGGATACCCTTAGCTGGACATTCTCAACAACTGACTTGCATCCAACATTATCCAACATACCGATGGATATCAAGCTCTTCCTAAGATCAGGCACATGTCTAACATCAGCAAGGGTACGCACGATCCCATCGTGCATGCGGATCCGAACAGTTCCAATACCCGCGGTCTTACATGCCGCATTATACCCCATGAGAATAGAGCCTCCGTCTTCTTGGGAACGGTAAGTGGAAAACCAACTCCGATGTGGAGTCATATGGAAAGAACACCCACTGTCCATCAACTACGCAACTTGTGCCTCACCAGACACCCCCGATGCGAACATCTCTGGATCTCTACCCCTTTCATCGTGGCCTCTGTCATCACTGATATGCATGTCCTTCAAACCCAAGGAAGTTGAACCAGAAGCATCATTGCCTTTCTTCCCAAATCTATTGGGGCATTGGTTCCTCCAATAGCCTCTCTGCTTGCATATGAAACATGAGGTGTCCTTCCTATCACGGGAATGTCGGGACTTCGAGCGGTCCTTCTTGAAATGGCCTTGACCTCCTCGCCTGTCCTGCCTGCCTCTCACATGCAAAGCTTCATCGCGGTTTCCTCCAAAGTCTCTACCTTGGACCTTCTCACATAGCATCTCGGTATGGAGCGCCGCCTTCACCTCTTCCACGGTAAGCATTGTTCGTCCATAGATCATGGACCGAACAAATTGGGAGAACTCCAATGGCCTCTCTGCTTGCATATGAAACATGAGGTGTCCTTCCTATCACGGGAATGTCGGGACTTCGAGCGGTCCTTCTTGAAATGGCCTTGACCTCCTCGCCTGTCCTGCCTGCCTCTCACATGCAAAGCTTCATCGCGGTTTCCTCCAAAGTCTCTACCTTGGACCTTCTCACATAGCATCTTGGTATGGAGCGCCGCCTTCACCTCTTCCACGGTAAGCGTTGCATGTCCATAGATCATGGACCGAACAAATTGGGAGAACTCCACAGTCAATGAACATAACAAAATCACTGCTTGTTGCTCATCTTCGATCTTGACATCCATTCCCCGCAACTCCATCACAATCCGATTCAACTCATCTATGTGATCTTTTACCGCCGATCCGGGCTTCATTTTCAGAGTGTACAGCTGCTGTAATAAGTAGAGACGGCTTGTAAAGGATTTCTTCATATACAACTCCTCTAGCTTATTCCACATATCCTTGGCCGTAGCCTCGTCCAGCACCTCTCTCAAGACGGTGTCTACCAACGATAGCTGGATGGCGCTATACGCCATTCTCTCCATCTCGGCTCTCTGTGATGCCGTCACATCCTTCTCAATGTTTTCCTCATCGAACACAATCTGAAAACATTTCGTCTGCCTCAAGTAATTTTTCACCCTCGACTGCCATAACCTGAAATCATTACGGCCGGTGAACCTCTCAATGTTGAGTGTCGCCAAACTAACCATTTTCGCTACACAATTTCTCCACAAACAACCGAAGGCTCTGATACCACTTGTTGATAAATAACCGTTGTCGCCCCGCGGAACAACAAGCCCTAACAACTAGCTAGGGAGCTAAAGCTTGAAAAATAGGGGCACACAACAAACCAAATAACCAAATCCTCTTCGGATCTTGCGTAAGCAAATTAGTAAACGAAAATGCGACAATCTCAATTTGCAGAAAGTAAATGAGGCCGAGGATTTTACCCTGGTTCGGTTGCGAACAACATACTCCAGCATTCCGAGACGATCCACTACTAATCAAGGCAAGCACACGAGCTTATACCAACACCTTCTCCTTCACACTCTTGTGAGTAACAACTTGGCAATTCCAAGCCCCCACAAATCTCACAAAGAAAGAAGAAGAGAATGAGAAATAGTAAAAGACCTAAGCTCTTCTAAACTCTTACAAGCTCTCAAGCAATCTCACATCTGAAAATGGGTGGCAGTTGCTCTCTCAAGAACACACCAAAGCTCTTCCCTTCTCGCTGAAAAAAAAAACTTCAGCCTGCAAGCTTTTTTTGCTCTCTGGAAAACTGATAGCATCCCCTGCAAAAAACAAAGGGCAGCTCCTCTATGTCGGCAGGCAAAGACAGCCAAACAAAACACTTAATGTCCCCAACTACTAACATAAACTTAATGTCCGCTGCTCTTCTCCTGTGCATAAAAAGACTTTGTAGCAGATATATTTAACAGTATTGTCATAGCATCTTAGCTTTAGGATCAATTTCTCGATTTGCTTCCTTCCACTGCTAGGCTGGACATGGAGAGCGAGTGTCAGGACTGGTGTTTGGTGGTTGGAAGCTTGAATGATGGTCCATTGCTGCTAGTTCAATATACTGACAGCTTTAGGCTGTGTATTGTCAATATCATCTTTTAGCTTTAGGATCCATTTCTCGATTTGCGTCCTTCCACTGCTAGACTGGACATGGGGAGCGAGTGTCAGGCCTGGTGTTTGATTGCCCCTATCATAATTTACCCCAACATTGATTGTGAAACTTTCTGACTTCTAAGCATTGTCTGCAGCCTTCACACCAATAGCTATATGTAGTACTATTATGGCAAAGCAAGCAGATCAAATTGAAGTATTGTCTCAGTATGTTACCTTTGTCTAAAACCAACCAAAATATAGGGTGCAAGTGTTGTGTAGTCTTTGCTCGACATGTTCTGTTATTTAAGTACTGTCCTTTAGTGACTGCATAAAATGCGTCCATCATTACTTATTGGTTTAAATGAATGGATGAGTCTAAGATTGATCTTACTCCCCTATCAATAAGATAAATCCAACGGTCCGGATTTAATCAAGCCCTCAGCTGCTTCTATTTAAATCCTGAGTAATTCTCCTCTCTCCTCCTCACTACAGTAAGCTCTACCCAGATCCAATAGCCCAACAACAAATAAAAAGCAACATCAGAGAGAGAGAGAGAGAGAGAGTCCAAACCCGAACCCTAGCCCGGAATGGGATGAGAGAGAGAGAGAGAGAGAGAGTCCAAACCCGAACCCTAGCCCGGAATGGGATCAATAAGCACGTATAGGGGCCTGCCGGTCAAAGCCGTCGACGTCTCTGCGGCGGAGCTTTCGACGGCGGTGTTGCTCCATTTCTCCAGCCCGTCGATGTTGCAGTTTGCGTCGTTGGAGATCCTGAAGATCTATGGCTCATTGATCGTGTGGCACACTCCGCCCTACCTCTACTTTGTCATCAACGGCATCATCATCTCCATCGCCGCCGCCTCCAGGTTCCAGAAGCCCGGATCCGGTGACGCCGTTTCTGCTACCGGATCCGGATCATCCGGTTCCGGATCCGCACCCATTACCAACCAGCAGTATATTGTGGTTGCTGCTCTGCCACTGACTATTGGGGAGGAGGTGAAAACGTTGTGCCGGCGGATTACGAGACGACAACAGATGATGGTAATGTTCTTGTGAAAGTACAAACATCGTAATTTTTTATTTCGAACACTTCTTTCAGTGTGGTGTGCTTCTTTTAGTTAACTTAATCCCTAATCTCATTAGCATCACCCACATCTTTCATGTCAAACTAGAGGACATGAAAGATTTAGTTTCGTTCACAATTTCTAAATTAGTGCCGAAAAATGCGCTTGTCATCAACTTACAAGCAAATAATCACACCAACATTTTTGTCAAATTTTGAATAAATACACTTGTCTACATCATTAATATGATAACCATTGAAAAACAAAACACTATCAAATTTATCATGCCATTGTTTAGGAGCTTGTTTCAAGTCATAAAGTGATCTAACGATGTTACAAACTTTATGTTCATTTCCAGATGTGATACAAATACGGACGGGGAATGGATCAAACATGGACAAATAACCAAGTTTGATATAAATGTTACATATTAGATATAGATGTATTTATAAAATTGATACAAATTATAGCAACTTCATTATGTTATCGGGTCGAGCTTATTATGCATTATACATGCATATATGATCATCTATGTGGAAGACTCATAAGTATAGTGCATTATTGGTATACCAGATATCTGTATTGATAACCATATTTAAAAAAGTAATCTTAGTATCTTATTTTGTATCCAATCGAATAGTAAATTTTAATATTCCTATTTTTAAATACACAGATGCGGATCCAATTCGGATAATCCAAATATGTTCACATCTCTAATTGTCATATCTTGTAAATATTGTCAATTTATATAGAATATCAATTTAACATATCTCTTGTAAATCTATGCTATATAAATAAAACTAATCTTGTTAGATAAACATATATCGTTTCTTTGAATTTCTGCTTGCCACCTATCACTCTTGTAATGAGTATGTTTTTGAAAATTTACATACTCTCGTGTCTCAATTTGCAGCAATGATAAAGTATACAGGTAAATAAAGTTGCACAGTAGTAAATCTTCATATAGAATTATTTACATGAAAGAAAAAGTTATATTCTTACAAGCGGTTTATAATCTGTTTAACTAAAGTGTATGTGTCAATGCATGCAATTGATGCACCCTTATTGCTAATGTAATAATTAGTTTGGGTTCTCAACTCAACTCATTTTTAGATCTTGAGATATCATAAGTAGGATAAAAGCATGCTAGCCGTTCTACTCAAAAATGATCCTGTAAGGACCATAACATCTACGAAAAAATGATATAGTTAAGTCTAAAATGACTGTGCTGACCGCTAACAAAGATCGAATTAGAATGCTCACAGATTTTTGGTTCGAGATTTGAAACCACTTCTACACCGAGTTTGTAATAGGCGTGACCAGCAACATATATTTTGTCAATGGATTGATCAGAGTGGTGTAGATTGCAATCTTTGTGCTTCATTTTTCTTCCAAAAAACTCATTGTCAATTGAGAGTTTACACATTGTCATGTATTAAGTATCCAATAACAGTCATTATACTATAATTTAATGTGCAAAAAACAATAAAGGAAAAGTACATGCAATAAGGAACACATATCAGAGATATTTATCTTAGAAGTTAGAAAATTAATTTGGTACAAATTATCATAAAGTATATCTATAAGTTTAGAGAGATTACATTTTATTTTGGAGAAATTTATTTTACGTCTTATCGAAGTAGAGTAAGAAGACTGCATAACCACTATAGCAAAATGCACATAAACTTAGAGTCATCGGAATCCATCGACATCACAAGAGTTCATCTCTCATGAATCCAATCCAATCAATAACTGTCACCCATAAGACAACAAATCAGAAAGAGAGAAGACAATGCACTATCGATTGATATATAAGTTAGCATGCCCAAGCTCCGTAACCATGTTGTGGGAAGAGTTATAAGAGCTGCAATTAAAACAAATCCTGGGTTTCCTCCGATCTTTAATCCGCCAATTTTAAAATTTGTAGACGGAAACAATTTGTCTAAATTATCGCTCTATTAGGAACTCATTGACAACTAAATACAACTCAAGATATATGAAGGACACCAAAATTCTTCCTCGATATCCAAATGCTAGCTCGTCAATGTTGAGATAGGTTTTGATAAGAGGGCTGGAATCCATACATGTCTGTAGCAATAAATCAGTGTAGCAACAGACAGTTGTAATAAGAAAAAGAAAGATCAAACTTAGCCATTCTCCTTGTGATAATGTGGTTAAAATTCCAACACTTGAAAAAAGGGGGAAAGATTGGAGCAGTTAAGTTTCATTTCTTCATTGAATATATTGATATAGAAAATTCCAATTTTGATGGAGTGACCATGTTGCCCCAAGTGAAATTACAATAAAAGGTGTGATATATGGATAGATGGCCGTATTGGCATGTACTTAATAAATACAATACTATTCTTAATATATTTATATTACGAAATTCCATCGTATGTTATAACTGAAATTTTACTAACTACCAAAAAGAATACGCGAATTCTGTTTTGAACATGAAATTTAGCGTGTTAAAAAAATTGCTCCAATCTTCCCCCCCTTTTCAGTTGGAATTTTAACCATTCCTTGTGCATTATTATCACAAGGCTAAGCTTGATCCATCTTTTTCTTATTGCAACAATTTGTTGCTACACTGGTTTATTGCTAAAAAGATGTATGGATTCTCGTCCTCTTGTCAGGACCTATTCCAGCCTTGACGAGTTAGCATGATAACAAAGAAGAATCCTGGTGTCGTTCTTCCTGTATCTTGAGTTGTATCTGGTTGTTATATTGAGTTCCTGATACTAGAATGCGATAATTTAAACAAGTTGTTTTCATCTACAGATTTTAAAAACGACATTAAAAGATTGGATGAAAACCAGATTTGTTTTAATTGCAGTTCTTATAACCTTTCCCACAACATTGTTACGTAGTTTAGGCATGCTTGCTTACAAATCAATTATTAGTGCATTGTCTTCTTTCTCTCCTGATTAGTTGTGTCTTATGGACGGTAGTTATTGATGTGGTTAGATTTCGTAGGAGAGGAGTTCTTGTGAGATGACGAGGTATTCCGATGACTCTAATTTTATGTGCATTTGGTACATTGATCATACAGTCTTTCTTCCTATTCTATATAATTCGTTGATACGCAAGACTAATTTCTTCATAGTAAGTAAAATACAGTCTCTCCAAACTTGTAGATATATTTTACGATAATTTGTACCAAGTTATTTCTTAACTTCTAAGATAAGTATCTTTGATGTGTTTCATATTTCAGGTATTTTTCCTTTGTTTTGTGCTTTGCACATTAAATTATAGTGTAATTGATGTTATTTGATATTTAATGTATGGCTAGGTGTAAACTCTCAATTAACATTGAGTTTTTTGAAAGGAAAATGGAGCACAAATGTTATAATCTATACCACTCTGATCATTCCATTGACAACATATGTATTGTTGGTCACGCCTATTACAAACTCGATTTAGGAGTGGTTTCAAATCTCGAATCGACGATCTGTGAGCATTTTAATTCGATCTTTGTTAGTGATCAGCACAGTCATTTTGGACTTAACTATATCATTTTTTTGGAGATGTTATGATCCTTACAGGATCATTTCTATGTAGCACGGCTACCATGCTTTTACCATGCTTATGATATCTCAAGATTTTTAAGAATGAGTTGAGTAGATGATTCAAACTAATTATTATAGTAGCAATAAGAGTGCATTAATAGCATTCATTGGCACATACACTTCAGTAAAGCAGATTGTAAGCAGCCAGTAAGAATGTAACTTCTTCTTGCATGTAAATATTTATATATAAAGATTTACTATAATATATTGCGCAACTTCATTTACTTGTTACTTCATCATTGCTGCAAATTAAGACTCGAGAGTATGTAATATTTCGGAAACAACACATTACAAGAGAATCATGTGACAATCAAAAATTCGAAGAAACGATATGTTGTATATGTATATCTAACAAGATTGGTTTTATTTAGCATATATTTACAAGAGAGATGTTAGATTAATATATGTCATGATTGATACTATATATATTAACGATATTTACAAGATATGACAATTAGAGATATGGACACATTTGGATTATCCGAATCGGATCCGCATCTGTGTAATTAAAAATAGGGATATTAAAATTTACTATTCAAAAATAGGATGCTAAGATTACTTTTTTAAAATATGCATTTAAGTACAGATATCATGTATACCAATAATGCACTTGAGTCTTCTACATCCGTGGTTATATGTGGTCATATTTGCATGTATGCTATTAGCCCGAATCTGATAACATAATGAAGTTGCTATGTTTTGTTTCTATTTTATAAATATATCTAATCTAATGTATAACATTTATATCAAATTTGGTTATTTGTCCATGTCTGATCCATTCATCGTCCGTATTTGTATCTGATTTTCTTACGAAATACATACCAAGTTTTATTTTCATGTCTTATTCATATCTGCATCCATATTTGGTAAATAATTCTAGACACAGATATAATAAAATGTATATCCAATTTGAGTCCCAACCGTTTACATCTCTAATGGCAATTAATCCTGATAAGCGGAAATATGTGCAAGACTAAATTTTTATTGATTTTGTTCTTCACTTAAGCTTCTATAAAACCCAATGGTGGAAATTTGCAAAAAAGATGAATTTTTTTGGTTGTTTTGTTGAAGTAATTCGTATTTACTGTCACCATGAGAAATCTTCAGCTTGTAGTTTTCTTAACGACATAGATTGGGTCGTTAAGTCTATTTAAGCGAAAAAAACCTAATTGAAATGAGATGTTCATTTGGCTATCGTTCATAGTTAAACAATTTGGATTTTGCAAATCTAAGAGAGAAAAAGATCAAATCCAAAATAGGCCCTTAATCGCCAAATATGGACTCTTATCATGTCTGAGCTGTGTTGTGTTGTGTTGGACATGTTGGACATGTGTTGGACACGCACATCAGATGTCATGTCACGCACATCAGATGTCATGTCACGCGTGTTGGACATATGTTGGACATGTGTTGGACACGCACATCGGATGTTGATCACTCCATATTTTACATCTTTTTTCCGCATGTTGGCATGCCGTTTTGATCACCCATATCGCGTTTTTCACGATTATTTGACAATATTGCGATGCTTTTCACTATTTCTTGTTTTTTGTCGTATTTCAGGAAATATGGAGCGATTTGGAGCGATTTTGAGATCAATGGGTTTGCAAGCGCTAATGAGTGTCACCCACGGCTCTTTTGAGGGCCATTCATCGATGGAAGATGAGTGGAAGAAGAAGGTGTTGGATCTGAATCTAAGCCTAGAGGGGGGGTGAATAGGCTGATAAAGATTCTCGTGCAACACACGAGAAATCACACGCAGTTATAGCCACAGGCAGGGTAAGCAATAATCAACCACAGATACACAACAGATTTTACCCTGGTTCGGTCGCACCCACGACCTACATCCAGCCCCAAAAGCAATACTAGATTATTAAAGTTAACTGGTACAACCTGAAGCTAGGGCACCAACCCCACACTCACCTGGCCATCAGTACCTGCACTCACCAAAGTGCCCAAGCAATAACAATACTAGCAAAGCCTCTCTCTCTCTTGGCTAGTCCCAACTAGCCAAGTCCCCAAAACAAATAATAAAATTGTTTCACAGAGATTACAACACCAGATCACAAATAAAATAAAGTTCAGAGTTTAGAATTGCTCAGTTGTGAAGGTGCTTATGTCTCGGTCGTTCAGCACGTCGTCAGAAGCAGTCTGACATGAAGTAGTCCTTCCTCTCTAGTCTCAAGTCCCGGATGTTGATCCCCTTATAATTATTTCTGCACCCTGTCTTTCAAAAATGATGTGCTCTCCCAAAAGAAATCAAACGGCCTGGAGAAGAGATTTTTGAGAATTTGTTTTGATCTCTCACAGACCAACTTGCGGCACTGGCTTGATGAATTGATCTGCGCAACAAGAGAGGCTGCGGCCAAAAAGGAATTCGAAGATCTCTCCAAAACTGTGCCTTTGTTTCGGTTTTCCTTTTTTTTAAATTGATGAACTCCTCCTTTTTCGCACGAAGGTGCTGATATAAAAAAAAACCGGAGAACTCTGTGCGCTCTTGGAGATCTTAGAAGGAATCAGAGTCTAAGGCTTTTGGCGAAAGAAAAGTAGGGCTCTTGGAAATTTTCGTTGGCCTTTTTCCAAAGATGAGGCTGCGACCATTGATGAGCTTGTGTGCCCACAAACAAAAGGAGGCTGCGGCTTAAAACAAAACCCCTAAAAAAGAACTTCGAAAAAAAAACTCCAGATATTTTACCGTGCTCTCAACAAAAAAAAACTCACGGCTCCTCTCAACTCCTTTTTTTTGTGCTGCACTTTCACCCATTAATGCGGCAACCTAGGGTGTTAGGTCATAGGTCAAAAAAAGGGAACGGGCTCTGGGCTCTGTTTGGATCAGTTCCCTTAGGGATTTCACACAAATTTCGGCTAACTCTTTTTTTTGAAACCCTTCTTTGATTGCTTCCTTATAAATGTTAGAACATAGAGTATAGGATTTGAAATTAACACCAATAAACTCACAATCGACTGCATCTACCTTTTGACTAATTCTCCTTTGCACAGTGACCAAATCCTTCTGTGAATTAATCGCACGTTCGCCGTTCCTGAAACACTTAACACACACATTAAAACGTTCACACACGTTTGTTATCATCAAACACGAAGTTCATAGATCGTTGCTACCAACAATCTCCCCCTTTTGATGATGACAAACCAAGTATAAGATTTGAGCAATGAAATTCCAAATAGTGTGTGTGTGATAGTGTGGCAATAGTGGGTGACATGCAATAAGACGCAAAGATGTGCCTACAATGATGTATAAAGTATATCAATAAGCATGCTCCCCCTATTTTTGTGCTTCCCCAATATTCACTATGCTCCCCCTTAATCAAACAATCTTATTTTCACGAGCATCACAAAGATAATACCAACCAAGTAGATACCAAATCTAAGTAAATACCAAATCTTCCTACCAAATCTTCCCTTCCCAATTTTTCTCCCCCTTTGTTATCATCAAAAGTCATTCCACGAAGTCAAAATCATAAATCATGCAAAAGAGAGTATTATTAACCATTACCAACAATAACGCATGCAAACTTATCATAGAATAATCAAGGCAAAATCCAAGGAAATTAAACAACTACGACTTCAACACCAACGTGTATGTGCGATGATTAAAATTGAAGCACATAGGGAGAATCATTTAAGAAAGACAACCAAAACCAATCCACATTTTCCATATAACATTTTATCACCTAGGATTGATTTTTCCCACCTCATGAAAAATGAGTTCAAGTTACCGCACCCCAAAAACATAGCCTATAAGGACTCTTAGATGTGGGGGTGGCATTGCTTGACGAGTAAATACACCAACGCTAAAGTTTACCCATAAAGCTTATGTTGGATACTCGTGGGTAATACCGTTGCCAAGGATTGTATCCATTTTTCATACAGAGCATGTATTTTTCTTTTCAATTTTTATACTTGTAGTAACATTTTTAATGCTCAATTTTTATCCATGGCAAGGTATATCATATCCCTTAGATTTTCAGTTAAGTTTTCCTCATACATTCACATTTCCAATTTCATAAACGATATCTCCAGATGTGCAACAATAATAATACATGTGGGAGTGAAATAGGAGGTGTAGAAATCAAGTTATTTTCTAACAGTGAATATGCCATGAGTATTTAGGAAGATAAACATGCGCATGTAGCAGAGGAAATAATACAACAATTTCTACATAAATATGAAAATCATTCATGAATACCTTTTTAATGAATCAAAGAGACATATACACATTTAAGCAGTTTTTTTTTGTTTTTCATTTTTTTTGTTTTTGTGTTTTTTTTTGCATGAGATACTAAAGCAAACATGAGATGCAATCACACAAACAAAAACAAGTCATGCACACATAACTATGCAACTACGAGCACACAAACGAGAAAAAAAAGTTCAAGCACACAAGAAAGTATGGAATCTCGTACTAAGTTTTATCAATAATACCAAGCTCAAGACGGAGACGACAAAAGTGAGCCTCAACCAAAGGTTTGGTGAATATGTCTGCAAGTTGTGATTCCGTAGGAACAAACTCCACAGACACATCCTCTTTAGTGAGGTGATCTCTAAGAAAATGGTGTCTTACGTCAATATGTTTAGTACGAGAGTGGTGTACGGGATTATTAGAAAGATCTATGGCACTCTTGCTATCACATCGAACAGGAACTCTTTTAAGAGCTAGTCCGTAGTCAGATAATGTTTGCATCATCCACAGTACTTGAGCACAACAACTGCCGAGGGCAATATACTCTGCTTCAGTAGTGGATAATGCAACACTATTTTGCTTACGACTAGACCATGAAACTAAAGAGTGTCCTAGCATAAAACAAGTGCCACTAGTGCTCTTTCTATCAGTTAAACTACCCGCATAATCAGCATCAGAATAACCCACCAGATCAAAGTTACCACTAGAAGGATACCAAAGGCCTAAAGTAGGTGTACTGATTAAGTACCTAAAGATCCTTTTAATGGCTTTCAAATGAGATTCTTTTGGGTTTGATTGAAATCGTGCACACAAACATACAGCAAACATTATATCAGGCCTAGATGCAGTCAAATACAACAAGGAACCAATCATACCTCGATATAGCTTTTGGTCCACTGCAACTCCTTGTTCATCCCTGTCCATTTTCGTGTTGGGGCACATCGGTGTTCCAATTCCTTTAGACTTCTCCATCCCAAACTTTTTCAGAAGTTCCTTGATGTATTTGGTTTGAGATAGAAAGATGCCTTCCTTTCCTTGCTTTACTTGGAACCCCAGAAAATATTTCAGCTCTCCCACAAGGCTCATCTCAAACTGATCCTGCATGACTTTCTCAAACTTTTGACATAGAAGATCGTTAGTAG